>LPNX010342828.1:25533-50434 GCA_001517045.1 Pseudotsuga menziesii
ATAGAGGTTATGAGAGAGGTGGAGTGAGGGACGAACACACATATACATACATATATAGAGAGAGAGATAGGGAGGTTCTGAGAGAGAGAGAGAGGGGAGGGAAACACACACACAGATTGTGTGGAAGAGAGAGGGGAGGATGAGCAACAATGAGATACGGGGGAGGGGTGAGCGATAGAGAGAGTGATGGAGGGAGGGACATTGAGGGAGGTATAAAGAAGGTGGAGATAGGTTATGAGATATGGTGAGTGAGGGAGGGACACACAAACACACAGATATATATAGAGAGAGAGGTGGGAAAGCCACATACACACACATAGAGATAGAGGGATATGTAAATACGAAATGAGGGATAGTGAGTAAGCCATAGAGGGCTAGTGAGTAAGGGATATTCCTAGTCCTAGATTCCAAAAATATTCCTTTAGGGGGTCAAGTCTTGGATTTACTCCCTTGACCATGGTGAGTCCTTAATACCCATATCTAATGCTCAAAACCTTTTATAGGCATGTACATATTTTCTTGGATACCAAGCATACCTTGAGTAGGTCATGTGTGGATATACAAGGAATTGTTCATTAACATGGGTTCCTCCAACATTCCTTGATGGAATAAGTCACAAGCATATTCCCTCAATCATGTCTTAGACATCCCATACCTACTGCTTAAAACCACCTAATTACACTAACATCCATATTCATAATCCAAATATACCTATGAGATGCCATGCGTGATTTTTTAAGACATCCTTTCTAGCCTTGGATTCCTGGAAGATTTATTTAGGGCCTAAGGCCCTAGTTTCCTCCCCTGACCATGTCCATGGCCTTGATATGCATGTCTAGTGCTCAACAAATTATGATGGCATGCATTGTTAAATTTGTGAACCATTGATCTACAGGAAAATGAGAGCAATTGAGAAGTAGAATTATGCAGTAGAATATCAAATACAATGTACACTAAACAAGACAAATTTGAGACAAATATGATAAGAATTGATCACTTAATTACAACATTAATATTCATTAATAAAATAGTAATACAACAACATTACAATAAGGAGAATTCAAATCATGTGGATAAGGTTCGAATCTACCAACTTAATAGCTAACTAGGAGTGTCTAAATCACTACATGGCAGCCACTAGTCTAACTCCTGATGTCTAAATAAATGGGACAATTAGTTAAACTAGTTAAACCAATTAAACTGATGATGTAAGTGGAAAAAGGAGCCACTTACCCATGCATCCATGAAAAAATAGTGATAGAATAACTGAGAGGTATCTAACTGAATGTAACTGGAGACTAACTCATCATAAATTCTTACTAACCATGACCAAGTGATGGAGGCTGTTGGTGGCACTCAGAGTGGATCCTATAATGTAGGGATTGGTCTCAAAGGCACATAAACACATGCATGAACATGTAGTAAGTGTAATTTAACATCTATATGTGTTCCCCACTATCTAGTATAGTAATAATGTCCCCCTAATCTAGGAAAAATGATCAAATAGACTATATGTGGACAAGGGAGGATTATATAATCATAACACCCCCCATTAATCCTAACTTGGACAACTTGGGCCCTAAAAACTAGGCCAAAAGCCACACATACAATATAAAATAAATAAATTTTTCTTAATAAACTAAGGGAAATGGGGAAAACCTCATAGGAAATGCCCCCCCTCAAAATATGCAGGAATCATGAAATTTTGCTGCAATCTCCAACTCTTTAGAGAAGTAATGCAACATATTGGTTCTTCTGTGCATCAACATCATGGGACTGTACATGTGAACCTATATAAACTAAATGATTATGTATGGAGGGATTTTCCTCTTTGGAAGAAGAATAATATGCTCAATTGAATCAGGAACATAGACAGTTGCAAGATGAAAACTAGACCCATGTAGAGAAACTGAGATCAACTGATGAGAGAGAAAAAGTGCTTGAAAATTAGAACCATGTGAGGTAAACCCAAGAAATTAAAATATTTCAGCCTTGAACATTGAACCATGTGAGGTAAAATCAGCTCCAAGTGTTAGGAGCAAGTGTCCAAGCGAATGCAGAATGTCTCCATCTTTACTAGTTCTGTGAGGAGATGA
Source organism: Pseudotsuga menziesii (assembly GCA_001517045.1). Taxonomy (NCBI): domain Eukaryota; kingdom Viridiplantae; phylum Streptophyta; class Pinopsida; order Pinales; family Pinaceae; genus Pseudotsuga; species Pseudotsuga menziesii. The sequence continues at coordinate 27,630 of LPNX010342828.1, forward strand.
GCATGTGATCAAGTAGGAAGGTAGAGAAGTATTGGGACCGTGGAGAGCGAATTATTGATATCCTTAATTTGATATAGCTTCTAAAATAACCAATGATTCACAAAATATAATATTAGCAAACTCATGAGAGAAAATTGAAATCAAATCCCCAATAACAATTTTGAAAGAGTCTTGATGTACTTGATTTTTCACACCAAAATTGATGAGAACAACTACAAGCATGACTTGAGGCTCTTGAAACTTAAAATTATAACCAAATAAGTTCATATCATATCCAAATAAGGTCATATCAGATCCAATAGTGTGCAATAAAGTTTCCAAGTGCTCGTCTAAGATGGTAGATGCACAATTTTCTCCTTCTTCAACAAAACTTTGAGTATTGGTGCAAGCAATCATGTAGGAATTTGTTGGAATATATAGATAAATGAGAGTGAATGGATAACTCTTGAAAAATGTTATTTCTTCCAAAACATCCAAAGTATTACTTTTATGCACACCATCAGCAACATTAGTGAGAGAGAAATTGAATTCCTCTTCATTTTCTGAAGCAATCACTGGAAAAATTTGAACATAATTTAAAATAGAAGAATCACTAGAGAATGCTTGCATAGAATGGAAGGATATTTTTTCTTCAATAACAGATATTCGAATGTCTTCTTATATATAATCTATATGAGAATATGATACATCAGAGATCTCATAAACTTCCAGAGCAACAAGAGAAGGAGTCACTCTAAGGAGAATTTCTTCAATTCGAATTGACTATGTTGAAGATTCCACTTCTTCTTCATCTTGAACAACTTCATCAGAAAGTAGAGGCTGAGAATTTTGAAGAAAGAACTCTTGGGGTGCTAGGTGTGCTCTCCATTGCTATAATGATCCTCATTGTGCTTGCGAAAGGTTCTATCCAATTCTGTCCAGAGATCCTTTGGGTATTCAACAAAATCAATAAGGTAGCACAAGCTTGGAGAAAAGGCCAGACATATTGTTCCAAAATATCTATCACTGTCATTTATGTAGTCATTCTCATCTTCATAAGACTCTTTACCAAGTCCAATAGATACCTCATAGAGCCCTTGTCTCTTTAGAGATGGAATCATCTTCAATTTCCATTTTGAGTATCTTGTGAATGAAGTAAGAAGAGGAATTGATAATATTGAATCCATATGAATTTGTACCTACAAAATATCACTGCAAAACAAACCAATTCACAATCATGTCATATTCAAGCCTTTCCACCTCGACATGTACACTTCCTCAGATCCCATCACACCTAGATAGACTTTTTTAGATAGAATCCAGAGGGAGTAAGGTTATCATTCTAGGATTTATGTAGAAAATCAGTTGCTTCTAGTGTATAATGGAAATCAGACAAGACTAGATTCTAACATGAACAAGGCTCTAATACCATGTTAAATTTGTGAATCATTGATCTACAGGATAATTGGAGCAATTGAGAAGTAGAAATATTTAGTGGAATATCAAAGACAATGTACACTAAACAAGACAAATTTGAGACAAATATGATAAGAATTGATCAGTTAATTACAACATAAATCTTCATTAATCTAGTAGTAATACAACAATGTTACAATAAGGAGAATTCAAATAATGTGTATAAGATTCAAATCTACCAACTAAATAGCTAACTAGGAGTGTCTAAATCACTGCAAGGGAGCCACTAGTCTAACTCATTATGTCTAAACTAGTCAGAAAATCAATTAAACTAGTTAAACCAGTTAAACTAATGAGGTAGGTGGGAAAAGGAAACACTTCCCCATGCAGCCATGAAAAACTAGTGCTAGACTAACTGAGAGTGATCTAACTGAATGTAACTTAATACTAACTCAACATAACTGCTTACCAACCATGAACAACTGATGGAGGATGTTGGTGGCACTTAGAGTGGCTCCTATAATGTATGAATTGGTCCTAGAGGCACATAAAATCATGCATGAACATGTAATAAGTGGAATTTAATCTCTATATGTTTTCCCCACACTCTAGTACAGTAATAATCCCCCCCTAAGCTAGTAAAAATGATCAAATAGACTATATGTGGACAAGGGAGGGTTATATAATCCTAACATGCATATCCCCATTAATATTCAAAGGATTCCCTTTCAAATCCATGTGTGGTGTTTGGAGGCATCAATTTTGGCCCTAAATGGTTAACAACTTCCTTTAAGGCCTAAGGACCAAGTGTTTTCCCCCACCCATGTAAAGGGGACTAATGCTTGTACTTAGTACTAAAAATGTTCTAATGGCACTAGTATCCCCATTCCAAGGTAAATGATACCATGGAAGGTCTTTTTGTGGTTGTTCAACACATCATTCTTGGCTATAGATCCCTAAAAGCATATTTTAGGGGCTAAGGCCTAGGTTTCCTCCCCTTTTTATGTCTACGGCCCCAAGACACATACATAGTGCTTAGAAACTGCTAATGATTCCCATATCCCCATTCAAATGAAAAATATCAACTTGAGAGGTCATATAGGTGATTCAAGGTGTCATTCATGGACGTTGATCCCTAAAAGCTAGTTTACAACCTAATATTAAATATTTCTCTACCAACCATGATTAACACCTTATCCTCCATACCTAATGCTAAAAAACTCCTAATCAAGGCCATATATAAACTTAAAGGTTGAGTATACCCTTGAGAGATCATGTGTGTTGGTTTGAGGTGTTGTTATTGTCCCTATATTTATATATGATTCCTTTAGGGCTTAAGGACTAGGTTTCCTCTGTCAACCATGTATATGGATAGATTCCTAATGCTAAAAGCATTCCAATCCACTGCATATTCTCTCTCATATGCAAAAGAACACATAGGGAGTTCCTTTGTGCAGTTTTGATGCCTTGTTCATGGACCTCAAGCATTAAAAACTACCTTTAAGAGCATAATTCTTGTGTTTCCTCTTCCAACCATGGTTAAGGGACTATGACCCATACTTAGTTTTTAAATCCTCCTAATGGTTTCCATATTACAATACAAAAAAAAATTATACTCTTGGGAGGTTGGGCATGGTTTTTAAGGTGTTGTTCTTGATGATGTTTAAATATTACAATAGTTCGTAAGTCTTTATGATGTGAACTATTGTTTTTATTCATTTCCCTAGCCATGCACCAAACCCATTTTTTGTGGTTCTCCATAACGCGTGTGCATTTTGCTTGTCCATAACACATGCACATTTTTCTTGTTCATAACGCGTGCACATTTTACTTCTCCATAACACATGCAAGTTTTGTAACTATAAAACGTGTGTGCATTTTTCTTAGCCTAACCAATGTGTCATATGACATGTTAACCTCGTGCTTAACCAAACCAAGAATTACATAACGAGAGTGCGTTGTATTTTTATGTATCATGAGCGTGTTTCCTAAAATTAGGATTGCATCTAAAAGGTCCATCATCTTTTTGCACACACCCTTAGCCAGAGTCTTCTTCCTACTTGATCTCACTTGATTTCCATTCCAAGAATGAAATTTTCTGCTATGATATCCTTCATGTCGAACTTGAAGGATAATTACAATTTCACCTCTATTATCATATCCATGTTATTACCGATAAGGAACATTTCGTCGACATACATATACACATATACAAAGTGGTCACTGACTTTCTTCAAATACACAAAATGATTCACTTGACTTCTCACAAACCCCATATTCCATATATACTTATCAAACTTAAAATACCACATCCTAGGAGATTGATTTAGACAATAGAGAGACTTATTGATCTTATGGACTATCTCATTTCTCCATCTACTATAAACCCTTTAGGTTGCTTCATATAGATTTCTTCTTCAATATCACCATGAATAAATGTTTTATTTACATCCATTTGTTCTATCTCAAGATCAAATGCTGCAGCTAAAGAGGTAAGAAAATTTCACCAAAGTTGACTCCCTGAACTTGAGAATATCCTTTTGTTACTAGTCGAGTCTTGTACTTATTGACTTGATCACTTGCATTCAATTTTATATTGAATACCCACTTATTGTCGATGGGTTTCCTTCCATTCAGTAGTGTGACTATATCCCATGATTAATCCTTCTTCAAGGAAACCATTTCTTCTTCCACGACCCTTTTCCATATTTTTCTCTCTATTGTGTTTTTGCTTCCTTTACCGATCTGAGATTGTTGTCTACGACAATAAGGAAAAAAAAAGAGAGAAATTCAAGTGGACTATGTATTTTGGGATTTTTTCATGCTCAACCAGACAACTTCACATTTGGAGTCTACTATTCTACTTCGTTGTTGGATTCAATCAACTCTTTTGAATCCAGACTTTCATCGTTCCTTTCAAATTATTTCTTTTCTTGTTCCTTTTCTCTTTCAACCTCTTTAGTCTTAGAAGTGCCTCTGAGTTTCCTAAAGATCACATCTTGACTATAAAATTCCTTCCTCATCTTTGGGTTCCACACCTTATATCCTTTCATCCCATCCTTATACCTGATGAAGATGCACTTCTCTGAATTGCTATTGACTTTAGTTCTTCTCTCCTTTGGAACATGCATAAATGCATCACACCAATAAAATATGAGATGTGAAAGAGAGTGCTTCTTACCATCCCATGATTCATATGGAGTCTTGTGAACTAGAGATATAGACGATGACCTGTTCACCATGTAACATGCCATGTCAACTGTCGCAACCAAGAATTTATGTGCTACTTCTGCACCATTGAGCATGCTCCTTGCTTTCTCCATCAACGTCTTGTTCATCCTTTCAAAAAATCCATTTTGTTGAGGCATATAGAGAGTCGTGTTTTTTCAGGATATATCGTGATGTCTGTAGAAATGGCCAAATGCTTTTCCACAAAATCCTTCTCCATTATCAGTTCTCAACATCTTGATCTTCTTACCAATATAATTCTCCAAAAGAGCTTTGAACTCTTGGAGTTTCCTGAAAATTTTATATCTTTTCCTTAGAAAGTGCAACAATGTCATTCTAGAGAAGTCATCTATGAACAAAACATAATACTAAGATACTCCTAGTGAACGGATCGAAACAAGTCTAAACACATAACTATGTATTAAATCCAATATTTCATTAGCTCTAGTAGCACCATATGTGAACCTCACATGATTCTACTTTCCATAAATACAATATTCACATAAATAAATTTCTTAATGAAAATCATGGAGACCTTTGACCATACCTTTACTATGCATAACACAAAGAATTTTCTCACCTATATGTCCCATTTGTTTATTCCCAACATGGTCAAGTCATATAGATAGGAAGATGTTTCATAGGTCTTAGTACATGCCACATTTGCACTTTCGTCGACATATATTTCACCCAGTAGTTTATACAAGGTTCCAAATTGAACTCCTCTCATTAGCACCATTTCTACTCATACCATTTTTCATGTGTCTTTCCCAAATACAGAATGTACACTTGCATCATAAATCTTGCTTATTGAGATCATGTTTCATGCCAAACTTGTGACATGTAGGACTCCTAGAAGTGTTCCAGTTATTCCATCTTTCAAGTTCAATTGAACCTTTCCTCATTAGACTATCTTGATTGGTGATTCATCTCTAATAAGGACATCGCCACCATTGGTATTCTCATACTCACAAAACCACTCTCTGTGTAGTGTCATATGATATGACACGCCAGAGTTGATCAACCACAAATCATGGTTTGACTGTGTACTTGTGGAGGACAAAAACATATCCCATTTTTCTTCTTTTGTAGGATTTCCATTAGTCAATTGACTTTCTTCAACCATTTTACCTTTCTCGAATTTAGCCGATTTACAGTTTAATTAGAAATTCCCAACTTTACCACATTGCTAGTAGGTTTTCATTTTTGGAGCGAGGGATCTCATCTTATACCTATCCCTTGACTTGGATCTTCAACTATATAATTTTCCTTTTCCTATTTCTACCAGTCGACCTTGTAATGATAGGGAATTATGAGTTCATTCTTATATTTTCTTTTGTCTTATCTCTTCCATCAATAGAGGTGAAACCACATCATTGATCTTCAATGTGGTAGTATTGCTTCCAATGGCCATGACCAAGTTATCCCACAAGTTTGGAAAAGAACACAATAGACTAATGCACTTCTCTTATTCGATGGTTGTAATATCTATGGACAACAATTGACTAATAATAGTGTTAAACACGTTCAGGTGCTCTATGAATGAGTCACCTTCTCCAATCCTCAAAATGCATAGCTTCTTCTAAAGAAACAACTTGTTAACCAGAGATTTTGATTGGTACAAGCTTTCCAACTTTTCCCAAAACTTCTTTGCAATGTATTCTTCTGAGACATTTATCAATATAGAGTCTGTAATACAAAGTTAGATGGTGCTCCTTCCCTTTCTCTAAATATTTTTTAGTTCTTCCTTTCACATACCCATGGAAGTCATTCTTGGTTAGAATGCAATGCATTGCTCTTGATCTACAAGGATATCTTCCATTTTAAGATTCCAAAGTTCAAAATTTGTTCCATTGAACTTTTTAATTTCTATCCTTGATGTGTTATCCATTCTAACTATAATTCAATATCTATAGAGGCTCCCACTAAAACAGGTATTCTCCCAAATCTAGGATCAATCCAAAACCCTCAGGAACAACGACATCCCCTAGTATCCAAATAAGACTATGATACCAATTGTTGGGTTCATATTACCATTTTCAGTAGGTTTTGAAAGTTGATTTACTTAGATTCATTAAATATTCAGATAATAATAGTGGCATACACAACACATCAACACATAACATAGGAAAATTACCATGGAATCCTGATCATAGGAAAACCATCAAACCAATGAGATCTCAACTCATTTATTTTTCAAGCATAAATTCACTACACTTGGTTAGTACTGACATAAGACAATCAACACTCACTATTACATATGTGATTACCCTCACTCATAATATGAAACATACTTCCACTCATTATCCATCATATCTCTTACATAGCCATTACATATTATTTATAGGTGCAATGAAGCTAATTTCTCATTAATGGCATTCCATTACTTCCTAACTGAATCATCTTATTCTTCTTTGACCTATAAATAGTCATTGACTATCCATTGAGATTCGAGTTGTCCAAGTGTTTGTCAAACCATTCTTCTGTCGACCAAGTCATTTGATTTTCGACTAAAAAACTAATCCAATTAGACAGTCAACCAGACCATTCGCCGTCTATCACCTTTGACTGGAGCCAACTAATGCTATTCAACTATCGAATTTGTCAGTCGATCTTATGCAAAGAATATAACACTCCAAACAATAAGATGTCATGGTGATATAGGGTTATAGGCATCAAATCCAAATGGAACACAACGGAACATCTGAGGAGAATACTATTGTGGAATGAAATCCTTATACAAGGACACACTATTGTGGTAAGATAGCATTGTCTAGACATCGCATCGATTAACAACTATACGCCAAATATATCAAAGCTAAAGCTACATAATTAGCATTGGGATGCAATCAAATAAACTTGGATACTTACATCGCAAAGCCATTATATGATTATATCAAAAAATATTGTACATCACATGCATAAGAACTACAGTCTAAAGACACCAAAATGTCATCCCATTAACTTGGAAACTTCAACCTTTTTTGACATTTTAATATTTTTTGAAATCTTAACATAAAAATGTCTTAAACTGTATGAAAAAGTATTATAAACGTCAAATATACGACAACTACAAGTTACGATATAAATCACTAAAACTATAAATGAAATTATTAGCATGATCTTATCATATCAACTTGGAAAGTTTCACCCGAAAATCATTATGTCACTATATTAAGATAAAAACTAAAAGAATAACAAACCAAATACAACCAAATGATATGGCATCAATTTGGAGGCCTGCACCTCTTTTTAACATCTTAATTTCTTTGTGAAATCCTAATATAAATATAAGTTGTTGCAATGAAATAGTATTGCAAACATCACAACAAATCAAATTCATAACAATTAGAAGTCAAAGATGGCCTAGATTATGGGATATTGGTACTAGAATGTGATCACATTAATTTGATATTCTTGTCAAACTCAACCAATTTATAGTTTATGGTACTATATAGTCATTATGCATGTGGCATTATTCACAATTCATATACATAATAGTAGGAGAGTAATAATGTGGAACAAAATATCAATATAAAAATATATCATTGTAGTGATATAGTATTGTAAACATCACATCAATAGAACCCTCATAAGTTGTCATGATGAGATAATATTATAGACATGAAATCTAAATGGAACATAGTCTAACATAAGGAGGCTACTAATTTGGAACAAAATCCTAATACAAAGGCACACTATTTTAGTAAGATGGTTTTTTAGACATCACATCGATTAACAACTACAAGTCAAAGATAGCACCACTAAAAATACATAGTTGGAACTAGGATACAATCAAATCAACTTCAATACTTACACCCCAAATCCATTATATGTTTGTTATAAATTATTGCAACATATATAAATAGAATTACAAGATAAAGGCAATAGAATGTCATTGCATTAACTTGGACTTTTGCACCTTTTTTTGACATTTTAATATTTTTTTTTTAAATCCTAACATAAATATGTCATATTGTGTGAAATAGTATTATAAATACCAAATATATAACAACTACAAGTAAGATATAACCCCTTTAAAACTATAAATCAAGTTAGTATCATGATCCTATCACATCAACTTGGAAATTTGCACCCCAAAGACATTATGTCACTGTATTAAGATAAGAACTCAAAGAAGTACAAACTAAATACAACCAAATGTCATGGCATCAATTTGGAGACTTGCACTTTATGTTAACATCTTAATTTATTCATGAAATCCTAACATAAAGACAAGTTGTTGCAATGAGATAATATTCCAAACAACACAACAAATCACATTCATAATTACAATTAGAAGTCAAAGATGGCCCCAAGTACAATATATTAGTACTATAATATGATCACATTAATTTGATATCTTCATCAAACTCAACCAATTTATAGTTTATACACTTTGTAGTCACTATGCATGTGGCATTATTCACAACATATGCATAATTATAAGGAGAATAATATTATGGAACAAAATCTCAATATAAGAATATATTGTTGTAATGAGATAGTATTGCAAATGCCACATCAATGACATCCTCAGAAGGTGTCATGGTGAGGTAGTATTATAGACAATATCACATCTAAATGCAACACAGTCCAACATAAGGAGAATATTAATGTGGAAAGAAATCCTAATACAAGGACACACTATTGTGGTAAGATAATATTGTAGACATCACATTGATTAAGAACTGGAATTCAAAGATAGTGTCACTAAAAATGCAAAGTTGGCACTAGGATGCAATCAAATCAACTTGAATACTTACACCCCAAATCCATTATACCTTTATATCAAGAAATATTGCAATACCATCTTACAAATAAATACAAACTAAAGACAATAGAATGCCATCGCAGTAACTTGGACACTTGGACCCTTTTTTTGACATCTTAATAATTTTTGAAAACCTAACATAAAGATGTATTGCATGAAATAGTATTATAAACATCAAATCTATACCAACTACAAGTAATATACTAACCCCTCTAAAACTATAAATCAAGTTAGTATCACACCCTTATCACGTCAACTTGGAAATTTGCACCCAAAAATCATTATGTCAAGTATTTATTATTAAGATAAGAACTAAAAGTAGTACAAAATAAATACAACCAAATGTTATGGCATCAATTTGGAGACTTGCACTTTTTTAACATCTTTTTTTTGGTGAAATCCTAACATAAAGATAAGTTGTTGCAATGAGATAGTATTCCAAACATCACAATAAATCACATTCATAACAATCTGAACTCAAAGATGGCCCCAACTATGAGATATTAGTACTAGAATATGATCACATTAATTCGAGATCTTTTTCAAACTCAATCATTTTACAGTTTATATACTCTACAGTCATTATGCATGTGGAATTATCCACAACACATACACAATTATAAATAGAATAATAATGTAGAACAAAATCTCAATAGAAGAATACATTGTTTTAGTGAGATGTATTATAAACATCACATCAATAGAATCCTCATAAGATTTCATGATGGGATAGTATTATAGACATCACATCTAAATGGAACACAATCCAACATAGGGAGAATACTAATATGGAACGGAATCCTAATCATACACGTGAACGCCCCATTGTGGTAAGATATTATTGTAGTCATCGCATCAATTAACAATTGCAAGTCAAAGATACCATCGCTAAAATTGAATGGTTTGGACTTTTTCGATACTTACACCCCAAATCCATTATACCTTTATATCAATAAAATATTGCAACATCACATACATAAGAACTACAAGCTAAAGACAAAAGATTGTCATCATGGCATTAACTTGGACACTTACATCCTTCTTCTTGTCAATTTAGTATTATTTAAAATTCTAACATAAAGATGTCCTAATTACATCACCTACAAGATATGACCCACTTAAACTATAAATGTCATAATATTATCACATCAACTTGGAAATTGGCACCCCAAAGTCTATGTCACTATATTAAAGTAAGAACTAAAAGAAAAACAATCTAAACACAAACAAATGGTATGGCATCAATTTGGACACTTGCACCTTTTTTTGATATCTTAATTTGTTCATAAAATCCTAACATAAAAATAGCTTGCTGCAATAAGATACTATAGTGAAAGTCATAACAAATCACATTCATACCAATTACAAGTCAAAGATGACCACAATTATGGTATATTATTACTAGAATGTGATGACATCAATTCTAGAGATTATAGGTCAAACTCAACTAATTCTTAATGGTTAAAATTACAATGACTTCATTTTAACCATTAAACCATCTCCAAAAAAATTACTACTCAAAATTATAATTATATATATACATATACATATATATACTTCATTTTAACCATTAAACCATCTCCCAAAAATTACTACCCATTAAACCACCTCCCAAAAAAATTGATATATATTTTACTACAACTTAAATAGAGATTGTTTACCATTCTAATACTCGCAAAATGCACAACTAAGATGAGCATGTTCTACACATTACAAAAGTATTCTGCAATGTTGACCAATCGAGTACTCGCAAAATGAACAACCAAGATAAGGCTTATCTACACTTTACAAAAGTATTCTGCATCAATTTCCTAATTTCCTAAAACTTAAATAAAGATCTTAAACCAATCCAATTCTGACAAAATGCACAACCAAGATAAAGATGATCTACACATTACAAACCCTAAAACTTAAATGGAGATAGTTGACCAATCCAATACTGGCAAAAATGCACAACCAACATTACAAATCCTAAAACTTAAATGGAGATAGTTGACCAATCCAATACTGACAAAATGCACAACCAAGATAAGGATGATCTACACATGACAAAAAGCTTTCAGGTATCATAATAAAAATCCACACAATTGAGGATACGTCGTCCCTCCAGTTTTCACATGTAAACATACGTCCCCAAAATAAATAAGCTGTGTATCAGACTGGACTGAACTGGTTTATGTGTGAAACGAATCTCAACAATCATATTTCACTGTACATCTTGGATTTAGATGTCACAACTTGAATGCCTATATCTGTCCCATATTGAAGCTGTGCGACAAATGAAGTGATTGACTGACAAATAGCAATGAGCGTAGGTCCACATGCCCATTGCCATTAAAGCAAGCGCAATATATGCAACAAGATGCGCAAAAAATTTCGTAAATTTCAATTTCACATTATGCTTTTTCAGATGTACTTCGCAATTTGTAGCCAATCGTCATGGGTAGATTATGAACTGGTTGACCGAAACCCTAAGGCCGATATGATCATTCATCCACAGGTTAAATCGTAATTGGATCTTAATACGTAACCTAAAATATTCGCTGCCGAGATTGTACCTGGGGTCTTGATGGTAGGATGTATCTGGCAAATTCCAATTCGGTGCAGAAAATAAAATATCGAATCCGAGAAGTTATAAATAGTATTGACCCCAGGTCGCCTGGGAAGCATTGTGATTAATGGATGAAGTTAAGCTGCTGACGATTTGGCCCAGTCCTTTTGGAAGGAAAGTGGAAATAGTTCTGAAGGCCAAGGGGATCGCTTATGAGATCTTGCAGGAAGAAGATATAAAGAACAAAAAATCGCAATTACTTCTTGAATCCAATCCTGTGTATAAGAAGATCCCTGTGCTTCTCCATAATGGTAGATCAGTCTGTGAATCTGCACTTATTGTAGAATACATCGATGGAACTTGGCCTCTTGCTCCGCCCCAGTTGTTACCCGATTCTCCTTACGATCGTTATCTCCTCCGTTTCTGGGGAGATTTCCTGGAAAACAAGGTGCAGGAAAACTAAAACTATTCAACTTTCTCTGAAAACCTAATCCAACAACTTCTCACTTCTTTGGACCTCTGTACTGTACTATTTGTGTTCATGGGCTCTCTCTCATTGTTTTTGTTTGCAGATTAGAGATATTGGAGTGAAGTGTGCAGATTCGCCGGTGTCAATGAAGGAAGAGTATGATGACATGTGGGTAACGCTGGATTCTGCATTGGCCAGAGGGAACTTGATGTTCTATGATGGAATTAAACATGAGAAGGAAATTAATTATCTGGATGCCTGCTTTGGTTCATGGATACCTTGGCTTGAGCCCTTTGAAATATGTGGAGGTTTGCTGGTTCCCTCCTCTGAGAAGTGCCCCTTTCTTCACAAATGGATTCAAGCCCTCTCACACAACTCCATCGTTGCATCAACTTTCCCCGCTGCCTCACAAATGATGGAATACGCCAAAACACGCTTCCACCTTTCTTAACTAATGACACAGATATAATATGTTACTGCTCAGACTCTTTGCCATAAAACCCTAACAGAATTAGTTGTAAGGCCGCTGATGTTGGTTTTCTGGTTCCAACACAAGTCAATCCATCTGGCCATTCATGTTAGTTTTCAGGTTCCAACATAGTTCAGATAGTCAATCCATCTGGCTTGATTCATGTTGGTTTTCTGGTTCAGTTCAGTTTTCATGCTGGTTTTCTGGTTCCAACACAGCCCAGTTTCATCTGGGCAATTCAAGCTTTATGATTGATCTTGGAATGCAAATTGCAAGAGTTTAGGTTTTGAGAAGGACAGTTATCAGATATATTTCTTATATGTTATATACTATAAGTTGCCCCCATAATCAAGATTTCATTTTCTTTGTCTCGGTACCAGGGATCGATCTGTATATGATATGTAATAGATTCATGTTAGAATTTTGAAAAAAAAAAATTATAAATTTAATATTATTAAATATCACATAATATTATATAAACCTTATATATATATATATGTTCATCATCAACTCAACATTAAACAAAATTATATTTTGATCCCAACACTAAGAATGTACTTGTTGTACATTTACATGGGTTACTTGATATCCATTCACATGGGTTTTCTTGTTTTTTTCCTTATACAGTCTGCTTCCTACATTCATATATTAATATGTTTATGTATGTATTTATGCTATTTTAACAAAAAGGGACATTTTCTATAGATATATTTAGAGTTCAGTGTCTTTATCTCGACTTATCTCTACCATTCAATGAATATCTTACACATGCACATAAACATCTCGTGAAAAACTACAGAATATCAAAATTATTATAAGTAAATTCAAAATCAAATATTTACATCATGTATCATATTTTGCTTTAAAATAAATATTCAGCATTTTTAAGAAGTGAGGACGTCATCAAATATTATATATGCCATTGGCTAACAGAAAAAGGTGTTACTATATATTCATATTTTCATCATGTTAAGAAGTGAGGACGTCATCAAATATTATATATATGCCATTGACAAACAAAAAGGTGCTCAAAAGGTGTTCACTATATATTCCTATTTTTATTAATATTATTCATAATTAATATTAATATTATAAACATCAATTATTAAAAATTGAAAATATATGTTAATGATATTAAAAAATTAAAAAATATAATATCATTACATGATTTGTGTCGTACTGGAAATTTTGAAATATATAATTTTTAGTTATGAAAATTATATAAAAACTTATTATAAATTTTATTTATGAAAATTATATAAAATTTTAATAAATTATTTTTTCAAAATGTAATGTATATATTTATGTTAATATAATACTTTAAAAACAAAATGTTACATTTTCTACTAATATAAAAAAATATTTAAAAAAAAATCAAATTTTTGTTATTAAAAATGTGAATGTAAATTATATTATTCAAGTGCATGTTATACTTTCATATTACATAAATAATGTACATTTATATCTGTATTATTTCTATTATTGTAAGAAATAATTTTATATTATTTCTATCATTGTAAGAAATAATTCTATATTGTATCTTTTTTTCGTTTTAACTTTAAGCCACCTCCTTAACAAAGGTCCATAAATAAAATAATTCTATATTGTATATTTTTGTTTTTTAGTTTTAACTTTAAGCGACCTCCTTAACAAGGGTCCATAGTGACTAATAGTCATTTAAAAGTTGAGAAAACATGATGCTAAGTCGTAACTAATTTCTTATTGGAATTAGATCTATCAAATTCATGAATTTTTTCATTTCCCTTGGAGGGGTTTCATTTATAGCTACCAACCTTGAGGAGGAAAGTTTAGTATTCATGTCTTGTTCTCTATCCTCATTTGGTACTTTTGGACAAGAAATGTTCTCCTGGAGGAAAAATTTAGGGGCAAAATTTAACCCATGCACTATTTTTTTGTCATTTTTTTCCCAAAAAAAGATTTGCCATTTTTTTTCAAACACAATTTGACGAAATTCCATGGGATACTTTGTTTTTTACTCTAAAAATAGCTAAAATTATCCAAAATCAATAGCAAGTCCTTATATTTAAAAAAAACATAAGCAAACATTATATGGTTGCAAAGTTAAGAATTAGTAAGATTCACCAAGGTTTCTGTAATTTGGGAAAATTATGGATCCTTAAAATTTTGTAATGTCCCTACTTGGAATTTTGGAGAAAAGTGGAATTGGAGCAATTTTTTAGTTTTCCTAGTCAAGACTGTAGGGGGTTCCAATTGACTCCAAATGTTCTCCAATTTTAAATGTAAGAGTCTGGTGATTCTTAAAACATTCCAACATGGTATATGGACTCTTTGGATCAGAATTTAGACCTATGCAAACTTTTTTGGGGCTGATGACAAAAAGGCCAAAGTTACTAGGAAATTGTGATGAAATCTCCCCTAGGGTGTAGGCCAACTGGGATTCCCAACTCATATACGAACCTCCCAAATTTGTAAGCAGAGTATGGGGACTGATATAAGACCTCATGGACTGTCATTACACATGGTTATTAGTTCTGCAAACTGGTTATAGAATTCCACATTCGTTTGATAACTTTCAGTGAAATTGCTTATGGGGAAATTACATAACTATCTTGATTTTGACATATGAAAGGTAGAGTTAAAGGATCAGATCAGGATGTGAAATATAGAGACCATATATAGCATAACAAGTTCTACCCCAATAATATTAAACACCATATAAATCCCCTCATACAAGTATTTTATACAACTCATTCAGTATGGGAGTCAAATACATGAAAACTAGTGAATTAGTAGCATGGGATTGCAAGTGTTTCACATATAGATTTCTTGGATTTCGACCCACAGAGAGCATGGACATGAAATTACAGAGTGACACATAATATATTCTGTCACAACATCATAAAGCTCAAAGAACATGCCTAATACAAATATGATACAAGACTCCTTCAAGATTGAAGCCAAATTCATTGAAACTAGTAATTCAATGGAATGAGAATGCAAGCTTTTCACACATGAGTTTCTTGGATTTCGAGCTAAATAGCATATGGGATTCAAAGTACATATTAGAAAATAATATGTCTTCCCCAACATCATAAAACTCATAAAAAAGTCCTCATAAAAATATTATATAAAACTACTTCAATATTGAAGCCAGATCCATGAAAACTAGTTATTCAAGAGCATGGGGAATGCGATCATTTCATACATGTATTTCTGATATTTCGACTTACAGAGCATATGGACATGATATTACAGAGTCATACATCATAGATCAAATATTTGGAATTAACTATAATCATCAAAGCACAAACACCACTCCAACAAGTGCGCCATCAACATGAGATCGTGGGGGAATGGAGAAGAAGGAATGAGAGAATAGGGAGATACATGAGAATTCGACTATATGGACCTTCAACCTGCAACTAAAAATCCTTCATTGAGCTCCAATGAGAGTTCTAAATGGCCTCTCCATCAACCAACTTGGAAAGGAATCCATCTCCCTCAAAATTGGTTCACAAGCAGGGAGAGTGAACACTCACCGTGCAATGGACAATAAAAATCTCTCCAAAATGCCAAATTCCAATTAAAAAATGATCAAAATATATTCTCACTCCT
This sequence comes from Pseudotsuga menziesii, assembly GCA_001517045.1. NCBI lineage: Eukaryota > Viridiplantae > Streptophyta > Pinopsida > Pinales > Pinaceae > Pseudotsuga > Pseudotsuga menziesii. The sequence goes on from LPNX010342828.1 coordinate 44,113, forward strand.
CATGAAATCCTTTTATTAAATTCATGAGGCCTCCTAAGGTCTAATTTCCCTCCATGTAATTCCTCCAACTCATCTTAGTGGTTTAGTAACTCTCATGACACTTGTCTTCCTCTTCATGCTCCAATTCTTTCCCTACTTCGAATGGCTGCCTCTAACTCTCAAATTCGATCTCTTGGTGGCTATGTTTAGCCCTGCCATGTCATATTTGTTATATGTTTGTAATCAGGTCTGAATTTGTCATACTTGTCATATAATCTTTCATCATTTGTTGTCATAGAGTGCATGGAATCTCCTTCCAAGTGTCACACCTTGTCTTCTAGTCTCTTCCTCTTCCATGGGAGTTACTCTCCTTTACCTATTCAAATTCCTTGGCTCATTATATTATATTTGACACCACATAACCCTCCAATAACATTACATTAACCATGTGTTCAAATTTGGATGAATATCATGCCACGTGAGTGGGGAATCTAGTCATCCAAAGGCTCCACAATCTTCCAAGTGTCTTCATGAACCCAAGCCACCTTATTTTCTTATCATTTATCATTTATGTGACCCATTTAAATGTGAATATGGTAAACTAAAGTCCTTTTGGGTCCCATAGCCCCTTATTACAAAATTTATGTCTCCATCTCAACCTAGGGAACTAGTAGGTTGGTGAAACATTATTTGCAAGTAGTCTTATTTGGGAATTATTTAATCGGAGAAATGAGTATCCAAACTTGAATTTCCAAGATTGAAAGAAAGTTTTAAAGAGGAACCACCATGCTTGTTGCTTCTCTACTTTGATTGCAATCACCTTCTCAAGTGGTGACTCAATATCCCCTACTGCTTGTTGCCTCGAAAATTGAAACCAATCAATACCCGGATCCCATTGCTTGTATTGCACCCTTCCAAACACCACGAGTACAAAATATATATCATGAAAGCACATAAAAACTTCATACAATTGTAAATCAAGAAGGTATGCTCATCAAAGAATCATGAAAGTGCTTGTACATCCACGTAAGTATATCATCATGTGGCCCATACACATAAGCATCAAGTATTATATCAGACCCGCCCCAATGACATAGGTGAGGATCCCATGTCCCATAATGCTGCTCAAAAAAATATAATATGCATCAAGATAATCATCCATGTGTTCTTTCATCCAAGAAGTGAATGAAGAGCCTCCACCAAAATCTGAACCATATGAGGAGCAAAGAAAACATGAAGACTTCAAGTGGCTCAATGAAGTCTCATCAATGCACCCATGAATATGTATATCATCATGATGAGACAAAGGTTGTTACTGCAAATGTAAATACGGATTTTCTCTAGTCATGTCATCATCAAAAGGAGAGATAGGAGTTTCATACTCCTCATGTGGCACCATAGAAAAGAAAACTTTCACCCATACTTCATTAGGATGATTGCTGCAAAATTTGGAAGTGTAGCATGTAGGAGAAAGAACTAACTCACCCAAATGATCAGAAAGTATAAAATGTTCATCATGTGAATGATCCATAGGGGTTGGAACATGCACCTCCCTAAAAAATGCAAAAAAATACTCATAGGTTTGTTCCAAGGTAGTGGAATCATGCACTTCTTCAAAAAGTGTGTAACCATTTTCAAGAGGAAACTCAAGTTCCTCATCCACCACAACAAGTGATTAGCTCTCATCAAGCTCATCTTCAAACACATAAAAAACCTGCAATTTTACATGTTTATCATGATCTCTCATGTCATGAGAATCCTCCAATAAATATGCCACATGACAATATGAAACATAGGAGGAAGAACAAGTATATTACAACCTCTCAAGAAGTTGCTCTTTTTGAATTTTGAGCTTATTAATATTCTCATTATTATTCAAGTATGCTTCATGTAACTATTAATTAATCTCAACCAAATTGCCTCTATCAAAAACAAAATACATGAAATTACATTCAATGTTGCACATTGCTCTTCGAATCTTCTCCACGTCTTCAAGGAAGGATGGATCCTCTAATGAGGAAACTTTCCAACAAGAATTTGACACCAATGCTTTAGTGTCATTGAGTATGACAAGGGCCTCATGTATATTCATTTCACTCATATTCAAAGACCCTTCGATGAAGGATGGTTCATGGATATGAATAGCCTAGACAAAGAAACATAGAGTATATAGGTCACATGGAGGGGTGAGGCTCAAAGAGGGTTCTTTGAGCCTCACCTCTCAAACCATATTAAGAAAAGCACTCTGAACCAATAACCCAATAACTTGATAAAATAAGAAAAATTTAGGATGCCAAAAATCCTTGAATGCCTTATTGAGAAGGCATAGAGCCTTTTTATAACATTATTACAATGTTCCTTGGGGAAATACCATGGGTTGTGAAATACCATGGTGAGAGAGGTACAATGTGCCTTGAATCCATACCATGGAAAAAAACCATGGGTTGTCAATTACCATGGATGAGAGAGGGTGGCCTCTCCGTTTAATGCTTTTATGATGAATGAGAGAGGGTGGCCTCTCTATTTAATTATTTTATGACTCATACATTCGAATTTAGACCATATGTCCCCTAAATTCAGATCATTTTTCCCCCTTAGAAAATGATGGTCCCCATCATTTCATGCTAAAAAGAGACCTATGATTACACTGTTCCAATTGCCAATGAAGAGAAGGGTTTTATGTGGTTAACCCATAATTGTGAGTTTTGTGTGGTGGACCCATAACCATAACTATGGGTTTTGTGTGGTTGACCCATAACCATAACTGTGGGTTTTGTGTGGTTGACCCATAACCATGATTACAATACATAACCATGGGTTTTATGTGGTTAACCCATAACCATGGTTTTTGTGTGGTTGACCCATAACCATGGGTTTTGTGTGGTTAACCCATAACCATGATTACAATAGGATTTCATAAAAGTCTAAAAGTGGTCTTTGGTGAAGTTGATGTCTTGCTGCAAATCGATTCATAGCTTCTGATGCAGGTGATGAAATTGAATTCCGTTGAAGACCCATTTGAGATATTGAATATACCTTTCCATCCATATGGCATAATTGCTCTGTGGTGGTCCAAGGAATGAGAAAATGTTTGTTGAAGCTCAGGGGATGTGCACACAATGTTTTTGCAGACGTATGTTTCTTCAATCAATGATATCTCTCAAACCAGAGATCCAAGTGAAAAATCGTGAAATACCCATTTTAGAAAAAGGAAATATCTTTCCAATGATCTATAGTAGAGACTATGATATGTTATTTGGATTCCATGGTACTTGTTTGAAGTTTCTATACGTGAGATCGCACTATGTACATACATAGGTTGCTTCAAACAAGAATATCTCACAAACCAGGAAGGTAAATGAAAAACCGAAAAATACCCATTTTAGATGACTGAAATATATTTCCAATGAGCTATGGAAAATCCTCTAAAACTCTCTATGCAAGTTGAAACATCCATTTGAAGTTTGTAGATATGTGTTGACCTTTAGTTTGTCTATTATGGTGTTTATATGATGGTCATACAACTATGGATGAGATGAGATGGGGATGGAATGATGTCTCCCATGCTCCAATAAGAATGAAAAAATGATTATAATCGGTTCCATGGCCATATGAGGATGAAATAAGGCTTGATCTTAGAGTATAGAGAGCCACAAATGATTCCAAGGGTTTGTAGAGCAACATGGGATGTTGTAGAGATCATGGAACTTCCTGTTGCAAATTAGATATCCTGTATTTCCTGGGGACCAACTGTGATGCTTACAGTGTATGGCCCAACAATGGACTTTGAGTGTGCCAAAAGGAGGATAGAAATCTCTGTAGATCTTTGAAGCCGGACCATGCTCAAACCCTCATTCCCATGGAGAGTGTACTTGCTTTGATACCACTGATATGGATCTTGGGGGATGAGACCGGAAAGGCTTGAATGATGAGAGAGGAGGAGAAGAGATATCGTAATGGACCAATTGTGAGAAAGACATAGCAACAAGATCTAGGATATGAATAGCCTAGATAGAGAAACATAAAGTATATAGGTCACATGGAGGGGTGAGGCTCAAAGAGGGTTCTTTGAGCCTCACCTCTCAAACCATACTAAGAAAAGCACTCTGAACCAATGACCCAATAAATTGATATAATAAGAAAAATGTAGGATGCCAAAAATCCTTGAATGCCTTATTGAGAAGGCATAGAGCCTTTTAAAAACATTATTACAATGTTCCTTGGGGAAATACCTCGGGTCAAAACCATGGGTTCTGAAATACCATGATGAGAGAGGTACAATGTGCCTTGAATCCATACCATGGAACAAAACCATGGGTTTTCAATTACCATGGAGGAGAGAGGGTGGCCTCTCCGTTTAATGCTTTTATGATGACTGAGAGAGGGTGGCCTCTCTATTTAATTCTTTTATGACTCATACATCCAAATTTAGACCATATGTCCCCTAAATTCGGATCACTTGGCCTTCTCCATACTTGTGGATTGCTGATTGTTCTTTAATGAGTTCAAATGTGCCTCATTGTGTCTAAATCCATGTAACTAATCATCAAATTCTTCAAAAATAATTGTCTTATGTGTCTCTCCATGATGGAAACTACTACTACCCCGTGCTGCCAGCTTACCCCTAACTTGGCTAGCCATCAATTTTAATCCTTGCATAAGTAGCTTGGTCGTATCATCAAAATATTAATTAATGAGTTTCTTAAATTCATATCTATCATCCATAACTTCAATAGGTTCCAATACCATGCTCTGATACCACTGTAATTGTTGTTGTAATTGTAACTTTGGAAGATATTATGATGTATATTACTATTGTATATTGTTGTACCCCCATCGGGTATGTGTGTTCCTCCTTTGGGGATGCCATCATTGTGTATGGTCACTAAGTTAAACCTTTTGTTGTAAGTCGGGGAAATAGTCCCCATGTTAAATAAAGTAAAATGTATTTATGTGTATTCTTAGGTAGTTCGACCTCATATGTAACTTGGGCGACCTAGTGGTTGACTTAACAAACTCAACGAAAGAATATAAATAGAGAGGCACCCTACTCATTTATCACACACATCACTTTCTCTCTCATGTGTGTTTTAGGAGAGATAGGAAGAGGAGGGACAAAGAGATGTTGCAGACATTGTTCTTGAGTTATTATCTTGTCATCTTATCTTTGTGACGAAACTATTTTGAGGAATTTTGCTGGGTTTTCTCATTTATGGTTTCCTCGATGAAAATATTTGTGTCTTGTGTGTCTTGTGTATCTTTGATGTATTGTTTGTTTGGGTACACAGGGTACTCCCAAAAGACCAAACACCTAGAGCAACCACTTCACACAAACATATCACAGATCAATACACCGATGTTTGTCACATGGTTAAAACCCTCGAGAGGGAAACAGTCCATGGCCCCAGCCAAATAGCTACTTGGAGCAATTTATTATGTAAAAAAAAGAAATTTACATATGAGATTCTTATAATCGATCAACTAGCCAATGACCCTCCATGCTCTTTAAATAGAGATCATGGACCAATCGGGTGTTAAGCCACGGATCAATGGTAGGTATGATCTAAGAGAAGTTGAACCGTCGGATCACTTTATGTCTAGAACATATCGTGACTGTCAGATTAGAATATTTACAAATGCATACTAATTCATACTAAAGAAACACACCTTACCTAATGGATATATTACACAAGTTGATCTTAAATAACTCCTAAGTGTCTAAATATTCTAACATCCCCCCTTAAGAACAAATTGGGATAGGATTGACGGATTTACAAAAGTGACACTATTAGGAGAAGGAAGGAGGCATTAGAGCCTATCCCCCCTTAAGGACACATTCCTGAACTCCTAACATAGATCGAAGTTTAGAAAACTTCACTTCTGTAAGAGACTTGGTGAAGATGTCTGCAACTTGATCATCTGTAGGGCAATAGAGAATTTCAATAACATGATCATGAACAAGATTTCTGATGAAGTGCATGTGTAGCTCAATGTGTTTGTTGCATTGATGTAGAACTGGATCTTTGGTAAGCTTGATGGCACTTTTATTGTTGCACCAAAGTGGAGTAGGCTGCTGCTGCTCGAATCCAAACTCTGAAAGGATCTGTCGAATCCATAAAGCTTCCTGACTGGCATTAACCGCGACTCAATATTTTTCTTTTGCTGAAGAAAGAACAAGAGATTGTTGGGTGAATCCACGAACCTGGGTAGCACTTTTTGGCAAGGGAATTTCGGCAAAAACAAAAAAACGCACCTCGGTCGAGGGCTTGTTAAGCCCTCGACCGAGGTCTTAATATCTCGATCGAGGTTTTATTAAGCCCTCGACCGAGGTATTTAAATACCT
>LPNX010342828.1:50982-63623 GCA_001517045.1 Pseudotsuga menziesii
GTTGTTTCTTACAAGCCCAAGTGACAGGTCCAAATCCCAGACTGAAAACATAATCTGTAGTAGACTTTCGATCATCAAGATTTTCGGCCCAATCTGAATCAGTGAAACCAACCAACAAAGGTTCCCCCTTTACTGTAATGAATCCCAAACTGAATTGTACCTCGAATATATCGAAGTATTCTTTTTGCTACTTTCCAGTGACTTTCATAAGGTGTTTGCATATAATGGGAAACATGACCAACGACAAAGGAAAGGTTAGGACGGGAATGAGTCAAGTATAAGAGACTACCAACAAGCTGACGATACAAGGTGGCATCTACTTCAGGGGAAGTACAAGTGTTAGAAAGTTTGAGTCCAGACTGGAAGGGAGAAGGGGATGGTTTACAATCTTCCATGTGAAAGTGATGAAGAAGGTCCCAAGCATACTTAGACTGGGAAAGAAATATTGCTTCTTTGGTTTGCAAGACTTGGAGACCAAGAAAATAATGCAAATGTCCTAAGTTTGACATTTCAAAATTTTTCTTAAGACTATATTTCACATGGGTTAAAAGTTTAGGGTCATTACTAGTACAACCTGGTAATATCATCAAAAGTTCTAGTAGCAAGAACATTTTGAGGATTTTTAAAATCCTTGATTACAACTTGGTGAGGTGTAAAGGTCACAGTTTTACCTTCAACTCAATGAGTAATTTGATAGATTGATAACAAATTGCAGGAAATTTTTGGAACACATAGTACATCACTGAACTGACCATTTTCTACTGGAACTGTTCCAGATCCTACAACACTTAGAGATCTATCATCACCAACAAATATTTGTTTGGTGTTACATTCATGCATAGTAGAAAAGATGGCTTGATCCTTAGCCATATGATAAGAGGCTCCAGAATCAATGAGCCATTCATTTGAAGTAGAAGAAGAAGATGCAGTATAAAAGTAACCATAAGCACAAAGTGCATGGCCATGAGAGGTAGATTCTGAAGATGAATCTAGGATGATGTGGTGCTTCTTCATTTCTACTTCCAAGGATGCCATCTTCTTGAAACACTTAGATTCATCATGATTATCTTTCCCACAAAAATTGCAATGACGCCCAGTCTTCTTTCCTTTTGGCTTGGATCCTTTGTCTTTTTTTAAGAAGGAGCTGGCTGAGAGGGTTTGGGATCCTTGTTTGGCTTATTATTGCGAAAATTCTTTTTCTTGGGAGGCTTGGACTTTTCTTTCTGTTGGGACAATAAGGCTTTCCCAGATGTATATGCATTGTTAATTATTCCAAGATGAATGAGCTTATCTTTCTCTCTAATTAACGAATCACAAAAGGATTCAAGAGTAGGCTCTTGATAGCTAGTTGCATTCAAGGATTCTTTCATGGAGTAAAATGTAGATACAAAAACATAATATGCAGGTCTAAGTTTGGAAAGAATATGATAAATACATTGTTTGTCTTCTTTCTTAATCTTGCATTCTTCACATAAGAGTCTAAGAGTTTTATACTTAGATAAGTAATCTTGAATGCATGAAAAATCACTTGGATTCAAAGAAATCAACTCATTCTCAAGTTGATGACCTCGAATTTCATTGTGTTTACCAAACACAGATTCCAACTTTTCCCAAGCTTTATCAGGTTCATCAATTCCAGATATATGGAATCACAAATCAGTAGAGATTGACATCCCAATCAATCCATGAGCTTCATCACATCTATTTTTCCATTTTATTTTCTTATGATCATCAGTGGGTTCTGTTTCTTCGCTGATGTGATTCTGAAAAGTCCCCTACTTTGTAGAACATCTTCCATACAATATTTCCATGAGAAATAGTTAGAATTGGTAAGTAGAATATCAAAAGGGGTGGCCATACTGTAAAATAAAGTCTGCAAAAATAGAAACTAACTGTCTTGATGCAAATATCTCGAAAAATAAGGCTGTTTAAAAAAAATGGCACCGAAAACTGATTCTGGATGATGAAGTTATGCTTGATCAAAGAAAATGTTGAAGATGTCCCCAATAGTGACGTGGCATATATTAACTTGACCAACTAAAAAAAAGAACCCCCTTCTTCCCAAGATGAACCTTTGACAATTACTTACAAGAAAGTTGCTTTTTAAGTGAATCACTTTTGTAAAATAAGTGATGTTCACTTTTACAATAATGTTTCTTTTAAATAGTGCGGCAATAAATTAAAAGACTTAAGTAACTAACTTTTTATTTTAATTTTATTTAAGTGAGATGCACTTTTACAATAAAATAACTTGAAAATAGAAATTGCATGCACTAAAAAGTAACTTAATAAGACTTGAACTCAATACTTGTTAAGGAATAAAGCAACTTTGAACCAAGTGAGCTAAGTTTAAAAGGTACATAAAAGAATAGAAAGATGAAGGGGGCCTTTTTGTTTTTTACTCTTCTCCCTCATTCTTCGTGCTTGCCTTTTTTTTCCTGCAAATCACAAAAAAAACGAAAAACAAAAACAAAAAAAACTTTTCCACACTATGGGTGGGGTTAGATCTTGGTTATCTTACCCGTAAAGTCTACGTTTTCAAGTTTTCTCGTTGTTTCTGATTCGCCGTAATCGCACAAAGTGCACAACAAAGAGCATACGTAGCCGAGAAGAAAAGAAAAAAAAAACTTTCTCTTTCTGTTCTTGATTCGCCGCGATCGCACAAGGTGCACGAAAAATAGCATACACAACCAAGGAAGACAACAGTTCGAGACTAAAACATTAAAGATCTAATAATAAAACTAATAAAATATGAGATATTTAAAAAAATAAAACAAATCCATCACTGTAACATTGTACCTTTAGATTTGTCGAAATGGGTGTTTTTGGATCAAACGGAAACAATTTTTGGTGAAACAAAAATTATTTCTCAATGGAAACGACACTCCAGACGCAATGGAATATCTCCCACAGGCCACAAATGCACAAAAAATCCATAACCATAAACCCTTTCAAAGTTTTGGCAACACCGGTTCCAGATCTTGATCAAAACTAGAAGCGGCTCTTCATAAAGGCTCTGATACCATGTTTGAGTACACATGGTACTCCCAAAAGACCAAACACATAGAGCAACCACTTCACACAAACAGATCACAGATTAATACACCGATGTTTATCACGTGGACTGTTTTCCTCTCGAGGGTTTTAACCATGTGACAAACATTAGTGTATTGATCTGTGATATGTTTGTGTGAAGTGGTTGCTCTAGTTTTTCGGTCTTTTGGGAGTATCCTGTGTACCTGAACATTGTTGTTCTTGTTAGTCTTTAAGATAAATATCCTAAGTAAAAAAACTTAGAAAAACTAACATGGTATCATATCCACTCTGAAAGAAGTCACTGTGCAGCCAAAATACAACTACAATGGTAGCGAATGGAAATTAGGGTTTCATGCTTGAAAACCCTAGAAGACTGAATTTAGTCATTTTAGAACTTTCACTATAACAAAAGATTGGAGAAGGTGTAGAAGCCAAAACTTTTACCCGTCTAATAGGAAATATTTGTGTACATTTTGTAAAAGTTTTAGCCTCAGATTCACTAACTTCAAGAGATAGGATTAATCCAAATCAGGGTTCCATCCTCCTCCAGAATATAGTCATAAACATGTGACCTAGGGAGAATTGCTATATCTCGGGCTAGGAAGGTCCAAATGAAATTTAGCAAGATGTTTCAGGTAGGGAACATAATTTAGTTTCCATGGTCCTATTTTTAGACCCAGAATGTGAAATAGTGACACGTGGAAGTCTGTACAAGTTCTCTATGTTGAATAGTCCCCAAACTAGTCACCTTGGGAAACACAACATAAGTACCACTTCGAGAATCCATTTCTGCTCTAACCTATGGGGTGGGAAAGAAGACATATCAGTCTATATCAGTACGAAGTTTCATACTGTAAAGAGCCTAAAATTTGGAGATACAACATAATCAATATCATAAATTTATGTAGAAGAAATTGGAAAACTAGGGCTTCTTGTTTCGGGAGCTTCCCACAACTATTTTCAGAAAATGAGTACATTGGACAACTCGCCTCAAAGAGGCCCATGTCTTTGTCCAATAAGAAGGTTGAAATTCCAATTTTGGAAAATTAGGGTTTATCTAACAAACCCTAGATCAACTAGCTCTAGAACCAAGTCAGACACCTCAAATCGCTTGATGACAAGATTGGTAAAGCTGACAACTTCTGAGCATGGAAGTATAGGACCTCCATGATCCTTGAAGAAAATGACTTGGATCGATATTTCAGTAAGGAAGTTCTAAGAGCCTGAGGGAGATGAGGCTAAGGCTAGAGCCAACAGAATCATTGCATATTCTATTAAGGACCATCTCATCCCTCACGTGTCATCCTTGAAGACACCAAAAGGAAGTGTTCGATGCTATGGCGAAGCAATTGAAGAAGAAGAAGAGATTTTTATAACCACCTTGAATGTCATCCTAAGATCATGGGAATCATTCATTCAAGAAATGTGTGTCAAAAGGAAGTTGATTACCTTTAGTAGACGATGGGAAGAGTGCACACAAGAAGAAGCTTGACTCATAATAAGAGAAGAAAATATGAGAGCAACTAAAGATCAATCTCTCACGATTCAAAGAAAATTCCTCAAAGGAATACAAAGGACTCAACTCATGAAGAACCTCTTATCCATCCCATCATTTGGATAAGAAATGATGCAGTTGCAAATGAAGAAGATGACGAATCTGAAGGCTCAATAAGGAGTCTACCCACCAAACAAACAAAGATAAGTATTCAATTGTCATTTCATAATATTGTTTGGTTGTGCAATTGTTTATATTCAGTTAATGTGTTATGCATGTTTGATTATTTGCATTTATACTACTGAATTGCACATAATGAGTAAGAAGTCAATGATGTTGCAGAACATTTCATTATCTAGATTGAAACCTCTCTGCTGACATATTAGGACTAGTACACACTCTTAATAACATTGGGGTAGAAGGAATATAAAAACTTGGCAAGTTATTTTTGCAAAATATAATGTATATATTTATGTTAATATAATACTTTAAAAAAATGTTACATTTTCTTAATATTAATTTGTATAAATATAAAAAATATTCCCCCCAATCATATTTTTAATAAAATATATGAATATAAATTATACTATTCAAGTGCATGTTATACTTTCATATTACATAAATAATTTATGTATGTATTATTTCTATCATTGTGAGAAAATAACTCTATATTGTATCCTTTTGTTTTCTTTCCCCATTTTAACTTTAAGCCACCTCCTTAACAAGGGTCCAAAGTGACTAATAGTCATTTAGAAGTTGAGAAAACATGACGCTAAGAAGAAACTAAATTCTTATTGGAATTATATCTATCAAATTCATGAAGTCTTTCATCCCCTTGGAGGGGTTTCATTTATAACTACCACTCTTGAGGAGGAAATTCTAGTATTTATGTCTTGTTCTCTATCTTCATTTGGTACTTTTGGAGAAGAAATGTTCTCCTCAGTGAACAATTTAGGGAAAAATTTAACCTTAGGACTATTTTTTGTCTTTTTTTTCCTAAAAAAAATTCGCCAATTTTTTTTTAAAGACAATTTTCCCATATTCCACGGGATATTTTTATTTTACTCTAAAAATCGCCAAAATTATCCAAAAACTATATAAAGTCCTTATATTTTTAAAAAAATAACCAAACATTATATGGTTGCAAAATTAAGAATTAGTAAGATTCACCAAGGATTCAACTAGCAAGAATTAGACTATTGAAGATTTTGGTTATTGATTTACATGTTAGTGATTTATTGTTATATGTTAATGAATAGATTTTTCAATTCTAACATGGTACCAAGGCCAGGTTACTCAGCTCTACCTCATTTAATAAATTTTTGTTAGTTCTTTTCAAGCATCAAATATTTTGAACAATATTTGTTATTGGGCCCTCCTTCTCTTGTAGTTTTTCCATTAGATTTATACATCCATTGATATTTTACACTAGATCTGGGCATTTTTCTACATCTATGAGAATTTTTTTCTAAAAAGCCTAGCCTCATCATTATTTTTTCAGAAATATTTTTGAGAAAATTTCAGTTTTAATTGATTTTTCTTTAGATCTGAAGTTGGAATTCATTGTATCCTATATTGTTGTCGAGGATATATCTTTGTTGGAAAAGATTCATTCATTCTTTTTGAAGTAGATGTATTTTTGTAGGTTTCTATCCATACGGCTTTGACATACACTTTTTTATTTATTTACATGGTCTTGGACGTACACAAGTAATCGTCAACATGGTCCCATATTTGGAATACAAAGTCTTTATTCTTAACGGTCATGGACACACCGCTCTTTACCTTACACAAAGTCACACAAATGTGTGGGTTCTTGTCTAGTAAGTTGTGGACTTTTCTTGAGAAGTACACATGTTATATATGAAGGAGTGTACACACACTCGTTTCCATTGAGGAAGTAGGGTATACCCTAGGGATATACACTTCTTTCCTTTTAGTAGGTATCATATACCCCTAAAAGCAACTAAAAACCTTGTTGTAAGTTGTTTTTTTGTTAAGGGTGTGTTGGATCTGCAAGTAGGCGCTTCAGGGTTTCATCATTAGTGAGTAGTTATCTTAAATTATTGTCATTAGCTTATTGTATTTATTTCATTAGTCGCTTAGTTTTTGTTTTTTATCATCATGACTTTAGAGGTTTCTTTTGTTTTTGAGTTAATTGGTACTAACTATCTTGCTTGGAAGAGAAAGATGATTGACATTTCAAGATAAATAATATTTGGTGCTTAGTAAATGGTGGACATCATAAAGCAACCAATGCTAAAGAATTATCTATATGGGAAGAGCATTGTCATAAGGCAAGTCGAGTCATTGGTCAAATTGTATCAAAGTTTTATAGGTACATACATATTGAGGCTGAAGATAGCTCGATTGAGGTATGGAAAACTTTAGCTTCTTTGTCTAATAAGTCTGATGTTGTTTCCACATATTATATTGAAAATAAAATTTATGAGATTGATCCAAAATATTTTGATGGAATCAAGAGTCATTTCTTGCTGATTAAAAATTATAGTGAAAAAATTAATAATTGTGGTAAAGATTATAAGAAAATTGATACTTCCCTTATTATTCTTGTAGAGAAAAAATTACCTCCTACCTATGATTTGTTCATCCAAACTAGGAATAGAGCTATTAAAATGTCTAAGGGATCCACAAAACTAAATTTTGAAGAATTTTCTAAATATTTGATTTGTTAGCAAGATAGATTGACTTCATTAGGCCATTTATTTATTGGTAAATCTCTTATGGAACATAGTAAAAGGAGTCCTCATAAGGGTTTTTACAAGAACCTAAACCACATACTAATGGTCTATCCCATCACACTTCTAATGACGCTTCTAAAAAGAAAGTGTTTAATCCTTGTAAGTATTTTGGGAAAACCAACCACCGTGAGAAGAATCACTTTAAAAGGAGAAATGAACTTGCTAAAGCGAAAAAAAAAATCTCTAAGGAAGAACATGTATCTCTTTGTACCTATTTTGTTCACCTAGGTAATTCCTCTTCTTCTATGGAATAGATCATGGATTCAAGTGCCTCTAATAATATGATTGGTACTTATTCTTTATTTTCATTTTATGACACTAAAAAGCACACTTTAACACATAAAGTTTCAATTAGTGATGGTAACCAATTTTCAGTCGTAGGTTCCGGTGATATTAAAGTTCCTAATGGTACATTGGAAGTGTTTTTTATGTTGAAGGCATGCCTTTCAATTTGCTTTCTATTTACCATGTCTGTCAAAATAGTTACAAATTTGGAGCATGTATAGATAAATATGTTCTTAAAGACAATAAAAATAACTTCAAAGTTGTTTTTTCCAACCATGTTGGTCATGAAGTTAGTTAATTTAAATTTAAAGGTTTTAGGGTTCCAACACAATTCAATCCATTTGGTTTGAGGGTTTCCACATGGTTTTCTGGTTTCAACACAATTCAATCTACTGGCTATTCATGTTAATTTTTTGGTTCAAACATAGTTTACTTCCATCTTAGTAATTGAAACCGTAGAATTTATCTTAAAATGTAAATTGCAAAAGTTTATATTTTTTAAAAGACAAGAATTAGATATATTTTCCATATATATATTTTTATATATTATATAATATAAGTTTCCCATAATCAAGGTTTCATTTGATTTGTCTAGGTAACCGGGATCGATGCATATAATAAATTCATATTAATATCAATTCGTGTTAAAATTTTGAAAAAAAATCCAATTTATAGATTTAATATTTATTCAATATTACATATTGAATAATATAAAATTGAAATATATACATTCATTACCTTTATATTAAATTTGAGTCAAAGACATTAAACATATAATATATTGATCCAAAAATCAACAATCTACTTGTTGTATTGTTGTACATTCACATGGGTTACTTGGTGTCTTATTGGTCTTTTTTTTATTTTTTCCTTTATTTATGTATTTATGCTTAAAAAAGAAAAAAACATTTTCTATAAATATCTATAGTTCAATGTCCTTATTTGAATATATCTCTATTATTCAATGACAAAAAGTATTTTACATGCAACAGAGTAATAAATGTTGTGGGGGCAACAGTGTGGGTTACTCTACTGCATAATAAATATTGATCGTATAACATACACATAAATATCTCATATAAAACTACAAAATATTAAGATTACTGAAAGTAAATTCAAAATCAAATTCTATTCTTTATCATTTATCATATTTTATTAAAAATAAATTTCATCATTGGTAACAAATTTATTATATATGTCATTGGCTAACACGGAATAAAATATTATATATTTTATTATATTATCTCATTGGCTAACAAAAAGGTGTTTAATGTATATTCATATTTTTTTTGTAAATATTAAGATTCTAAAACATGAACAATAAAAAAAAGTTGAAATAATATGTTAATGACATTAACCTATAAATAAAATAAATCTGATATCATGACCCTTGACTGGGATCTTTGAATAACAAGATCAAGTTGAAGAGGTGCTTATCTAAATCAAATTGATCAAGTTTGAAGAGGTGCTTATCTAGATCAAAATGAAGAAACACTTGTATTAGATAATATGTTAAATTTGAGTCAATTTTCTCAACGATACGAATATTATAATTATTCAAATTTCTAAAAGGTGAGAAAAAGCAATGGTCACCATATCAAATTAAAAAGGTTCTAAACATAGATATATGGTATGTCAAATGTCTTTTCAAATTTGTCACTTGTCACCAACAAGAATAAGATACCATGCATATCTATTATATAACTGTCGGCAAAGCAATTTACTATATAAAATTAAATGTATGTAATCATGAGTGAGTAATGGAAGGTATTAGACAATTAAAAAATATAATCTCATGATATGGTTTGAAGTATATATACAACAATGAGTATGAATATAGTCTTAAAACAAGTGGAATAAGTAACAAAGTTGCTTAGTACCTACCTCTTAAGAAGAGATTGAAAATATATAGCAATAGGATAATTTTTTTATAAAAATATATGATAAAACAAATATAATTACAATTTGAAAGAAATTAAAACAAAAATGAATTAAAAAATGTCCATTTAAATACGATATAGGTTATTGCAATCTAACATAAAACAAGCATATTCAAGCTTCCTTACATATTTCTAGTAATATTCTTGACTTATGTTATAAAAATATCCAAGTTTCTTTATAGACTAGCATAAATAGGAAATGAGAAATAATAGTTTTTAAGACTATAAATTAATATCATTGTTGTGAGAATAGTTTATTTATATTAAAGTCATGATCACTTTTCGATTTACAGAGATGCTTTGGACTTCATACGAATGCCAGGAGAAATGGCCTACAGCCTATGGATAGTCAATCAATGGGCCTTTGAAAAGGCAGAGAATCATATGAAGCAAGGAATTGCAAAGGGAAAGGATGATACTCAAGAATTGATCAATATACTTACAGAAAAAACTTGCTCTGCCGACGGTGACGCTACAACATCACTGCCGCTGGTGGTAAATGAAGATCTGACGGTCGATGAAGAAAAGTATCACGGGGACCTGGGCAAAAAGTCTAGGAAGATGAGAGCAGTGTCATTAATATATTGTATGATCGACTTCTATGAAGACGATATGAATTCTGATGTTATTAATGATTCTATCCGTGTTTATTGCCAAGCATGGGACTTCATGAACTTTGTTGACAGTTCAGATCCAGATGCCAATTTAGTGAGCCTAACAGCGGCTCAATATTATTGGATACAACTACTCAATTAATAGATACAACTATGAGCTTAATTCCATTGATGATATAACTATTAGCTTAACTTCAACTCAAATCATGACTTTCACTTGAATTGCAATTGATGATATATCAAATTTTAAATTAGCTATTAGATACACCTATTAACTTAGCTCCAATGATTCTACAACTATTAGCTTAACTTCAACTCTAATCACGGTTATATTAGATAGCTATTAGCTTAACTATTAGATACAATGACTAGTTTAACTCCAGTGATTTTACAACTATTAGCTTAACTTCAACTCTAATTGCTTAAGGCTTCTAGTCAAAGTACATTTGGCATCTAGGAGTCTGAACTCCTAATGAAATCATTAGAACTCCTAAGTTATTGTCGAACTCCTAATAAAATCCTTAAAACTCCTAATAAACTCCTCCATCTGGAAATTGGGCATTTAGCTAATTACACAGATAGGACTTTATATCTTTACGCACATAAAATATATATATCTTAGAATTTTGGGTGGACTACCATTAATGTTTTTTCATCTATGGACGAGAATGAGAAGTGTACTGCAACCATACTGTTATATTGATTTTATGAGGGTCTTTCAAAATTCTAAATTAACAATTTACTTCTTTATAGTTCCATTGATGATAAAACTATTATCTTAACTTCAACTCCAATCATGACTTTTAATTGAAGTGAAATTGTTGATATATTAACTTTTGAATTAATTCCAATGATTCTACAAATATTAACTTAACTTCAACTCTAATCATAGTTATATATTACATAATTATTAGATTAACTATGAGATAGTTATTGGTTATCTATAATAATGATACAACTATTAAATCAAATTTAAATGAACTTGGTAATAAAAAACTATTAGATAAATGTATAGTTGTATTCCAAAGACTCCATCGAGAAGTCCAACAGATTACATTCGGTCATGTTACTGAAGACCCTTTCGGGCAGTGGGCAGAAGAGGCTGCAACAGCTCGTTATGAATACGGATGAAGATTTGATTGGAGGACTCCTTCAACTTATGATAGAGGAAGTCTGCCCTCAATCAACTGTTTCTTCTCTGGAGGTTTTGATGGCCATCTATTATCCCTCAAGAAAGAATAGAATCAAGGCGATAGAGACCGGAGCTATTTATGTATTGATTGAATCACTGCCTGAATCGTAGGGAATAACTTGTGAAAAGATGCTGTGTCTTCTGGATATTTTCTGTGAATGTGCAGAGGGAAGAGCTGCAACAATTGATCACGCCATGGGCATAGCTTCAATCTCCAAGAAGATATTGAGAGTCTCACAAGCTGCAACCGAGAAAGCAGTTCGAATACTCTGGTCGCTTTGCAAGTCCTCTCCGACCCCTGGCCTTCTTAAGGAAATGGTGCAGATTGGTGCCATCTGCAAATTGTGTATGCTCCCCCTGGCCTTCTTAAGGAAATGGTGTAGATTGGTGCCATCTGCAAATTGTGTATGCTCCTTCAACTTGAATGCACATCAAAGACGAAACACAAGGCAAGCGAAATTCTCAGATCGCAGGGTAAGTATTGGAGGAGTTCGCCTTGTGTTCCGTGGCATTTGTTCACAATGTATGACCAATATTGATCCATGTCAAATACAATGTATTGTTGGCTGTTTATGCCGCATCAATTTGAACTTGTTATATAAACCTCCTTAAAATTCTCTAGGAATAGTTGACGAGAAACATTCATCGTGTATGTATCCTGAGAGCACATGCATTCGAAGTGTTCCTGGTAGCCAATATGTCGGAACTTCTCAGAAGAAAATATATTGATGTATTAGTCTATGATGGCCAATAATGTGTATCAGTCTATGATGGCAGGTAATGTGTATCAGGTTTTATGTATTGCTTCAATAGGTCAACTTATGATGTTATTCATTACCAAATTCAAAAGCTTCCCCACAATTTTCTTAAAGTAGCCATGTTTCTTATTAGGTTTTATACAAAAACACACACCCAGGTATACAGAAAAAAACACGGAGAATAATACCCATTGCAAGTATTAGGTTTGAAGGATGAGGAAATGGTAGTAATGGGAGATAGCAGAGGGATAGAGAGAAAAGGAATATGGCAACGGGATAAAAATAGGATCTAACAAGAGAGAAATGAGCTAAGGAAGATCCCTTCTTTGTTACCACTATTGTGGAATAATTCCCAAGATAAATATTTCATTAAGAAATGTCTTATTTATACTTGATCATGGGTGACCTTTGGCCTTCTAGGTCCAAAGTTAAGTGGATATTTATATATGTAACTGAAAGGAATAATTTTAGAATATGTACATGAAACCTTTGAAATAGGTTTCTAACATTAAACATAGATAGAGTGAAAAAGAATGAGAAAGAGAGAGAATCACCTTTA
>LPNX010342855.1:0-14414 GCA_001517045.1 Pseudotsuga menziesii
GGTCTATGATCTCTATTTAAAGAGTATAGAGGGTCCTTGGCTAGTTGATCGATTATGAGAAGCTCATGTAACTTTCTTTCTTTTGCATAATAAATTGCTCTGAGTAGCTATTTGGTCCGGGCCGTGGACTGTTTTCCTCTCGAGGGTTTTAACCACGTGACAAACATTGGTGTATTGATCTGTGATCTGTTTGTGTGAAGCGGTTTTTCTTGGTGTTCGGTCATTTGGGAGTACCCTGTGTACCCTAACATTAACTCCTAAACCCCCTAACCCTTTAGTTTTTCATACCCGACCTGAGTTCCCTAAAGGGAGATAACATGAAGGGACAGAGGATACACGGTGGATTTAAGGTTGTATATTATTCTCTTTGGAGGAAAAACAAAGCAGGAAATAAATCTAAAGCTAAGTGCTTGAAATGAAATGAAAGAACTTGAAACTAAACTAAAGCAACTATGCTAACCACACAACAATCTCTTCGAAAGAGAAAGGTGGGTAAAAATGGAAAATCTAGATTTACTTGCAAGAAAAGCAAACTAGCAACTAGTGAACTACTTTACTTTTAACCTAATATACTTATAATAGATTTACAAAGCCTTTGAAATGATTTGAGAATACCCCAAGAGAACCTCTCTTTGGGGTTTACAAATACCAAAAGTAGAGAGAAATGGGGGTTTGGACCCCCTTTTGAATCGGATGGTTCTTGAGGCTTTTCTGGTCCAAAACCTGCAATGAAACAATGAGGTATGTTCGCTGGAAATCATAGCAAACACTGAAGAAAACTTATTAGAAAAGTAAGTCCAAAAATTCCAAAACTTAGGGCAAAAATCTGTTTGTAAAATTACTTCAAATGAGGAATTTAGAAGGATGAAA
Source organism: Pseudotsuga menziesii (assembly GCA_001517045.1). NCBI lineage: Eukaryota > Viridiplantae > Streptophyta > Pinopsida > Pinales > Pinaceae > Pseudotsuga > Pseudotsuga menziesii. Next base: position 871 of record LPNX010342855.1, read on the forward strand.
AATGAGTTTCCAGCCACCTAAATGATGTTAAAACAGTAGATCTGAAGCATTTAACTAATATACTAAGGGTTAGGGCCTTAAAATAAAGGTTTTTATCATTATACAATGATAAAAACTGAGTTTGAAAACCCCTGTAAACACGAGCGAAAATGGAAAACAACAAAATCACCCTTGGAGGAAGATGCTCCTTTGTTTTAGATCCCTGCAAATAAACTTATGAGAGTTGCAAAATGTATGCAAAGAGGTAAGTACCCAATAAATCTACCAAAATACTTTGATAAATCTTATTAAAAACTCACAAATGGAAGCATAAATACTTCTACTTACAAATCTCTCCATAAAATACTTTGTGGAGAGCTATCTAAGTTAATACAAATGCAAATCAAATAAATACACATGCAAGTTACCTCACCAAAAGATGCATGAAATGTAGAAGAGAGCCACCAAGAATTCATTCAAAGATTACTTGTATTAAGCCCAACTAGGGCAACAACATTACAATAGTCAAAGAAAACTTGAGAGAGAAGAATAGAGAAGAGAGAGTATTTTGAAAGGATAACCATTCTTCAAAGAAATCATGAGAAAATAAGAGGACGAGCCTCTCTTTTATAGTTGAAAAGATACCAAACCCACTCCCAAATCAAGGGTCCAAAACATAGATCTAAACTCTAGCTCTCCTCCACCCTTAGATCTAGTTTTTTTGACTTTGCAAAGCATGCACCAATCAAAAGCAAGGGCACCTCTTCAAATCAATGGTCAAAAAGATAGATCCATGTCACAATGAAGCTAAACCCTTAGATCTAGGGTTTCCATAACTAGGCACCCACCTTGGGAGTAGTTCCTTTGACTCAAAATATATTTTTTTATTTTTATTTTTATCTTTTATTTTTGATCTTTTATTTTACCCTTTATTTTTAATCTTTTATTTTTTTTTATCTTTTATTTTTTATTTTTAATTTTATCTTTTATTTTATATTTTATTTTTTATCTTTTATTTTTTTAGCTTTTATTTTTTATCTTTTATTAAGACAAGAGGGGCGCCTCACTTAGGAGATTTTCAAAAATTTATTTTGACCATGGGGGGGGTTTATTTAAAAGAAATTTTGACTATGCTTAGCCACCCCCCAAACTTAATTACCATGGCCTTATTTGTTTTTTTCCTTCAAAATCAAATAATTTAATTTTTGACCCTAGGATGTTAAATTAAACTAACTTCCTCGGAAAAAAAGACCTTGTCTTAACCAAAGTTGGTCTAACTTCCTAACCCCTTGTCAGAATGACATGGGACTTAAACCAATGGGTTAGGTGGTTTCATAGCATTTTCATTTGCTTTCATAGCCCCTATTACAACATTCCAAGATTCAAGAGATTACATTATTACATCAAAACTTAATTAGTTAACCACCAAATGGTAAAGTTAATTAATTAGGAGAAAATAAAAAAAATAAAATTAAAATCCTAACGAAATTCCGCAAGACTACAGGATATGGCTAGCATGGTCATGGACAAAAACTTGAAACCTTAGCCACCTCATGGGCTTGATTATCAAAATGCTAATTCACCACTTTGGAGGATTGGTGAGTGAAAAACCCAACTAATTAAAATTGTTAATTAACAAAATTAACTGGAAGGGGAAAAAAACACTTGGTGAAGAGGAATTCCCTGATAATAAAGTCCATGGTGACATCCTTAGAGGAATGACACATGTTGACATATAAAGTTACATTAATTATCCCATGCAGGGGAGTGGACATTTCGTATACAAAAGGAGTAGAATTGCCTTGCCGAGTGAAAAATCCGTAGGATTTTTCCATGGTTCAAATTGTACAATATGTACATATGCAATGTACATGACGTTGCCACCTAGTCGATATAGGTGGGCAGCATCTGGCTCCAACTTGGGGACGTGTGTTCGATCATCGGAGAGCATACAAGAACTCTAGACTTTGTAACCTCAAATTCTCACCAATAACCAACATAAGTCCTCATGTAGAAACCAATAAGTAATCAATAATGAATATATGAAATGGCTACACAATGATCATACATTTAAGAACCAATAAGTAATCAATAATGAATATATGAAATGGCTACACAATGTTCATACATATATGCATAAATAATTTCAAATAATGAAATAATACAAAACTTTTAAAAGAATGCAAGGAAAAGGGTTAGAGATATATTACAGAGAGTGTCCCTTAGGACCCTAAGTATTTATCTTTTTGAAGAAAAACTTGATTTGTGGCTCGTTTGACACTTTTCTGTTTCTTATGACTTTGATAGTGCCTCGCATCTTTGAAAATTTTCCAAAAGTCCACGCTATCAAAAAACTGCTCATGCCATATTTTGTTAACTTCCTTAATTCTGATTCTATCATTTATATTTTCCGGGAAGCTAACAAAAATAACATGATCCTTTACACTATGTACATTGTCCACATTCTGAAAAAACACTGATTCATTCTGGCATGCCTCGACTGTCTTTTCTTCTAAAACATTCTGAAAATGGTCTGACACTTTACTGACTTGAGGAGAACTCACTAAAGCCTTGGGTGGCTTATCCTTTTGGGCTGGAACCTTTACACTCTCTGCTATAGGAACTAATACCTTTACATTACTGATCCAACCCCCTAAATCCATACTTAAATTTTTACTTGAAAATACACTTTGTTTAGGGGTAAGTTCATGGTCACATGTTTCTTCTACTTTGTCCATATTTCTAGTCATGCAAACCATGTCCTTATTATCTTCTACTGATTCCAATAAATCCTCATTATTGTCAAACACGCATTCATGACCAGCCATATTACCCTGTTCCATTCTTTCTCTAGCTGCTAACTTTTCCTTTATAATCTGAAAGAAAATGGGACAAGTGCCTTTCTCATGTGAATCATCACAAGCCCTACAGTAAGGGATTACTGGATCATCAAACCAATTGTTTGCTTCCATAGGCTCTGGAGGTATTTCTTGTTCTTGATAAGGGGGTCCTTTAGAGAGACTCTTTTGCCATCTATCATTTGGCTTATGATTAATACGTTTATCTTTTTCCATGGCAACTATCTTATTATGCATAGCTGATAATTGATTAATATAGATTTCTTCCGTTTGATTAATCAATCGGGCGAGCTCTTTGATAGAGTCACCTTGGGGTTCCTGGTTTTCAACTTTCTTAACTTTATCGGACTTTGGAGGACCACCCTTTGAAAACCCAAGAACATTTGATTTCCCTGAAGCTTACATATTCTTATCTATTTTAATAGCTTTGTCTTGTGCCTCCCTAACATTTGTAGGCTCTTTATCCCTTAGTTGGTATCTCATTTCCCCTTCAAAAGATTGAACATAGAAAATTAAGATGGCCTTTTCAGGAGGCTTAATATCTTGAGGGAGACTCTTAATCAATTCATTAAATCTTCTGTTAAATCCTTCCTCTGTCTCATTATCTTCCTTATGGCTAGAGTGCAAGGCAGTTAACAAGGAATGGTGATCCCTCTTATCTTCCCATTTATCATTAAAAGCTTCAATGATTCCCCTAAGGTCTTTAAACTTGTTATCATCCAGTTGCATAAACCAATCAATGGCCTCTTCCTCCAAGGACCAAAAAAATAGTTTCATGTTCACATCCTCATGGTTGTGTGCCATACACCATCTTGCAATGGCATAAATTGAAATTTCTGATGTGGGATTTAGCACTTGTAACATTGTCTCCTTGAAAAAAATGCAACTTATCGGTAGATTTTTCTGGAACGTCACGAGGGATACCAAAATTTTTAGAGAAATCACATGGTCTATAATAATAATCCATTTTTAAGGTTGGTTTACTTGGATAAACAACAAAGGGATATTAGAAATTGGCTTCTTCTTCAAGACTTGTAAAGATTCTACAGGGAGCAAGTTTGTTTAACTACCTCTAAAATCCTTTTCAGGATCTAAGAGGGAGCTAAGCAAACCAAAGAGCTCCAGGTAGAATACCTTACTATATATTTTGAAGTGGAGTCGCCACTTGGAGAACAAGTAAATTTCTAATATGGGTAAAAGAGAAAAAAATTTAAGGTTATTTCAAATTTTTTTGTTAACACTCAAAGAATTAAATTGAAAAATTAAAGAATTAAATCTAAAATTATTTAACAAATGTCAAGACCAAGGAACAAAAACTTGTTCCTGGCAACGGTGCCAAAGATGTTGCTGCCTAATACACACTTTATGACACATCAAAGTCAATAACCTGCTATGTGTGTCCTTGGGGGCAAATGAGAGCTGGGGCCCACGGTCACAACAGTCCACAACTCCTCCGTTTAGGCAAGATCTTAGTAGAGCCAAGGGGGTAAGTCCCTATGCAATACTAAGTTCCTAAGTTTATTAACAAATTAGTTAATGGGATCTTTATTAAGGTGTGTAGGCTAAGGACTTGCACTATCTAAAGGATGACAAGCAGCCAATGAAATGCAAATTTTCACTTTCAACCATAGTCAAACCTTTTATATTAACAAAACCAGTGCTTATAAATGAAATGGAGTCAAGACAAATGCAACTTTCAGATAAACTGCAAACCTAGGTTAATTAATCCACAATTTAAGTGTTTTCTTACCAAATGAAACTACAAATGAAATAAGTTGAATACTATGGACAATATGCACATAAATGAATGATTAGCTTAGCGGTTAAAGCAATGATAGTCGGTTTAGCAGTATAAACAAATGAACATATGAATAGTATTAATCAATTGTACAACATAAACAATATCCCCAAATTATGAATAGGTTATCAGTGAGATAAACAAAAGCTGTGAAATAATTACAGTTGTTAAACCATTCAACACATGAGATTGCAAAAGCTGAAACAATTACTTGAAATGTAAAATGAAATCCTTGCTGTGAAATGGAGTGAAATGCTTTGTAGTAACCTTTTTGTAGGACGTTTTGCAGTGTCTCTTGGTTTATTTTAATAAATTTTAATGGTGTCTTAATATTGATTTAAGTCTTAGAACCAGGGATGTGACTACCCCTACCACATATCCTCCAAAGCCAAAGAAGGAATGTTGTTGTGCTCAAAATAATGGAAACAAGTCCACCTGTAGCTCGCAGGTCAAACCCCGATGCCCCGACGCTCAACAAGAGGGACGTAAAAACGCCTTGAGACCCCCCACGGTCTTCTACCCCTTCTGGCCTCCAAGGTCACTGTCTTTAGTCAGCGACAGACAATTTACGGTGGATGCCTATTACTAAGAGCTTATCCAACCCCCCGTCGTTTCTCGGAATACTCAAAAGAGTGATGACCAAGTAGAGGAGGAGGGGCTAAATAGCTGTTGGTTTATTTTAGGGAGGTTATTTTAAATCCTATTGATGTTGATAATGTGCAAAGTTTATTTTAAAACAATCAACAGGGTCAACCAAGCGGTATCCCTTATGGGAGGTGTTGGTACTTGGACCCTGGACCTTGAAAGTAAATGTGTATAAACTGTGAAAGCAAAAGATTGTAGCAGAAATAGCAGTTATCTAATTAAGTCCTAAACCCCCTAACCCTTCCGCTTTTCATACCCGACCTGAGTTCCCTAAAGGGAGACAACAGGAAGGGACAGAGGATACACGGTGGGTTTAAGGTTGTATATTATTCTCTTTGCAGTAAAAACAAAGCAGGAAATAAATCTAAAGCTAAGTGCTTGAAATGAAATGAAAGAACTTGAAACTAAACTAAAGCAACTATGCTAACCACACAACAATCTCTTCGAAAGAGAAAGGTGGGTAAAAACGGAAAATCTAGATCTACTTGTAAGAAAAACAAACTAACAACTAGTGAGCTACTTTACTTTTAATCTAATCTATTTATAATAGATTTACAATGCCTTTGAAATGATTTGAGAATACCCCAAGAGAACCTCTCTTTGGGGTTTACAAATACCAAAAGAAGTAGAGAGAAATGGGGGTTTGGACCCCTTTTTGAACCGGATGGTTCTTGAGGCTTTTCTGGACCAAAACAGGCAGCACTTCCTTTCCTCTTGTGTAAAACTTGCAATAAAACAACGAGGTATGTTCGCTGGAAATCACAGTAAACATTAAAGAAAACTTATTATAAAAGTTAGTCCAAAAATCCCAAAAATTAGGGCAAACATTTGATTATAAAATTACTTGAAATGAGAAGTTTAGAAGGATGGAAAATGAGTTTCCAGCCACCTAAATGATGTTAAAACAGTAGATATAAAGCATTTAACTAATATACTAAGGGTTAGGGCTTTAAAAGAAAGGTTTTTATCACTATACAATGATAAAAACTGAGTTTTAAAACCCCTGTTTACACATGAGCGAAAATAGAAAACAACAAAATAGCCCTTGGAGGAAGATGCTCCTTTGTTTTAGATCATTGCAAATAAACTTATGAGAGCTGCAAAATGTAAGTAAAAAGGTGAGTACCAAATAAATCTACAAAATACTTTGATAAATCTTATTAAAAACTCACAAATGGAAGAAAAAATACTTCTACTTGCAAATCTCTCCACAAATACTCACCCAATAAATCTACCCAAATACTTTGATAAATCTTATTAAAAACTCACAAATGGAAGAAAAAATACTTTTACTTACAAATCTCTCCACAAAATACTTTGTGGAGAGCTTTTTAAGCTAATACAAATGCAAATCAAATAAATACACATGCAAGTTACCTCACCAAAAGATGCATGAAATGTAAAAGAGAGCCACCAAGAATTCCTCCAAAGATTACTTGTATTAAGCCCAACTAGGGCAACAACATTACAATAGCCAAAGAAAACTTGAGAGAGAAGAATAGAGAAGAGAGAGTATTTTGACAGCGTAACCATGCTCCAAAGAATCATGAAAAAATGAGAGGAGTCTCTTTTATAGTTGAAAAGATATCAAACCCGCTCCCAAATATAGGGTCTAGGGTCCAAAACATAGATCTAAACTCTAGCTCTCCTCCACCCTTAGATCTAGGTTTGTTGACTTTGCAAGGCATCCACCAATCAAAAGCAAGGGCACCTCTTCAAATCAATGGTAAAAAAGATAGATCTGTGTCACAATGAAGCTTAACCCTTAGATATAGGGTTTCCATGACTAGGAACCCACCTTGGGAGTAGTTCGTTTGACTCAAAATATTTTTTATTTTTATTTTATCTTTTATTTTTAATGTTTTATTTCTTATCTTTTGTTTTTTTATCTTTTATTTTTAAGTTTTATTTTATCTTTTATTTTTTATTTTGTATTTGTGGCCTCCTTTGACTCAAATTTTGATTTTTTGATTTTCTATTTTTATTTTTTATTTTTTATCTTTTGTTAAGACAAGAGGGGCACCCCACTGAGAAGATCTTCAAAAATTTATTTTGACCATGGGGTGGGTTTATTTAAATGAAATTTTGACTATGCTTAGCCACCCCCCAAACTTAATTACCATGGCCTTATTTGTTTTTTTCCTTCAAAACCAAATAATTTAATTTTTCACGCTAGGAAATTAAATTAATTTTCTACGATAAAAAACCTTGTCTTAACCAAAATCGGTCTAACTTCTTAACCCCTTGTCAGAATGACATGGGACTTGAACCGATGGCTTACGGGGTTTCATAGCATTTTCATTTGCATTCATAGCCCTATTCCAAATTCCAAGGTTCAAGAGATTAAAATGGTAAAGTTAATTAATTAGGAAAAAATAAAAAAATTAAACTAAAATCCTAACGAAATTCCACAAGACTACAAGATATGGCTAGGATTGTCATGGACAACAACTTGAAACCTTATCCACCTCATGGGCTTGATTATCAGAACGCTAATTCACCACTTTGGAGGATTAGTGAGTCGAAAACCCAACTAATTAAAATTGTTAATCAACAAAAATAACTGGAAGGGGAAAAAACACTTGGTGAAGATGACTTCCCTGGTAATAAAGTCTATGGTGACATCCTTAGAGGAATGACTCATGCTGACAAATAAAGTTACATTAATTATCCCATGCAAGGGAGCGGACATTTCGTGTACAAAAGGGGCAGAATTGCCTTGCTGAGTGAAAAATCCCTAGGATTTTTCCATGGTGCAAATTGTACAATATGTACATCTGCAATGTACATGACGTTGCCACCTAGTCTATATAGGTGGGCAACATCTGGCTCCAACTTGGGGACATGTGTTCGATCATTGAATAGCATAGGATAACTCCAAACTCTACAACCACAAATTCTCACCAATAACCAACATAAGTCCTCATGTAGAAACCAATAAATAATCAATAATGAATAAATGAGATGACTACACAATGATCATACATATATGCATAAATAATTTCAAAGAATGAAATAATACAAAACTTTTAAAAAAATGCAAGGAAAAGGGTTAGAGATACATTACAGAGAGTGTCCCTTAGGACATTAAGTATTTATCTTTTTGAAGAAAAACTTGATTTGTGGCTAGTTTGACCCTTTCCCGTTTCTTGTGACTTTGATAGTGCCTCACATCTTTGAAAATTTGCCAAAAGTCCACACTATCAAAAAACTGCTTATGCCATATTTTGTTAGTTTCCTTAATTTTGATTCCATCATTTATATTTTCTGGGAAGCTAACAAAAATAACACGATCCTTTACACTATGTACACTGTCCACATTCTGAAGAAACACTAATTCATTCTGGCATGCCTCAACTGTCTTTTCTTCTAAAACATTCTGAAAATGGTCTGACACTTTATTGACTTGAGGAGAACTCACTAAAGCCTTGGGTGGCATATCCTTTTGGGCTGAAACCTTTACACTCTCTGGTATAGGAGTTGATACCTTTACATCACTGATCCAACCCCCTAAATCCATACTCAAATTATTACTTGAAAATACACTTTGTTTAGGGGTAAGTTCATGGTCACATGTTTCTTCTACTTTGTCCATATTTCTAGTCATGCAAACCATGTCCTTACTATCTTCTACTGATTCCAATAAATCCTCATTATTGTCAAACACACATTCATGACCAACCATATTAACCTGTTTCATTCTTTCTCTAGTTGCTAACTTTTCTTTTATAATCTAAAAGAAAATGGGACAAGCACCTTCCTCATGTGAATCATCAGAAGCCCTACAGTAAGGGATTACTGGATCATCAAACGAATTGTTTGCTTCCATAGGCTCTGGAGGTCTTTCTTGTTGTTGATAAGGGGGTCCTTTAGGGAGACCCTTTTGCCATCTATCATTTGGCTTATGATTATTACCTTTATCTTTTCCCATGGCAAATGTCTTATTATGCATAGCTGATAATTGATTAATATAGACTTCTTCCATTTGCTTAATCAATCGGGCGAGATCTTTGATAGAGTCACCTTAAGGTTCCTGGTTTTCAACTTTCTTAACTTTATCTGACTCTGGAGGACTACCCTTTGAAAACCCAAGAACAGTTGATTTCCCCGAAGCTTGCATATTCTTATCTATTTTAATAGCTTTGTCTTCTGCCTCCCTAACATTTGTAGGCTCTTTATCCCTTGGCTGGTATCTCATTTCCCCTTCAAAAGATTGAACGTAGAAAATTAAGATGGCATTTTCAGGAGGCTTAATATCTTGAGGGAGACTCTTAACCTATTCATTAAATCTTCTATTAAATTCTTCCATTGTTTCATTATCTTCCTTATGGCTAGAGCACAAGGCAGTTAACAAGGAATGGTGATCCTTCTTATCTCTCCATTTATCATTAAAAGCTTCAATGATTCCTTTAAGGTATTTAAACTTGTTATCATTCAGTTCCATAAACCAATCAATGGCCTCTTCCTTTAAGGACAAAACAAAGAGTGTCATCTTCACATCCACATGGTTGTGTGCCATACACCATCTTGCAACACATAAATTGAAATTTCTGATGTGGGCTTTAGCACTTGTAACATTGTCTCCTTGAAACGAAGGCAACTTATCTGTAGCTTTGTTTGGAATGTCATGAGGGTAACCAACAATTTTAGAGAAATCACATGGTCTATAATAATTATCCATTATTAAGGTTGGTTTACTTGGATAAACAACAAAGGGATATTAGAAATTGGCTTCTTTTCCAAGACTTGTAAAGATTCTACAGGGAGCAAGTTTGTTTAACTTCCTCTAAAATCATTTTCAAGATCTAAGAGGGAGCTAAGAAAACCAAAGGGCTCTAGGTAGAATACCTTACTATATATTTTGAAGTGGAGTCGCCACTTGGAAAACAAGTAAACTTCTAATATGGGTAAAAGAAAGAAAAAATTTAAGGTTATTTCAAATTTTTTTGTTAACACTCAAATAATTAAATTGAAGAATTAAAAAATTAAATCTAAAATTATTTAACTAATGTCAAGACCAAGGACCAAAGACTTGTTTCCGACAATGGCGCCAAAGATGTTGCTGCCTAATACACACTTTATGACACATAAAAGTCAATAACTTGCTATGTGTTTCCTTGGGGGCAAGTGAGAGCTGGGGACCACTGTCACCACAGTCCACAACTCCTCTCTTTAGGAAAGATCCTAACAGAGCCAAGGGGGTAATCCCTACGGTATACTAAGTTCCTAAGTTTATTAACAAATTAGTTAATGGGATCTTTATTAAGGTGTGTAGGCTAAGGTCTTGCACTATCTAAAAGATGACAAGCAGCCAATGCAATGCAAATTTTCACTTTCAATGACAATCAAACCTTTTAGATTAACAAAACCAGTGCCTATAAATGAAATGGAGTCAAGACAAATGCAACTTTCAGATAAAATGCAAATCTAGGTTAATTAATCCATAGTTTAAGTGTTTTCTAACTGAATGAAACTACAAATGAAATAAGTTGAATACTATGGACAATATGCACAGAAATGAATGATTAGCTTAACGGTTAAAGCAATTATAGTCAGTTCAGCAGTATAAACAAACGAACATATTAATAGTATTAATCAATTGTACAACATAAATAATATCTGCAAATTATGAATAGGTTATCAATGAGATAAACAAATGCTGTGAAATAATTATAGTTGTTAAACCATTCAACACATGAGATTGCAAAAGCTGAAACAATTACTTGAAATGTAAAATGAAATCCCTGCTGTGAAATGGAGTGAAATGCTTTTTAGTAACTTGTTTGTAAGACGTTTTGCAATGTCTCTTGGTTTATTTTAATAAATTTTAAGGGTGTCTTAATCTTGATTTAAGTCTTAGGACTAGGGATGTGACTACCTCTACCACATATCCTCCAAAGCCAAAGAGAGAATGCTGTTGTGCTCAAAACAGTGGAAACAAGTCCACCTGTAGCTCGCACGTCAAACCTCGATGCCTTGACGCTCAACAAGAGTGACCTAATGTTAAAAGTTCCTCATTCCAAACACGATTTACAGCTTCAGTCATTTATAAACCCTCAACATTTACATTCACATAAACTGCTGAAATAAATGATAACTGGAAACACATTGGAATGTTAACTCAACAACAGCGGAAAAGAACACAGAAAATCATACACATTTGACATAGATATTTTGGGCCCTGCCCCTGGAAAAACCCCGAAGGGAAAACCAGTGAAACAATGATTTGATTATGGCTAATAATGAATCTTACAGTATTTTTGGAACATCTGACTGAGTTCCAATCTTCCACGCAAGAAACCCTTCCTTGCTTCACGGTACTGCATCCCTCCATCTTCACAGCCATCTCCTTCACGATCATCATCTCTCTCACTCCTCTCCTCCACGAGAAGTAAGGATGTCTCACTCACATCCTCTCCTCCATGAGAACAAGAAAGCAAGCCTCTCACACCTCTCCACCCTAAGAAGTGTCTCACTTCTACACAAAGAAGTACTCAAACCCTTCCCCTATATTTCTTTTTATAATACACTTTAATGATAAAAACCTAACCCTAGATCTCAATGGCCAAGATTAGATCTTGCCTCCCACGATCTAACGGACACGATATAATCTCTCGTTGAGATCACTTAAATCACTTAAGTGACCTAACTTTACATTATAAAGTCACTTTAATTTTATAAACTCACTTTACAAAATTAATATCTAGAGAAACTATATGCATGATAAACACTATGCATAAGCACTGTCTGAGCTACTCTTTTCAACACTCCCTCTTAGTGAGGAAAGTGCTTCTGACATGTCTTCTACTAGAATCAATCTCGAGCCTCGCGCTGTCTGCTGTAGAAGCTCTCTCTAACTCTGGAAGCCTTTCCAACAGCATCTGTTCCTTCAGGATACTCACTTTCTGCCACTCCCTCGTGCGCTGAAAACTGATCCGAAGTACTATGCTAAAAACACCTGCTCACCATCATCATATTGACTGAGTCTTCTGTTAACATGATCCTGGTCATCTGTTAGGTACTGACTGAGCGTTTTTGCCAGTACATAGTAGAGAGTCTCGTCCTCCACTTTCAGGAAACCGCATGATCTTCTTGTCTCCTCTCCTGAGGCTGATAACCGACCAGAATCAGCATACATAACTCCACCTCCGAGCATGCATACCATATCTGTTCTGTGACCAAACAGAACCCCTTCATCCGGATTTTCAACTGAATACATAAACACATGTTCCTCTCTGAACAGTATTTCAAACTCAGCATTTTCACTTTAAATCTGACCACCAACCAGATTCACCTTGATACTGTCCGCTACATCCAAGGTCACTCCCTTTGAATATAGAAACCTATGTCCATCCCGAACAGCATGCTATATTCATCATCTCCCAAAGCTGATATGAGGACACGTCTGTCAACTCTGGTACATGCATCTCTCTGGCCATTGGCAGAGAACCCCCTGGCTCTAGTTGGAAAAAAAACGGTTCCAACCCTCTCCTTTGCATGAGTGGTGTCGACCCCACCATCCACATGCAACTCTGAGCCTGTCTCTGAAACACTTAGGAGCAACAACATTACTCCAACACATGGCTAGATGCAAAGCTAATCAAGGTTTCCAATTTTAAACTGAAATCAAGAAACATTGATCTCCATGCACAAAAGCTTAAAATTTCAAAGTTTTAAACTCAAACCAAGAAACTTTCACTTTCATGCAAAACCCTTCAAAATTTTTAGATTTCCTCCAAACCCAAAAATTTCAAACACTACAAAAATTTTCAGATTTACCTCCAAAACCCAAAAATCTTCTAACTCCAAACAAAAATCTACAAAAAAAAAACCTCTTTTACAAAAATTTCTCGGTTTTCTCCCAAAACTGCCTTTTTTCCGGAAAACCCATAAAAATTCCGAAAAATCTGAAATTTCTAAAAAATCTGTAAATTTCTGTTTCTGTCCGTACGGCCGTACAGCCTCTGTACCGTAAGGACTGTAAACTGTCGACCCAGAAAATTTTTTGCACCCTCTGAAATTCCAGTCATGCCATTTTGCCCTTCCTTCTCATTTTTCGAAAAAATACCTGAAAAATAAATTTTCTGCCCTACAAACCCTTGGCTCGGAAAACCAAGCTCTGATACCATGTTAAAAATTCCTCATTCCAAACGCGGTTTACAGCGTCAGTCATTTATAAACCCTCAACATTTACATTCACATAAACTGCTGAAATAAATGATAACTGGAAACACATTGGAATGTTAACTCAACAACAGCGGAAA
>LPNX010342855.1:23854-74724 GCA_001517045.1 Pseudotsuga menziesii
CTTTAAGTTTCATTTACTTTCAGTTCTGCAATTGTTCATGTGGTGAATGCTCAACATTTGTTTAAATTGCTTCAAGTAAATCAAACTTAAAGTCCTTTTTTCTTCATTTACTGTTGGTTAATAATTTCCATTTAGAGCATTTTCTTCTGCTATCTTTGGTTCATAACTTGTAAATCTTGCTCATTGGTTAATATTGATAAATTTAGATCAACTGTACATTGCTAAGATATCTTGATTCATTATTTATTTGCTCATTCATTTTGTTGTACAACACCTAAGCTGTAGTTTAATCTTAACTTAAATCTCAAATTCATTTATAAGTTTGTAAAGTTGTAATCCACCTGTAGACTCCATTTGTAATAGGCACTGGTCTTTATTTATCTCAAGGTCTGCTTGTCATTAAAGGAATTCTGTGCACTTGCATGCTGCTTGTCATTCCTTAGATATTCCAAAGGCTTAGCCTCATAATCTTAATAAAAAGATCCCTTTAATTAATTTGTAATTAATTAATAAATCTGGAACTTAGTATTCCGTAGGGACTACCCCCCTTGGCTCTGTCGGGATCTAGCCTAAACGGAGGAGTTGTGGACTGTGGTGACAGTGGTCCCCAGCTCTAACTTGCCCCCAAGGACACACACAGCGGGTTGGAGACTTTCCTGTGTCTTAAAGTGTGTATTAGGCGGCAACAGGGACTTAAAAACCCCACTCAAACAAAAGTACTTATTTGAAATTACAATTTTAATCCTTGAAAGGACTCTTCAAATGAAAGCATATAACTCTACAATCATTAAAATTGGCGTAAAAAAGAGAGTGCTTTACTTTTACTTGAAGCTTTTCTTGAAACTTAGCAAAAATAGTAGAGAAGAAGTTTGAATGAGAGCAAAAAAGCAAGACAAAGAAGACTGAAAATAAGAAGAAAGGGATAGGAAGAAGGAATGAGAACAAAGAGGAAGTCAAAAGCAAGCAAAGGGAGAAATAGGGCAGCCAACTATGAGGCCGAAGGAGTATGAGAAATGATGAAAACGGGGCAGCGATGAAGAAGGAAGATGGCCGTCATAAAAATAAAAAAACAGGACAGCGAACAAAAAGGGGAAGAAAAGGGCCAAAAGAAGGTAGAAGAAGGCTAAAGAACTAGGGCAAAAAGGGGTAAAAAATGGGCATAAACTAGGGCACACTAGGGCTGTCCAAAATGAAGAAAATGAGTGGTAAAAAGAGTAAAAACGGGGCAGCGAAGAAGGAAGAGTAAGAATAGGCAAACAAAGCAAGGAGGAGAGGCGCTAGCAAGCGAGGAAACAAAAGAGGTCAAAGAGCAAAGAGAGAACTAGAAGAGGGAAGTTCGGTAACCAAGTGTGTTGTTTATTCTTTGTTGATGGAAGGAAGGAGAAACACTGATTGTTGTGTTTCTTTCTTAGATTGAGAAGTGCTTGGGAGAACCTGCAAAACGAAGGAATTAGATGAAAAAGAACCAACGGTTTATGAAGAAGAGCTTGATCCTTAAGCTTGTCCTTCACTCTTGATTGTCCCTGCAAAACCCTTACAAACAAAATTAAATCCGAACAAAATACTCATAAACTAGATTATTAGCCCTTCAAGAGTATATATTGAATAATGATTTAATAATTGAAAAAGAGAAGGGTAAGAGAGAGATGACCAAAGACGGTGTGAATCTACAATTCCAATAGCTCATGCATAGACCTCCAAAGTCACAACTTTATTCCAATCTTTAAACAAATATTACAATAATTTTGGCAGAGTGTTCATACCCAAAATCTCCATCCGAATAGAGCTGAAAGAGCCTCTATTTATACAATGAGAGAGTGCTAAAACCCTAAAACCAAATCACATAACCTAACCGACCTGGTCAGCTAACTGAGAAGCCAAACCTAAATTGAAGAGCTGGGAGTGAGGGGAGGCCTCCACCTAGGCAGGGCACCCCCACTCCAACCCTAAACACCCAAAACAAGCCACAGATGAGCTCACACGTGTGGAAGGCGCCTTCAGGAGAGAGAGGGGCGTGAATGGTTGAAGGAGGCGTCTAGGATGTTGGTAAACCATCTCTTTAGGTCTGGGTGCAGCCTCTGCTAGGTTTGGGAAGGCCACTGATGGTGAAAGCCTCAGTCTCTACCTCGATCAAATCACCGGACCAATGAATGCTCTCCATCTCATTTTTTAGCTGGAGATGACATGTCTGCTAACTGAATATTAATTAATTGCTCACCTAATGCTGACTGAAGCTGAGTTATGATAACTCCAATCATCATAAATGCCCAATGAAATGTCATTTAGCCTTTTATTTCGTTGAATTTGGATTAATTTGGAGAGTTTTAATTTTCTCCAAAATAATCATTTTTTAATAAAAATTCATTCTTTTTCTCAAAACTGACTTTTTTGAGAAAAAATGCATTATGTGTCCGACTGATGATCCGAATGCTGGCTCTGACTGGCTGGCAGATCAAGAATGATTTTTGGCTTAAGGTTAGAGCCTTCAATCACTGAATTCGGGATCCGGATGACCGACTTATTACAAACGGGTTTTTTCCATTTAATTTATGGAAAAATCAACCCAAAAAACTTAAGAAAAGTAATTAAAAATTAAAAAAATAATTTTTTCCCCGTTCGAAAAAGATTTTTTTGAATTTTTTTTTATATGTCCAAATGACTTAGGACATGACCATGCTCTACTTAAACAATGTCTAGTAGGTTTATAACACTTAGTTGGGCTCTAATAACCCCCCAAGGCCCAGAATTCAACATCAGGCATTCCAACTTTGGAGGAAGCGGGAGAAAACCTTGTCAATTATACTCGGCTGAAGGCAAAGCATAATTGTTAGGGGCAAAAAACTCCCTGGAATACCTTATTTGAGATTCTACGTCTTAGGAGACCAAACCACTCAAAAAATACCCTACTAGCACATTTTATTACAAACCCCACGGGGCCATGGTCAAAATTATTCAAATAAAAAACTGGCTAGCCAATATTGGCTAGACATGAAGACGGATCAACTGATACACTGGAATTAGACATTGAACATGTCTGTCAACCAGCGGCTCCTTAGGTGACCCAACTATGGTACAAATAAGTGGATAACATAGACAACCCAGAATCAGCAGAAGTTGTAAGCAGACAGACACAGGGTGGAGCGGAGCTTTCAAGTAAGAGATTTGGTATACTTATGGCTCCAACCCTACAGACAGTCTTCACTTAAGAAGAAAGGAGCATAAAAGTTAAAACCTTGCTTCTACGGACCTTACAAAATAATCAGAAAGGTGGGAGAGGTGGCGTACGAACTAGAACTGCCACAGGAGAGCAAAATTTACAATGTATTCCATGTGTCCAACCTGAAAAAGACCATTGGACAACACATTGCTCCATCAACAGAGGTACCTCCCTTAGATGATGAGGGACTATTGATACTGATTCCAGAATGGATCGTACAGACTCGAGAAAGAAAACTCCAGAATCGGGTGATTAGAGAATACTTGGTCCAATGGAAAGAATTACCTCCAGAGGATGCCACATGGAAAGGAGAACATGTATTGCAGCATCCTAGTTTGCAGTTGCTTGAGGACAAGCAATCTCAATCAGGGAGGACTGTAATGTCCTCGTCCGATTAGGCAACAAAACTCCCGCTAAGCTACTTAATCCCCATAGGTTCGAGCAGGTATTGCATAAGAGGGGATTGACTGATGTCATTTGGTACTTAGAACAGCTCGGGACACACATTCAGTACTAAAGTCAACAGTAGGATAGAAGAAGCCTTTTCTCTTTAGGTTTAAAAGTCAACATCAAATTAGAAACGCATGCATGCAAAAGTAACAGCACAAACTCTAAAAGTGACATGCAAACCCTAAAAGCGCATAAGGATCTATTTAAGAAGAATGAGGGAGCCTAAAGAGATACCTATATTTATTATTGATTGATTTGGATATTTAAGCAGCAGCACAGCGTGCGGTTACGACAGTTGGGGTTGAGGACGAAGTCTTCAATTACGAGGGTTTGGTAGTGCAATATCTGTCCTAGTATCCTTCAGGATAAAACATCCAGGTTTGTCACCGCATCTATTGCATTCATCATTATTCAGTGTTCTAGTGTATGCCAGAAGATTATTTGCAGGTTCATCTGTACAGCTAGGGGAATTTAGTTGGAAAACTCAAGTCATTCATCGGCACTCCGGATCACCATATTTCTTCCGCATGTGGCATGCATCCTCACTGACAGGATTACTCTACTGCCTTGAGTGATTGTCAACCACCGGATTGCTCACATGGAGCAGCTAGCAGCATAATACAGAGGTGTGGGGGCGTGAGCATCAGTCAGATAGATCAATTCATTAGGGTATTTGGAGAGGTCCAAACTCCTGCATGCTCCAACCATCCTCTCTGGCACATGCATACCTACACTCCGACCAACTTTCAACTGAAACTGACCATCCCTCCATAAAAAACGCCATCCTTAGCTGATTCAGACTGCTGGGGGTATTACGGAGGAAAAAGAGATTATTTCTTCATTAGCTCAGTTTATCTTGCATGCGGATTCTCTCTGGAGCATTTTCAGCCGGCTTATCAGTGGTAAGTGTTCATTCTATCCTACAAACCCTAACCCTAAATTCAACTATAATATAGGGTAATTTTGCATGGTCGTTTTGCATGTACGGCTATTTCGAAATTTTGCATAGGATTAGAAAATATTAGTATTTGGGATATTACACATGGTCATGGACAACAACTTGAAACCTTAGCCACCTCATGGGCTTGATTATCAGAACGCTAATTCACCACTTTGGAGGATTGGTGAGTGAAAAACCCAACTAATTAAAATTGTTAATTAACAAAATTAACTGGAAGGGGAAAAAAACACTTGGTGAAGAGGACTTCTTTGATAATAAAGTCCATGGTGACATCCTTAGAGGAATGACCCATGCTGACATATAAAGTTATATTAATTATCCCACGTAGGGGAGTGGACATTTCGTGTACAAAAGGGGCAGAATTGCCCTGTTGAGTGAAACCATGGTGCAAATTGTAGAATATGCACATCTGCAATGTACATGACGTTGGCACCTAGTCGATATAGGTGGGAAACAATCCCGATGTGTCAATTCTCATCTACTACATAGAAGCCTTTGAAGGATAAATGAGATACCAGCTTAGAGATAAGGAGCCAACAACCCTGGATGGTGCTATGGAAGCTGCTGAAAAAATAGACAGAAACATGCAAGCATCTGGAAAATCCAATCTACCAGGATTCTCTAGAAGTAGTGTTTCCATTTGAAAATCGCATGATTCCAAGGGAAAAGCAATTGAGCCAGAAGGTAAAGATCAGAGTAAGGACTCCATCAAGGAAATAACAGAATTGATGAAACAGATGATGGTCAACCACACTTCCCAACTGAATGCATTCCAAAATAGATTGTTGACAATGGAGAAAACTCAGATTTCTCAAAATCAAAGAAGTTTTCAACCAAGGCCAAATGAAGAGTGGAAAAAGAAGTACCCTCCCCAAGACCAAAGACCTCCTTAACTACTCGAAACAAACAACATGGTTGAGGAGGTTCCTCCCTATTGCAGACCTTGTGAAGAGTTCCATGAAGAATCTACCTGTCCAAATATTTGTTACAGAATGGAACAAGAACAGATTGAGACTAGCAATTTTGTGGGCTATCGTAGATATCATGAGTATATAAATTAATACCAAGAATGTCCATCCTATCTCCAAGGTAAAGTGGAAACAAGCAAGAGAGTATAGTTAGGAGAAGGAAAATGCTACAAAGGTTTTTGGTGAGAACCTACCCTTGAGTAGATCATGGAGAAATACAAAGGCATGGTCTATCAAAGAAGAAGGAATGTCATCTCGCCTAGGTCAGATCAACACATGCCAAAGGTAAAAAACTCTCCCCAGGTAGATCTGAATATTGATCTGGGTAATTGGTTGTCTAGTGCAAAAATCCCTGTGCTAGTAATTGAGATCCTGAAAATTCCTAGTCAAAGGGATATTTTCATGAAAACCTTAGAGGAACCTAAGGAAAAGAATGTTGAGAAACCTAAAGAAGCAAGTACTGAAAAGACTAAGGAGAAGGTAGCCAACAAAGCAAAGGAGACAACTGTTAACAAACCGGTTGAGAGTCCTACTAAGAAACAAAATAATTTCAATGAAGATACTCCTATTGTTTTGCATAGCAGAGATCCCAACAAAGAAGATCATCCTCCTTTCTACATTTCATTGATTGCAAATGATAAGCTGCTACACAACTGTATGTTTGATTCAGATGCATCCTCTAACATCACGACCAAGAAAGTTACGGAGAAAATGGGTTTAAAGATAACAAGATTGTATCAAAATGTATGTGCCATGGACTCAAGGGAGTTGATGTTGTGGGTATAATTTTGAAATTTTTAATCAAGTTAGCTGCCTACCCAAACATTGGTGTGACTATGGACATTGTAGTCATAGATGTACCTGACATATGGGGAATGTTGTTATCTAGGAAGTGGGTTTCCTCCCTTGGAGGATCTACCCAAATTGATTGGACCTATGCCATGATTCCAACTTCTGAAGATGCACATGTCAAACCGTATAGGGAAAAGGAAAGGAAGTATCATGTTGAAGATCTTGATGAACCAGATAATGAGTATATCTGTGAGACAAATAGCCTGGGAAACCATGCCATCTATGCAAACTACCTTATACTTATCAGGGAGAAATCCAAGAATGAAAAAGTTTATGAACTATGGAGGATGAGTTTTGATGGAGTTTTTTCCAAGTCAGGAAAAGGGGCAGGGATTTTCTTAACTTCACCATCAAACTAGAAGTTCAACTTTGCCTACAGACTTGAATTTGATGCATCTAATAACGTAGCTCAGTATGAGGCACTTCTGCTAGGACTTGAGATTGCAAAAGACATGGGTATCAAGGTTCTAAGCATCAAGGGTGATTCAGACTTAATTGTTTCCCAAGTCAAGAATGTGTTTGCTTGTAAGTGTAGAAATGCTGTGTAGGACACCATAGAATATTTCGATGCTTCAGACCTCATGGCGGTGTCTCTTTTAGAAAACAGTGAGGCAAAAAAACTAGCAGTGGTAGCTTCCACTTTAGAGTTCATTGAAGAGTTGATAGAGGGAAATGGGAAATTTGAAATAAATTTAGGCCCTTTGTCCCAGACAATGTGAATCATTGGCAAGTGTTTAAAGATGACAAGCAGATATTAAATTTCATCAATAACATGGAAGAGTTTTCAGAGTTTCAAGTCAGTTTCCAAGATGAAGAGTCTTGCAAAGGTAAAGATGAGTAGCCTAATAATCCAGTTCCCAAGAAAGTAGTAGAATGGGAAAGAGATTTTGATAGGCAAGACAGGTGTAAGAATAAAGAAACCAGAAAACCAGAGGATTACATAGAAATAAACATTGGCACTGAAGAAGAGCCAAAGAAAATAAAAAAATCGGAAAAGGGACTTCTGAGAAAGAGAGGAATAATTTGATTAAGTTGGTAAAGGCGTTTAGAGATGTGTTTGCTTTTACATATGATGAAATAAAAGCTTATCGAGATGATGTGTTTCAGCATACAATCCCATTAAAACCAAATTCCAAACCCTTTCGACAGAAGCTCAGAAGAATAAACCCCAAGTTAGCTCACATGGTTCAACAAGAGTTATAGAAAATGTTGCCAGCAGGCATCATTGCTCCAACAAGACATTCATCATGGTGCTCAAACTTGGTGGTTGTTAGGAAAAAGAATGGACAATTGAGGATATGCATTGATTTCTGAAATCTTAACATCTCATGCATAAAAGATAACTATCCTTTGCCAAAAATGGAGACCCTATTGCAAAGGGTAACGACGTCAAGCATGATGTCTATGCTTGACGGGTTCTCTGGGTGTAACCAAGTCCTGGTTAAGAAAGAAGATAGACATAAGACTACTTTCACTTCACCTTGGGGAACGTTTGAATACTGAAGGATGCCCTTTGGTCTTCTGAATGCGGGTGCAACTTTTGAAAGAGCTGTGGATTATGCTTTCAATGAGTTAATTGGAAAGATAATTGAAATCTATCAAGATGACCTTTTTGTTTTGTCTAAAGAAAGATCGGATCATATAGGCCATCTCAGAAAAGTTTTTGAAAGATGCAGAAAGTTTGGTATTTCTTTGAATCCTGCCAAGTTGGTTCTGGGTATAGATGACGGCAAGTTGCTTGGGCATATTATTTCTAAGGATGGTGTGAAAATAGACCCTGAAAGAGTAGAAGCCATAAAGAAGGTTCCCTTTCCTCAAAATAAGAAATCCTTGCAGTCCTTTAATGGGCAAATCAATTTCATAAGAAAGTTCATCCCAAACTTAGCAGAGTTAATGAAACCCATGCAGAGACTACTTAAAAAAGATATTAAGTTTGAATGGGATAGTGAAGGAAAAGAAGCCTTTAGAGGCATCAAAGATTGCATAGCAACGTCCCCAGTCCTGACTAGCCCAGATTATTCCAAAGAGTTCCCGATATTTACCTTTTCCTCAGAAGATAATATTGTCAGAGTCTTGTTGCAGAAGAACAAAGAGGGTCAGGAACAACCAATTGCCTTTATGAGCAAGTCCCTACAGAATTCAAAACTAAAGTACACTATAATGGAAAAATAGGCCTATGCCCTTGTTAAATCTTTAAAACACTTTAGAACTTATGTTGGGTACTCTAAAGTAGTTGGTTATGTACCATGTTATCACCCGCCTTGTAGTTACCTGCTTGAGGTGGATCCAGGATAGATGGTAGAGGGGCAAGCAACTAAGGGGTGGAAGCACGACTGCCTAGACTCCCAAATGGATGGTCATCACGCCAATCAAGGCAGCCTTCACTTTAGGTTATCCTAGTCCAGGACAACAATGGGGGAGACCTGAATCTGCTCCTGACAGGAGAGATCGAACCTAGACACTAGAAGAAGATCAGATGGGGCTTCAGGGTACTTAAGGTGCAAGGTGAATGGAAACCCTAGCTCTAGGGTTTAGGTACTAGCAACTGGTGGAGGTGACCATTGTCTTGGGAAACGTGACTAGGACAGGGTAAACAAGGATAGAGTTGGGACTATCAAACTCAATGAAAGGTATTTGAGTTATCAGTAAATGTTGGTAAAGGGCAAAGGCTAAGAGCCTAAGGGCAGCGCTAGCTAGGAGATCAGTGCTTTGTGTGCATTGGGCAATGGAGTCAGCAGTAAACCAACGTTTCAGAAAACCCACCTAGGAGACACCTTGATCTACTAACCAGAAAGCAGTTGGTCCGGAAAAGCTAAGGTACAGGAAGCCCAGCTCAATGGATGACTAGCGCTAGGGCATGGGAGTACAGATCTGTAGTTTTAGGGTCACCTGGAGGCTAATGGCTCAGCGTTGAGGAAGAAAAGAGGTCAGGGAGACCTGATCTACAAGCCCAAATCAAGAAATCAACAGAAAAAATCAGTTCTAGAAAAGTCAAAATCTGATGATGGTGCTAGGAGGCTGAAAACTGATTTTTTAGATCTAGGGCAAACCGGGAGGAATTAGCACAGCGTTGGGGGTGTTCTGGAATGCTTGGGCCCTGATCTATCAGCCTATCTTGTCAGATTTCAGAAAAAATCACTTCCGGTAAAGTCCAGTTTTCAGTGAAGGCGCTAGTGCAGTTTTAGTCAATTTTTCAGATCTAGGCCAAATGGTCAAGCAGTTGCACAACGTTGGGGTTGATTTAGGCTGTGTGGGACCCGATCTATCCTTCTGTGAAGTCAGAATTCAGAAAAACTCAAAACCCTAGCAGGTCAATTTTTTCAGTGGGGGGTTATGCAGTTTTCTGCTTAAAAATCAGATCTAGATCAAATTGTGAAGAATTTGACCAGCGTTTCAGTTGATTTGATGTAGGGGAGGCTCGATCTATGAAACCCAGAAATGGTTTAGCAAAAGATTGGACGGTTCCCTGATTTATTGATTTTTTAGGTTTTTAGTGTTATAGGAGTTTTCAGAAAAAGTTAAATTTCAGCAAGGTACAATGGAATAAGATCTGAAAAAGAAGAACTTACCTGTTGGATCTTACTTGGAAAATCTTGTAGAAGTCTGTAACAGTGACGATCTTTGCTATCCCGATCAATTCTAAAAGATCACCGTGAATTCTATGGCATATGCAAGCTCCATGCCACCAAAGCGCCCCCTACCCTGCATGAGCAAACGTCAACCATATCAGATTTGCACATACAAAATAAAGAAACTGAATGCTACAAGATAGTAAAATGAAGTAATCATAGATCACAATGAAAACTAATGAAAACCCCTTGATCCAAGACGAAGGGAAATGAGCGAGTTGAGGTCCACCTACAAAAACACTTCAGTCAAAACACCCTTCTGTAGACAAAACAATGATAGCCACGAAAAATATAGATCTCACGAGAATTTCCACAATGCTAGGAAGCTGAAGACTAGCTAATTACCATTTGAGCACATCAGATGCAAAGCAGATCCAGAAAAATTTCCACAGAAAAAGTCTTTCTATTATTCAGATCCAAGAGCCAAAGACCCATTACAAATGAGAAGCTCTCTCCTTTAAATAGAAATGAGAGAACCTCAATCATGATCAAATCCTAACCACTTTCAAAACAAGTGGCTAAGATTAAAAGATGAAATGTTCTAATCAATGGTTGAAATGAGCTTCACATACAACACATGGATCAATATAAGCATAAGTTACCAAAGTGGACTAAACCACCCAAATAAAGGTAACCCACTCAACAAGAAATAAATGAAAGCACATGGTGGGTCCAAGGAGTGTTTGACTAACTCCCTTTGGGTGTCCCCATGGCACAATAAATAATATAACAATTTAATTCTTTGATTTTTTGCCTTCTTGAGGAAAACGTGAGCCTCCAAAAAGAGCTCTAAAAAATAAATAAAAAATGCCCAAAAATGGGTGTGGGCCCAATCAGGAGCTGCAACTGCTGGGGAAGGTGTGGAAGACATCACTCTCATCATTGTGACTCATCCCATGCCATTTCTTTACCTCAGTAGTCCAAATCGATTTCTTAAATAGCCATTTAATCATTTTTAATCTGCCTTTGGAAACGTGATCTTGCCAAAACAGCCTCCTAGGGTGCCCGCCTTGTCAAACTGAGCCCACTAGGCTCTCTAGGATGGGGGTACAATGGTAGAAACAAGTGGCTGCACCCCTCTATGCCCATACAACGCCCTAGGGGATCCAACTAAAACATCTCCCTGCTCAAACATATCAACCTGTGAAGAATAACTGCATCATAGAGGCAGAATAAACCTGATCATATCTGCAAGTGCTCGAAACTGGAAATAAACTGTCTCATTAGACTCAGAGAGTCCAAATCCATCTAAGGTGTATACTCATACCCCTCATAGGTCTCTATCTGATCATACCCAATCAACAATATAACTATGTGTAACTGATCAGACACCAATAATAACTCAGACTGTCATCCATCTGCTGCAATTGTAATAGGTTAAGACATGCTCTACAACTCATTTAAGTAACAATTACAACAAGTAGCATTCATTTCACTGGAGGTACATCAACCAATACACATATATAAGGCTTTATTTATTATTACTCAGACTTGGACTTTCAAGACTATACTCACTTCATAGCTGTAGTCATTTTGCTAGTGAAGAGTGAAGGATGAAATTTACAAGGCTTAAGGCAAAGGATGACTTCCTACTCAACATCATTGCACTTCGGATATGGAAAGAGAATACTCACTATAACCAATGTCGGACAAACAACAACACAAGGAATGGCAGTGCCTCACAAATGGGTGAGTTGTTTAGAGAGTGCTTATTCAACTTAGGCATCATGACTACAAGAAGATTGATTCAAGTTCATTAGGACCATCATTTTATTTCATGGCCTTTTTGGCCTATATGACCCCTCGGGACTTCACTAGTGCTTAAAAGCACAGCAAATCGTAGCTTTCATCCGGGACATATTTATTTTTATAAGGTCAGCAATATTTGGATACAACATATTTTTAACCATTGCTTTTTTTGGAGCTTTTCCTATACTCTTCAAGGAGTATTTTAGCATTTCATTGCTCTTGCCCTCTTTACATATGTTAAGAAACACAGTTTTATAATTTTCATTTTCCATGAGCGCATATTGAATATTTTCAATGCAGGTAGTACATGAGCTTTCAGTTTTAGCCAACAACATCTCAAGTGACTAGGGGGAGTTCTGCACAGTGCCAAACATTGGGACAACCGATCATAATGATTTAGGCATACTATCCAACTTACCAAAGGCAAGTTTTGTCACCAACTCAGAGTCGAGACACAATATAAACAGGGAGGTTTGTCCAACAAAAGTTGTAGCAGGGAGAAAGATCCTCCATGCCATAAGTCAAGAAGTCAGTTGGGTTGAAAACTAAACTGGAAGGTAATGGATGGGTGAAGACAATGAATGATGGAGCCAACACTAGCAAGCCAAAACAATGGTGGGAATGACTACCTCTATTCTCTCTAAGGAGGGTAAAACCAATGAGTATAGATCAAGAAATTCCAAGTCTAAGTAAGGACATCAATACATAGTACAAGATACAACCAAGTCCATATAATTATGACCGCTAGATCATGATACCACAAGTCAATACATGTCACAAAAATTAGTATAAGAGCAATAATAACCATCACACAATATAAAATGCTGAGTCAAAATTATGCAATATAATCCATTTGAGACACCATCTGTCCAAGAGAAAGAACTGATATAAAACTGGGCATCAATGACTGCTCTGTAATGACATAAATGGCTACATCGGTCCTCAAATCTGAGTGTCCTGAGAATCAAGCCTAACATGGGAGAGTACAATAATCCACTAATATAAACATGATCCATCAAAATGCTCATCTCAGCATCCGATAATGTAAAAGATCTGGCTGACAAATGTACTGTGTCTGAAAAATAGAATATGGTAGCCCAGCTACTATATATGTGATAACATGCCCCATTCAGCAGTGAAAGATATCTTATCACAACAAGATTGCCTTGGTATAAGGGGAAAGTGGGTATTAAAGATCCAAGACTATGACTTAGAGATTAAACCTACCAAGTTGATCAAGGGTCAAGGTCTTGCTAAAATGATGACAGAGGGAAATGAGCAGGCCTTAGGTATGATTTGTCAGAACAGTGCATCAGCCTTAGCGAGTTCAATAGAGCTTTACCGTCTTCAACAACAACAGTGGTATTCAGATATAATTTTTTATCTCCTCAACCTGACTTGTCCTGAACATCTGGTCGGCAACAAGAGAAGGTTGTTAAGATTACAAGCCACTAAGTATTGTGTTACTCAAGATGCTTTGGGTTGGGAAAACCTGGATGGTCTCATACTTATGTGTGTAGATGAAGAAGAGTCTAAAAAACTCTTGCAGGAATTTCGCTCAGGATTTTGTGGTGGTCACTTTACAGCTAAAACTACAGCCCACAAAATTCTTAGAGCAGGATACTATTGGCCCACCTTATTCACTGATGTGCACAAGTCTATTAGGAATTGCCAGAAATGTCAACTATTCACAGGAAAACAGAAACTTGCTGCCCTACCTTTAAAGCCAGTAGTAGTCCAAGCCCCTTTTCAGCAATGGGGTCTTGATTTCATTGGTAAGTTTAAGGATAAATCAAGTAATGGTTACACTTGGATTTTGATCGCAATCGATTATTTTACCAAGTGGGTAGAGGCCATACCTACTAAAGCAACAACCGAGATGGTAGTAATGGATTTCCTTGAAGATAAAATTATTACTAGATTTGGGGTGCCAGCTAAGGTAACCACTGATAATGCCAAAGCTTTCAGCTCAATAGCCACATCATCTTTCTGTTTCAAGTATGGTATTATCCTATCCCATCCCTCAAATTACTATCCCCAGGGAAATGGTCTTGCTGAATCAAGCAACAAAAACTTGATGACCATTGTTAAAAATATTATTGGTGATAATAAGAAGTCTTGGGATAGTAAAATCAAATTTGCACTTTGGGCAGATAGGATCACCAAGAAAAGTGCAATAGGAAAGTCTCCTTTTGAATTAGTCTACGGTACGAATGTGACTTTACCGATTCATCCTAAGTTATCAGTGTATCCGGTTCTACAAGAATCAGGATTAGATCAGGATGATTATCAGAGCAGGATTCATGAGTTGGTAGGGTTGGATGAAGTCAGAAGAAGGGCAATTGATCAGAATATCAAAAATCAGGATAAAGTTAAAAGGAATTTTGACAAGTCATCTAGGCCTAGAGCTTTTCAGAAGGGAGATACAGTATTATTGTGGGACAAACAGAGAGAAAATCCTGGCAAACATGGAAAGTTTGATAGTTTATGGATAGGTCCCTACATCATTCATGACATAGCCGGTGTTAATTCATTTCATCTTAGCGACATGGATGGTGAAAAGAAGACTCTGCCAATGAACGGAAGCTTCTAAAATTATTCTTCATTGACAACATTTGATGCCCATGGGTGCATCTTTGTATCATGAATTTCTAACCCTTCCTTTGCATTTTATTTCTGAGCTTAATTTTTGTATAATAGATTGTTTACATGTAAATTATTTTTGTTATACATTATCTTGTATTATAATTTGCAACTTGTTATTTCATTTGGTTATGTATATACATGTGACTGACTTATCTTAGTTTTGTGCAAGAACCAAAGATTCGAGGTTTCTCGTATGATCAATTTTCACGAAGTTTAGATCAATCACACGTTCCACAGTTGGAGACAGATGTTACCAACTAAGTTGCACTAAGTTGGATTTTTAAACGAGTCGCCAAAGATGAACAATCACTTGTTCAAATTTTAAAGTTCAGAAGTCCTTGCAGGCCTCCCTGGGCCCTTTTTTTAAATTTTTTTAACTTGTTCATACCCCATGGGGAATTGTAATAAAATGAGTTAGCATGATGAAATTATGTAAAAGGTTTGGCTTCTTAGGACTTATTTATTAATGCATTATTCCAGGGTGTTTTTCCCTTGTTAATTATTTATTGTTTTAAGCGATAAATAATTTTTGAGTTTTTCACCCAAACCTCCAAAGTTGGAATAATCGCATTATTAATTAAGCCTTAGGAGTTTATTAAAACATATGTGTCGATGTATATTACCACGCTAATCATTATTTTGAGTCATTATGAACATGTCCTAAGTCCTCCATAGATTTTTTTTAATTTCTGGAAAAAAGTATTTTTTTTGTAAAAGTGTAAAAAGTCATAAAAGTGTGTCTAGGAGGTTGATTTTTTCATGGGGGTACTCATTTTCTAACTCAGACCACCCACTTAGCTCCTAGACCCACTTTCCTAAGTTTTTGAGTAATTATTTATCCCCAAAATTAATAATTACTCCAAAAAACCAAAAACCCAAGAAAAAATGAAATATTAAAAAAATCGGCAATTAAAAAAATAAAGGATAATTGCTGAAAAGGAGTTGGGTGACTTGGAAAATCATTTTGGCAAGTACTCGAGCAAGGGAGACCAGCTAGATGTTGCCATTTCAGTGAAATCTCATGAGTTGTGAGTTTCCTCATCAAGTGGGGGTGCAAATCTCCATGAGGGGCACAAGCATAGGTGAAAAGGCTTGGTTTTTTAGAAACAACTTTGAGTTTGGGAAGCCTCCATCTCAGTCACATGATGTTGTTGCTTTTGAGATCCAGTTCCAACCCCTATCCTACTCATAGCCAACTCACTGGGAGCTAGCGCATCCAAGAGGAGACGTGCCCCCCTCTCTTTGCCAGTTTTCTATTTAAGCAAGGAAACCCCTCTTCATTCTTCACGGGTGATTTGGGCATTGAACCTTTGCTCCTGTATGTTGAAATTTTGTCATTGTGGAATAAAAGCGAAGGATTTGGAGGCATACTTCTGTCGGGCATTAGTGTGTGGTGATTTCTTGTGTTATATGAGGTATAACTGTATCGGTTTCTTGCTTCATTCTTAGTTTTTCTAACCGGTTTTCTGAACGATATATAATTAGTTTCTTATTTGCATCTTTAGTTATTTATGTGAGTAGATCTTAGATTTGTACGTTTTACTTGTTTGTATGCATACTATCTAGTCTTTTGCTTAAATACTCCCGGATATAACACTTTGGTGTAGTATTGTTCAAATTGTGCAAGGATATCTAGCGTAGAGGATTGATGGTTCTTGTTTGATTCCACCTTAAATCTGCGATTTGTTTAAGAAGATCTAAATCCCTACGCTCTCCACTTGAGGACTCCATTGCCCAAGTTTCAAAGCTTTGGGGCATTTTTCTTTTCCTTCTTTCGTCATATAAAAAATTTCAATTTTTAGTTACTAATTTTTATTTGCCATATTTGAATCTCACTAAAGTATTGGAATATCTTAGCTTTTTTATTTACATATGCAAATTTAAAGATTCAGATCTAATTATTAAAGTGACATTTTACAAGATTGAGTCGCAAGCAAGTACTAGTTTAATATCTAGAATTTTCCTATCTTTAAAGTACTTCAATTTTTTTATCAAATATTTATGTTTTAAATTGATTATCTAGCATATTTGATCAAAGCTTGTTCTCTGTTTTGCAGTAGAGATTGATCGAACAAAGAGGCACTGTGGCGAAATTTTGAAGAGCCAAGTCAAACCGGAGATCCCTTTTCTCGTACTTCTCTCATTGGCCATTTCTTCAAGGCCCTAAATTGTAAAAAAATGTGTTTCCTATTCTACCAAGGAGCACAAGTATTCTTTATTTCTAAATCATTGTAAAAAAGAGAAGCAAATGGGTAGCCAAGTGCCCACACCCCATCCCCCTAGTGGGGAGTCGCACCGTTTCACTTTTTTTTAGCTTTCTTTAATTTTTTTCAGTTGATTTTAAGTTCTTAAAATAAAATTGATCAATTCGGCTATGTTCTCATTAAAGAGAGTATCGGCATTGAGATTTAAAAAACTCACACTTAGTTCCTAAAAAAAACTTGAAACTTACAAGACTTCAAGACCCTGTATGCTCTTGTGACCACTGCAGGCCTTTGGTTGGATCGGTGGGACAATTAGAAAGGGATTGAAGTGACTAGTAATTGGTAAAACACATCAGTTAATCCCTACAAGTGAAAATCCGACACTTCATGCGATTTACCAGATTGTGGGGAAATTTTGCAAGTGAAGCGAGAACCACTAGAAAGTGACCATAGGGTACCTTTAGGCTACATCCTCATTTGGTGTAGTGTTGAACACAACCCTGCGACTTCATCTAGCCCACATGTCATTGTGAGAGCCACGCCTTGGTAAATCCGGACATATTCTACGTAACCCCGAGTATATTTGGAATACCATCTCCCCGTAATAATAAAGATGATTACCACATCATAATAAAATTTACCAAGAATTGACCCACTCCCTAATTACTCTTAATAACTTTAAAATTGACCAACCGAGACAACTGCAATACTTCTCGAGACTTCACTAGCAACCCTTTACACAAGCACTCCATTGGCACTGGTCTATTTGGCAATATTGCTTATTTTATGCTTAAGATAATCATTGTATTGTGCAGATTGTTATTTATGCTAGTCATTTAAATTATTTGCAGTTATCTTTGTTTCAAAGTTTTATTTTATCTCATCTCCTAGACTAATTGTTACCATAAATTAAACACCATAGTTTATTTTACTGGGGACCACCCCCCTTGGCTTCGCTAGGAGAGAGCCTAGACAGAGGAGTCAAGATCAAGTGACAACACTTGACTCTTGCTTGCCCCCAAGGTCACACCCAGTGGCTTGAAGATTACTGCCACGTGACCCGAGGTGCAGATTAGGCAGCAACAAGTAGCACAAGTTTTATATAAAACCAAATGAACCATAAGTTGCATTATTCCTAAGTACAAAAGGAAAATGTGAAAAGTAAATGCTCACTTTAAGGAGCTTATTTTCCTACTCTAAGTATAACATAAAAAGTTAGGTGGAATCGAAAATCTAACGTAGCCCCCTAAGCATTTAATTAATATAAAAAAGTTTTGCCTTGTCTTTGGTTACTAGCCAAAGTAAGGACATATTTTTTCAGAAAATGCAAACCTGCGTGAATATTCAAGATAGGAGGGCTCGATGGGAAACTACAGGTATGTAAAACTTCGCTGAACTGCTTCCACAACTGGCAAGTCCTTTTGCAGGCTTCTTTTGTCCAAACTTGGAGAGGACTAATGTACAAATTTGTGTGATGAGGCGGATCATCATACTCATCGGAAGAGCTTATCTGCTGATAAATCCGTTTGTAATCCCCAAACTGCTCTGAATCATAAGGAACCTTTGTATGCAAAGATGATGGCTGAGAAAAATATTCAACTAGTTGCACCCAATATGATTCTTCATTGCACTGCTTCTCGAAGTCCTCATTACCGATACTCAAATACAACTTTGACTGATCATATGAAAATTCTGAGAGTTCTTCTTTACAACTTTCATAAGTCTCAGAATAAACACTCCCCTTGCTGGACATATCATGGATGGGATTCTCAAAAATATTTTCAAGAGTATCATAGGTTGGATTTTCAATAAAAGTCCAATCGTCATCATCCCCATCTAT
This sequence comes from Pseudotsuga menziesii, assembly GCA_001517045.1. Classification (NCBI taxonomy): domain Eukaryota; kingdom Viridiplantae; phylum Streptophyta; class Pinopsida; order Pinales; family Pinaceae; genus Pseudotsuga; species Pseudotsuga menziesii. Next base: position 42,371 of record LPNX010342855.1, read on the forward strand.
GTCAGATATGAAAAAATGTTCATCATTGGTACAGGTCCTTGGCTATCTCCATCCTCCTAATGATCATAACAATCCTCTTCAAAAAGTCGGGTTGCAAAGATATCACAAGGTACACAACTTTCCAAATATTCGTCATCAGGTGGAGAGCACAAAGGATTGTCATCACACAAAACTTCAAAGATTGGATTTTAAAATAAAGTCTCATAGTCATCATCCATGTCACAGATATAAGGGACTCTTCATCATTTGTATCATGCTCCTGACTGTACTTGTCCTCCTCCGGATCACAATCTTCTTCAGAAAAAGGTCACAAGGTAATAAACCTCATAAACTATTATCATTATGCTCATTATAGATTTCATCCTAAGTTTCATAAGCTTCTGTAATGGTCTCATCTTGAGATCGATTTGGAGTACAAATGTGATCCTCATCACTGAAATAATCACGAGAGGGTCCCCAATCTTCAATATTCTCTGTTGATGTGACATGAGGAGGGTCTTCAACAATATTTTCAATTAATGGCTCTTCATGCACAAACTCAATGGGATCATCATGGATTTCTTCTTCATTGTGATCTCTTGAGGTAGCATCTAATACCTATCATTTCCTATCTAGATTAGACGAGGTAATTTAGGGTCTCCCTCATGATACTCTATCTAGGGCAAGGACGTAGAAAGGAACCTGTTATCACACAAAGTGTAGCTACCCACTAAAGGTATCCCATCCGGGACGGTAGAGGTGAGGTAGCTAACTGGTGACACCGCAAGGGCCTCGTCCACTACAGATAAAGGGTAGTTGTCACATCGGACGGGCTCTTGTCACGTTAGATGAATCCGGAGAATGACCAAGGGGGAGACCCTACTAGCCTAAGAGGCTAGCGAACCTACTGAAGACACTCCTAGGGTTTGACAATGTGTAAGAAAGGAGAGATAAGGAGGTGAGTAAGACTAGATCTATCAAATTAGAGTGGTATGGAGATTAGGGCCAAGTTGGGGAGGATTAGTAAAGATAGGAAATAACCCAACTTGAATGAGATTGTACCACAACTAAGTTAAGGAAGTAGATCTAGGAGATCTAGCCAAATAAAATGAAACCCTAGAGGAACCCACCTATGGTTATTGCATAAGTGGACAAAGTGCACCCAAAAGAGAAGACCAGGGCATGAGATGACTAGATCGGGGTGCTTGAGGATTAGCTCTATGATTTTGAGGTGGGTCCAAATATACCCATCTGATAGATCTGAAGAAAAGACCACCCACGCAAAGAGGGCGCCCCCACCTAGAGTGACTAGTGCTAGATCCCAGGGAAAATGGAGTCCCTTTTTTGTGGAACTTGAGATATAAGGTTTATTCATTAATCTCCAAGTGGGTTTTGATGGCTGTCATCAGAAACTCACTAGATCTATCAGATCTACAAAACTAGGGTGTTAAGAAAAGAGGGTTTGGTTGTGACAATCGGATCAAAGCCCGGGAAAATAAAATATATTCAAATGTACCTAGAAATACTTATTACTAACCTTGTATGATGATGATCTTTCCTTTCTGATCAATTACGAGCATTTTCTATGCCTCTCCAAGTGAAATCGCTACCTCCTCTCTGATGCCAAGTGCTCCCTCCTCCTGCAAAAGAGATCTGATATGAGAATCGACTTATTGAAGAATGGATGAAATGACAAAGAAAGATGAATCAAAGAACATCAAGATGGTCGTAAGACACAATAAAGATACTCCCTGAACCAATGGCGATTTGAAAGGACGATATGGAGCTCAGTCACAATAGCGCCCCTACCCAAACACTTCCTTCACTAGATGGATGGCAACCTGCAAAAATATTAGAAATGCATAGATTCGTAAGAATGCTAGAGAGAACAAGACTTTCCAATGTCCATACAAGACATTCGACAAAGCTACCAAGAGTTTTTGCAAAATATTTTATTAATCCCAGAGTTTGAGAGCCAAAAGTCACTTTACAAATGAGAGAGCATGTCAATATATAGATCTCTCAAGTACATAAAGATGAATCAAAGAACATCAAGATGGTCGTAAGACACAATAAAGATACTCCCTAAACCAATGGCGATTTGAAAGGACGATATGGAGCTCAGTTACAATAGCGCCCCTACCCAAACACTTCCTTCACCAGATGGATGGCAACCTGCAAAAATATTAGAAATGCATAGATCCGTAGGAATGCTAGAGAGAAAAAGACTTTCCAATGTCCATACAAGACATTCGACAAAGTCACCAAGAGTTTCTGCAAAATATTTTATTAATCCCAGAGTTTGAGAGCCAAAAGTCACTTTACAAATGAGAGAGCATGTCAATATATAGATCTCTCAAGTACATAATACCTAGATTGAAAAAGATCAAGGGTCAAGATCATAAGATAAAATCATCCTAATCTACGACTAAGATTAGTCGGATACATCTCACATGGATCAACTAAAAAATATAAGGGGGTGCATCACTAGAAATGCTCGATGAAGGGCGCACCACATAAAATATGACTAATGATCATAAAGTAGCACATGGTGGGGATAGGGGGTTATGTTATCCTTCTCTATCATGGCCCCATGGCACAATAACAATGAGTGGTGGCAAATAATATAAAAGAGTGATAAAAATCACTAAGGGATCTCCATCAAAATACATCAAAATATTCTCAAACTACATAAATCAAGGATGTGTGGACCTTGAGTGAAGTGAAGTTGATGCCGAATGATGAAGGTGACCCAAAAACTATGCCTCAGACCAATTCCATGCCAATCCTTTGCCTCAATTGCCCAAATCGATTTCCTCATTAGCCATTTTTTATTATTAAAATGTTGCCTTGGGAACATAAAACAACCCATATCTCACTGGGGACCAAAACCTAACATGAAATGGCTGCATGGATGGATCTAGGACCATGGTAGTATGGTACAAACGACTAGATGCACCCAAAGAATTTCTTTAATGCCCTAAGAGAACTTAATTTTTTTCTCATCATGTTTTATTTTCATTTTTCCTAGGAAACACTGTTGCAAAAGGCCAAGAGACCCATATATGTCCTGTAACTGCCTGAAACTAAAAATGACTTGTACCAATGGGCTCAGAATATCCAAATCAACTAGGAATGAGTACTCATACACCATATGTCCATCACAAAAATACATCAAAGGCCCCATCAATGTCAGAACAATAATAATAATAAAGCATGTAAATGCTAATAATCATGGAAATAAGACAAGCCATCATAACAAATCACCATCTGAAGTATGAATATGCCTAATGGACATCTGTAGACCATAAATAATCATCATCCATGAACATATGTCTATAACTCATCCTGAATCCTGCGCATGGCCTGGTCAATACTAGGTTGACCAAGTCAAGACTGATCAAATGATGACCCAAGTGCTAAACTCTAATACTGCAAAGCACAAGTGGACACGCATGCTTAATTATCTATGTTAGCAGTGACACTCTAGTACAATTTAGATTTTGTTGGAAAGTATAAGCACAATACATATATAATAATCCAAATCAAAATGATTAGTTGCTTCAAAACAAGAACCACCGGTGTATACTCATTTATAGATTTAATCCTTTTGCTAGTGTAAAGTGAAGGGATCATAAACAATAGGTGAGGCCAAGGGATGACTTGATAACTTAACACTGTAAGCACCTGGGCTAAAGGATAAGAGGATCCACAAAACACATAAGTTGAGCTAGGTGAACAATATGGCATGGCGGTATCTCACAAATGGGTGGAATGATGAGAAGGCTCTGTTACCAACTATTTTGTACAATAGTTGAACTTCCTATTGAGATGCCAGTTATCGAGCATGTTGAATGGTCATCTCCAGAGTTTAGAAGTTCAGTGTGTTCCAAAGTTAGCCAGTTTTGGGCTAAACTTTTTATTTTTTGTAAATACATGTTCATACCCCCTTGGGGAAATTGTAAAAAATGTCCTAGCATTTAATTTTTTATAAAAGGCTCGGCTTCCTGGACTTAAGCATCAAGTCGATTAGCCTAGAGTGTTTTTTCCCTTGGTTATTATTGGTTGTTGAATAAACGACTAATAATTTTTGAGTTTTTCACTCACACCTCCAAAGCTGGGGTAGTTGTCTTGGTGTTTCGGCCTTAGGAGGTTATTAGAGCCTTCGTGTCAATGTTTTTCAACATGCTAGGCATTCCGATTGAGTCGTATGAACATGTACTAGGTCCCCCTAGAGTTTCATTTGATTTCGAGAAAAAATAATATTTTCATTTTTGGAGCCATTTTTTAATGGTTTAATTGGAAAAATTCAAAATGTAAAAAATGTCTGATCCAGAGTCCGTTTTCGGCATGGCTGGGATCGTTTTCAAGCCCAGAGTAGCATCTTTACCCCAAGGGCCACTTTCACTATGTTTCGGCTAGCTGAAGCATCTCGAAAGTCATCATTTGGCTAACAGAGCGTCAAAGTAGCATTTTAATGCTAAATTTGGACAAAATGCACTAAAGTCCGATTTTAGAAAAGTCAATTTCAAAGTCAAATTTGAATATTTTATTAGTTGAGGGTGACATGGCATGTGGGCCATAAGTCTGACGACCCTCTTCAAGTTACATGGCACATAAAACTTTGGTTTAAAATTGAAGTTGGGATTAATATAAAAAGAGGGTGATGTGAGGATATGAAGACTCACGAGTGTGGGAAGGTTGGTGAGTGGAGCTCACGCTAGTATTAGGTGGACCCTTCCATGCTTTTTAAATATTAAATAAACCATGGCCTATCATGTTTATCCAATTCAAATTGCAAGGCGAATGGTGGGATGAGTATGACGTCAAAACTCACGACTAGCTAAGATCAACCCTTGCATGCATGCGATTGGATGTGAGTAGGATGGTTGGATCCCTCCACGTTAAGAAATCATATGTTAATGTTAAAACCATGGTATAATCTAATGCATAAGAATCGTGATGGAATATGGATGACGTCAAAGTGGATTGAAGCGTGAGGTGGATCGTGGACACCTCGCTTAAATTATGGAACTATTGGTTTAATAAAGTGTGGCCAGCAAGTGTTAATTGGGATGACATCACCCAATCTCACCCACGAGCCTTCATTTCAAATCGTGTGAGGAGGAGATTGAGGCCAAATTGTTTTGGGTGGGGGTTTGATTGAGTGTGTTGGCATTGATTGGGTGTGTTGGCGGTTTTTAATTAGTTCAAGCCGATTTCAACTCCGGTTCAACTCAGTTCAAGCCCAGTTCCACCTCTGGTTTAACTCAGTTAACTCTGGACTCTCTCTTCAGTTCATAAAGTCACCCCTGGGGCTTGGTTTTGGTATATATAGAGGTGCTTGGCTCCTCATTCAATATAGACAATTGGGCATAAAAACTCTTCTAAAATTGTAATCATTCTTTCATTAAATAAAGCTTTTCGACTTTGGAGGTCTATGTGATTGTTTCTTCATTGGTGGATGTGTCTATTATGAGGTGATATCTTTCCTTGATTTCAAATTGTTTCTCATGTGTTGGATCAAATAACTAGCTTTAGAAGTCTATTGTTAGAACATAATATTTTCCATTTGCAGTTGTTAAGTTGGATTATTATGCAAAGCTTGTTGTAATCTAAATGAATACAAGTACTCAGTTATATGAAGTATTGATCTTGATTTAATATTCGTAGCATACGAGTTATTTCGTTTGATCTCACTGGGTTTCAAGTTGATTGTCTCAACAGATCTTACCATTTGGAGAAGGGTGTGAGCTCAGTTGCGTCGATCTCATCTCCATCATCATAAGAACCTTCTAACATTGTTGTCTTTCAGGATCTACAGAGTTGGGTTTGTTCCAAGAAGAAAAACACAAGGAGATCTTACTCCAAAGCTCCATCTTCAATTCGAATCTATCCTACTTTCTGGTTACTTGGTTACTATTTTGAGTAGTGGATCTTCAAGTTTATCATTCCTACACTCTTCTTTGTCTTCTTATAAGTAAGTTTTTCCTTGAGAAATTAGCTTGGGATTTGATCCCAAGTGCCACATAATTTTGTGGCTACTTCTCTTTCCCCACTAGCACCCTTGCAGACACCCAGCTAGAGGGAAGGTTTTCTGGACTAGTGTTCTAGTGGTCTCCTTGTTTCAAGGTTTGACCCCACCTTGTTTGTTTTGTGTTTTGATTTTTGCTTATTCCTCTTAAAAACCTTTCTCCTTCCTTTCGTTTTCCTTTGTCTCACCTTCTTTTCGTTTCTCATCCAAAGCTCTCTTGTTCTTCTCCTTAAGCCTTCTACCCTAGCTCTCGTCTTGCCTTAAGTTTTATTCCTTTCCTTCTTATTCCACTCTAGCTTCTTATCTCTTTGCTCTCGTCCTCTTCCCTTAAACTTCTTTCTCATCCCTTTCGTCTCCCTTCAAGACCCCTTCTCTAGCCTCCTTTCGTTCTCCTTCTCCTAAGCTTCCATTCTCCCTTTCGTTTTTCCTTTGGACTTGTTCAAACCTTCTCCCTTTCGTCCCTCCTTGAGCATTTCAAAAGGTCACAAAAGCAACAAAAAGTTTGGTTAAGAGTTAGTTGTTTCAAAAGCTAATAGTTAGATCTCTTTTGATTGTTTGCTTTTTTCATTCATAGATTTCATTCTAGTTTAAAATATAGTGATAGTTTGTTAGATCTTAGCTTATATTTCCATACTAGTATTGCATCTCTTTTATAAAAATTCCATTGTTAGTTGTACTTGCATCTTAGATCTCATCTTAAAAGATAGACTTGCATTGCTTTTCAAATTTATAGTTTGCACTTAACTTAGATCTTAGTTTTCATTTGACTAATGCTAATGGGTTATTGAGTTCATCATCATGATAGGTATTTGGGAAAGAGAAACTCAATAAATTTTGAAGCAAGAAGTAGAGAAAAAGGTATAAACCAAGAAGAACATCAAAAAACCAAAGGATGATCCAAACCAAGAAATCATTAATCATTATCCTTTGTAATGGCTCTTAAGAGCTTGTTTCAAGTATTTTCAAAGTTTATTTCTCTCAAAGTCCTTCCAAGGGTTTTAATCCCAAAGGCATTTGTACTCACATAATAAAGTTTGCAAGTGGGGTTTTTAAGCCCCCATATTCACTTCCCCCATTTGGGGAAGCCTTGTAGTCTTCTTTGCTTGGTTGAGTTGTTAGTTACTTTCCTTCTTTGCTCTTAGATCACTAATTGCTAGATTAGTTCATTTTTTAGCATCTTTGGCTGTTAGTTGTTTACTATTTTATCAAAAGGTTTCATTTTTCAAGTAATACAACTGCTTAAGTTAGAAATCTCTTGAATCTCACCAATAGTGGATCAAGAGTGCTCTTTGTCTGAGAGTTGCTTCTATTTCAATTTTTACTTACCCCCATGCTCTCTCGAGTACGGTCTCTAACCTGAAAGAGATTCTTGGGTAGATTAGACTTTATGTCCAATATAGTTATTTAATTCCGTGCATCATAAGCCTCTTGAACATTGTCATAAGACGAAGTCAAGAGTGCTCTCTATCGGAGAGTTTTTTTTCTTGTGCTCTTAATGAAAAACTTCAACCTCACATCCCCCTTTTTTTTTAAATTTATTTCGTTGCTTTCCACCACCAAGTATGCTCTGCCTTCCCTAAGGGGTTGGATTACTCAGAACGGTAACTAGATTTGTTAATCTTACAAGTGATAACCATAATAAAATCTTCACCCCCATACACCAACGAACTGGCGTTGTTTTAAGAAATACTCAGGTAGTGGGGAAATTCCTACTGGTAGCACCAGAAATCACCATTGTCATAGAGTTCTAGCTTGCTGGTTAAGTTCCTTGGACACCTAGCTTAGAATACTGGACGGTCCGTCAGGTCACCAAGGAAAGCCACTGAAGGTATACTTTTTTCAGTTGGACTCATACCTTGCTTTTTTAGCCTTGATAATCAAGTTCATTAAAACTCATAAAATCAACCAAGATAATTTGCACAACATTGTCACCAACATTATTTTGAGACTTGTATCTTCAGCATCCCCAAGCACTTCCTAAATTGGACTCCACTTGGCAATGGTCTTTTTGAATTTTTTATGCATCACCATTAATTTGGGCCATTTTTCCATTGGAATTTGTCTAAGTTATTTATCTGTGTGTTATCACCAACCTTGTAGTTGCCTATGTGAGGTGGATCCAGGATGGATGGTAGAGGGATAAGCAACTAAGGAGGTGGAACCAAGACTGCCTAGACTCCCAAAGGGATGGTTGTCACGCCAATCAAGGCATCCCTCACTTTATGTGGCTTAGCCCAAGACAACAAAGGGGGAGACCCATGTCTACTCCCGACAGGAGAGATCTAACCTAGACACCAGATCAGATCAAATGGACTTGAGGTATATAAGGTGTAAGGTAGTAGAAACCCTAAATCTATGGATGATGTCACGAGGTGAACCAAGGCTTTGGATGAGGGTTTAGGAAGTTTGAGGCTTGATCCAAAGTGGGACACGGGTGACCTATGAAGTAAATACTAGATCTGGGGATTGAGGTACTAGCAAGAAGTGAGGATATCCGCTTCCTTAGGAAACGTGACCAATGCAGGGAGTTCAAGGACAGGATTGGGGCTATCTATTACCAAATGGATAGACTTAATGAGAGATATGACAATGTCAAAGCACCCGAGTCATCTAGGACAAATCAGATCACAAGGAAAGGAGGCCAAAGAAGGGGTAGCGCTAGAGTTGGATATTAGTGCCTGTCAGATCTAGGGCAATGGAGTCACTATCTTCCCAGCATTGGAGGAAACCCACCTGGGAAATACCCCGATCTACAGACCCATAAAAGTATTTGGGCCGGAAAAGTCAGTTTACGGGGAAAACCAACAGTAAGGTAGGCTAGCACTAGGGTTTGGAAGGGCAGATCCTCAGATATGGGACAATCTGAAGACCACTGGCTCAACGTTGGAGGAGAAATGGAATGAGGATGACCTGATCTACAAACCCAAGTTGGAAAAATGCCGAAAAAATCAGATCTGGGAAAAAGTAAGAAAAATGATGAAGAGCGCTAGGGTCCTGGAAGACAGTTTCACAGATCTAGGGCCACCTGTCAGCATCTAGCTCAGCGTTGAAGCTGATTTGGAGAAAGAAGGACCCGATCTACAAACCCAAGAACGAATTTTGCCGGAAAAATCAAATCCTGAAAAAAGTCAGAATTTCCATGAGGAGCGTTAGGGTTTGAGCAGACAGTTTTCCAGATATAGGGCGAACTAGCCACTTTCAGATCAGGGTTGAGGGTGAATTAAGGAGGGGAAGACCCGATCTACAAAACCCAGCAGTGGTTTGTCCAAAGATCGAGCAGTTTATGTTTTAGTATTTTTGGTTTTTTATTATTTATGGAATTTTCAGTAAAATGAAGAAAAGCATGTGTTAATGGATTGAAATCCGGAATAAATGAACTAACCTGGAGATCTTACCTGGAAATCCTTGTAGATGCCTTGAAGGTGATGATCCCTGCTATCCCGATCAATTTGAGAAGACCCGTGTGATTTCTAAGTCCAACGTTTTGCTCCAAGTGACCAATGCGCCCTCTCTCCTGCACAAGCAAATGTCAACAATATCAAATTCGCTGTATCATGAAATAAAAGCAAGATCTACAGAAAAGTAACAAGATGCAATCATAGATCACAATGAAGCTAATGAAAACCCCCTGTTACAGACGAAACCAGTCTAAGCGAGTTGAGGTCCCCCTGTAGAAAAGGCCCAAGATGAAGTCGCCCTCCTGTAGACAAGACAATGATTCTGAAAAAATATAGATTTCACACAAATTTCCCGAATGCTAGGAAGCAAAAGACTTTCCAATCACCATCTAAGAACACCAGATGCAAAGGAGATCCAAAAAATATCCACAAGAAAGTTTTTCTATCAATTAGATCCGAGAGCCAAGGGCCCCTTACAAATGAGAAGCTCTCTCCTTTAAATAGGAACAAGAGAACCAATATCCTAACCACTTTCAAAACGAGTGGCTAAGATTAAAAGATATAAATGTTCTAATCAATGGTTGAGATGAGCTCAACATACAATACATGGATCAATATAACCATAAAATACCAAAGTGGACTAAATCACCCATAAAGAGGGTACCCCACTCAACAAGAAATAAATGAAGCACATGGTGGGTCCATGGAGTGTTAACTAACTCCCTCTGGGTGCCCCCATGGCACAATAAAATAATATAATATTTTAATTTTTTGACTTTGTGCCTCCTTGAGGAAATCGCGAGCCTCCCAAAAGCTCCAGAAAATAATATAAAAATGCCCAAAAAATAGGTGTGGGCCCAATTAGGTGCTGCAACTGCTGGAGAAGGTGCGGAGGACATCACTCTCATCATCATGACTCATCCCATGTCATTTCCTTTCCTCAGTAGCCCAAATCGATTTTTTCAATAGCCATTTAATCATTTTTTAATCTGCCTTGGGAAACGTGAACCTACCAAAACAGCCTCCTAGGGTGCCTACGTTGTCCACTTGAGCCCAGCTCTCTAGGATGAGGGTACTATGGTACAATCAAGTGGTTGCACCCCCTATGCTCCATACAGTGCCCTAGGAGATCCATTCAAAACATCTCCCTGCTCAAACACATCATCCTGTGAAGCAAAACTGCATCAAAAGGGTAAAATGAGCCTGATCATCGTTGCAAGTGCCCGGAACTGAAAATAAGCTATCTCACTAAACTTAGAGAGTCCAAATCCATCTAGGGTGTATACTCATACCCTTTCCAGGTCTCTGCCTGATCATCAACAATATCCAATAGACAATATAATCACCTGTAAATGACCAGATACCAATAATATAACTCAGACTGTCATCCATCTGCTGCGAGTGTTACAAGGCTAAGACATGCTCTACAAATCATTTAAGTAACAATCATAACAAGTAGCAGTCACGTCACTGGCGGTACATCAATGAAATACATATATAGGGTTTTATTTATTATTACTCAGACCAGACTTTCAAGACTATACTCACTTCATAGTTGTAGTCAATTTGCTAGTGAAGGGTGAAGGCTAAAATTTACAGGGTTAGGACAAAGGATGACTACCAATTCAACATTGTGACACTTAGGATATGGAAAGGGAATACTCACTATAACCATATGCTGGACAAACAACAACATAGGGGATGGCAGTGCCTCACAAATGGTTGAGTTGTTAAGAGAGTGCTTATTCAACTTGGGCATCATGTTTACATCAAGTTTGATCAAGGTTCATTAAGATCATCAATTTTATTTCCATGGCCTTTTTCGCCTATATGACCCTCTGGGACTTCACCAGCGCTTAAAAACACAACTAATTGCAGCTTTCATCAAGGACATATTCAAATTTATAAGGTCAACAATATTCGAATATAGCATATATTTAACCATTGCTTTTGGGACCTTTTCTTATACCCTTCGCGGGGTATTTTAGCATTTCATTGCTCTTTCCCTTTACTCACATATGTTAAGAAACACGTTCTAGAGTTTACAATTTCCATGGGGCGCATATATAAATATTTCCAATACAAGCAGTACATGAACTTTCAGTTTTAGCCAACAATATCTCAAGTGAGCAAGGGGAGTTCTGCACAGTGCCAAACATCGGGACAACCGACCAGAATGATTTAGGCATACAATCCAACTTACTAAAGGCAAGTTCTGTCACCAACTCAGAGCCGAGACACAACATAAACAGGGAGGTTTGTCCAACAAAGGTTCTAGCGGGGAAAGGTCCTCCATGCCACAAGTCAAGTAGTAAGTCGGGTTAAAACAAAACTGGAAGGAAATGGATGGGTGGAGATAATGAACAATGGAGCCAACACTAGCAAGCCAAAGTATGGTGGGAATGACTACCTCTATTCTCCCTAGGGAGGGTAAAACCAATGAGTATAAATCAGGAATTTCCAAGTCTAAGTAGGGACATCAATACATAATACAAATACATCCAAGTCCATATATTTATGACCGCCAGATCATGACACTAAATGCTAGTACATGTCACAAAAGATGAGTATAATAGAAATGATAACCATAACACAATATAATAAATGCCGAGTCATAACCATGCAAATAATCGATCTGAATCATTATCTGTCAAATGAGAAAACACTAATACCAATCTGGGCATCACTAACTGCTCTGCAAACGACTAAATGGCTACATCAGTTGTCGAATCTGAGTGTCTTGAGACTCAGTCCTGACATGGGAGAGTATAATAGTCCACTAACAAAATAATGATCAGTCAAAATTGCTCATCTCAGCATCTCATATGTAAGAGATCTAGCTGAAAAAATGTACTATATCTGAAAAATAGAATATGATAACCCGACTACTATATATGTGATAACACTGTGGATGCTATCTTATTTCACAAGTCCTCATTGAATTGTTTATCTCTAAATCTTCTGTCTTATGATCCCAACGTGGATTGATTTTTATCTTGTGTTTATCTCACTTTTATAAACTGTGATCTCATTATAAAACTCCTTAAAAAACACCCATCCGCATCCACAACACCCAAAAACACTAAAAACACAAGAGCCATAGAAAACTCTTTGTTAGGGACAACCCCCCTTGGCTTTGTTAGGAGTTAGCCTAAACGGAGGAGCTGGGATTCAGGTGACAGTTCTTGGCTCATTGCTTGCCCCTAAGGCCACACTTTTCCCACTTGTAGTGAGGAGACGGCTTTCGAAAGATTTCTGCTGCGAGTGTGCATCTCGGTGGACAATAGGCTCCACTAGACTCTAGACAAGCAACATTTTTGATACTTTATTTGCTCAACATTTATTTCACTAGTTTACCTCTACATGCAGGTGCCCTGGTAAGCCTTCTAGGTTTCCAAATAATGACAAAGACATGACCTTCTTGGGCCAGTCTCTCCCTGCTTCCCTGTGGGGGCAGATGAACCATACATTATACAAAGAATGAGTTCCAATCCTCTAGCCATCAACTTTATTTTTCATTGATAATTCGCCAGCCTCCAAGAGCAGGTGCCCTGAAAAGCCTTCTGGGCTTCCAGAAAATGACTAAGGATTAGCCTTTTAGGGCTTGCCTCTCTAATACCCTGTGGGGATACATGAGCCTTACACCATACAATGGATGAGTGCTCATCTCTTGACCACTGGCTAGTTTTATTTTTATTTCCAATAGTGTCTCAAGACACTTTTATTTTGCTTGCAGGGCATCCATTTAGTATAACTTTAAGCTCTGATGCCTTAGTATCTAAAGACACTTTCTTTGGTAGGACTACTTGTGTTCAAGACCTAGAGGTAGACATTCTCTGTGATAAATATCACATAAAGCAACACAGAGACACACTCAAGTGAAGGTGAAGGTGGGGGGAATCCCAGATGTGACTACTCAAGTTACAAGTCGAGGATAGTCAATGAAAATGGGAAAGCAATGGATGAATGGAGGTAGTGGAAATGATGCCAAGACTAGCAAGCTATGTCCCTGAAGGGAAAAGACTAAATCCATACTAGGAGTAGGGCGAGGCCAATGAGTATACAAGAGAATTTCCTAGTCAAAACCACTAGATCATTTATACTTTAGATTCCAATTAAACATGATAAAGTATTGCCAACATATAATCAATATCAACTAAGTCTCACTGCTAAAATAGGTAATAGAGCAACATCAAAATCCACATGTACAAACCATAATATTACCTAGGTCATATACCTGCACTGAATCTGAAACCAATCTGAAGATCACTGGAACAACTGCTGCTGCTACATATCATGGGCAATAGAACAATCTCTGCTCTAGGTCTTGAAAGGAAAATGGCTAACTCAATCATCAAATCTGGGGTCATGAGGCTCAGTCATGGCATAGAACTGGTAAATCTGGATGCTCTAGATCTGGTGAAAGTGGGAGATCATCAACTCTGGCTCATCATCTGCTGATCTCATAGTAAAGGGCTAGCTCAAAGAACTACGTAGCACTGCTCAGGAACAAAGGTAGCCCAACTATTGTATATGTGGCAACAGAACCTTTCCAAGAACTTGTCTAAATCTTCCATGTCAACCTCTCTTGTATGCCACTGCCTCAAGAATATTCAGAGGAAGCTTGAAAGGGAAGTAATACCTTTATTTAGAAGACCATTGAGATACTATTCACAAGCATTTCCTCATAGAGTACTAACAAACATCTCCATCATATTATCTTCATACAAAACATTGAAGTCAGCCAGAATTTTAAGAAAACATATGACATGTTGGACCTATGCATGCTTATTTCCCCAGAAGATAGGTAGATGATCAGATATATCCAGTGTTCCACGGGGACATGTCTCCCAAAGTTAAGGGCTCATCCCTTGCACTTCCCACGCCACGGGGGCTGGGAGGTTCCATGGGAAACGTTTCCCAGCACCCCCCTTTCTGCGAAACTTGGGGAAACGCAGGTCTAGGAGTTTCCTGGATTGGGGGGCTCCCACACACCCCCTTCTAAAAATGGAGGGCCCCCACAGGCCCCCACCCCTCTCGAATTTTTAATTTATTTTACTAAAAAAGAAAAATGGTTCATCTTAAATTTTAGGCTTTTACACTAAATGGTCATTATAAATAAAAATAGAAACAAATATATATAATCAAACATCGATATGATATGCTTGGCTATAATGATTACATTTACATTACACTAAACTCTCCAGGAACATAAGGATGCTAGTATGCAAATGGTGATGGGATGAGGAATTGATATGTTTATATGTTGGGGTTCATATTTTTATTAATTTTCTATTTTTTTATAATTTTAGAGACCGACCCATCTATGTTAGGGACCTCGACGCCGCCTTGCCCCCCCATCCCCCAAAATAACCCAAAATTTTGGGGTGTCTCTACATGTCCCCAATGTGCGTTTCTGCACTCCCACGCTCTCGCGTCCTAGAAACTTGGTAGAACACTGGATATATCTTCACCATTATGATAATTAGGAAAGCCTGGGATGTTTGAGAGGTTGATGGAAGGATATTCACTGGAAATACGATCTTTTTCCTCATCCGTATTGTTTACTCAATAGAAAGCATTTGATATAACCATGGAATTGTCAAAATAATGAGCTTTGAATATTTTGCTATGTTGGATAGGCTCATCTACACACAATCAATCTCAACAATTTATATGAGAAACATGGGTTTTATCCCTTCATTGGAGTCGCCATGTGAAAAGAAAAACATGCATCATAAATTTTTTCACAAATATGTATCTTTGTAAAAAGCAAAAAAGGTTAGCGGAGTCGCCAGATAAAGAATAAAAGATCTACTCTAATAATTCATTAAACAAATCAAAAACAAAAAAGAAAAAAAATGTAACACGGGAATCAAAAGATTTATCCCAGGCAACGACACCAAAAAGTGTTGCCGCCTTGCACACACCTGGGGGGAAAGTGCAACAAAAATCTTCAAGCTGCTTAGTGTGTCCTTGGTGGCAAGTCTTGAGTCATGTGCTGTCACATGATCCTGACTCCTCCGTTTAGGCAAATTCCAAATGAAACCAAGGGGGGTGGTCCCTACAAAGAGTTACTAAGGCTCTTAAGCTTTTATTAAGTGTTAATGATAGACGTGATTGTTTTTAGGAGTTTTCCGAAGTGAATTACTAAATCAAGAGGTTTGGAAATTTGAAAAGTACTTCAACAACGTATAAAAATAACATCAACATATAAGGTTTAAGAAACAACAGTACACTGATAATAAGCAAATGAAGAGTATTGTTGTAAATGTAGATCAGTTCTAATGGAGTCAAATAAAATAGTGCTGCTGAAAAATTAAAGTATTTGCAAATGTGTCTTGGTCTGTTTTAAAATTAATGTGGATTAATGAGTGGATTAAACAAGGGGAAACGGGACTCTAGATATACCTGACTGTACGAGGAGTATGTCCAAAACCCTTATCCGATGTGGTTCCACGTGAAGAATATGTGGGTTGGATCGGAGTCTCTGGGACGTGTCCAACACTACACCAACGAGGGTGTAGCTTGACGGTATCTCGAGGTCACTATCCAGAGGTTGTCCCTTCCTCTGTGAACTTTTCCCACAATGTTTTAAATCGAGGCATTGGATTTTCGCCTTGGGAGATTTATTGGGATGTGAACTAAATTAAACTAGTTACCTGACTTCCGTTCTGATACAACCACTCTGGATAGGATGAACAACAGATGGTGTAGATCATACGGGAAGGGAGGCCTTGGTTAATTTTGAGGATTTTAGTGCAATAATTGTCTTGATTATTAGATCCAAGAATCTCTTTCCAGGTCTTAAGACCATACTTTGGAGAGCAAGGATGTTAGTTTCAAAAAACAAACATAAAACTTGAAAAAGAAAAGAAGAACAAAAAATAAATCATCAGACTAATTAGTACGACAAGGATCTTTTCCCCAAACGAGCAAGCTCTTTTGGGTAATTCGGTAGATCAATGTCGTGTTAGTGTTACTTTCCAAAACCAAATGGAATAAAGATGCTTCAAAGAAAAATAACAAAAGGATTATACAACTTCCTACGACAAAGAGTATCTTTTCCCCGATCTAGAGGACTCTCTTGGATAATTCGATAAAGCAATGCCGGATTAGTTCTAAAATCAAGTAAAGCAAATAAAGATTGATTGCGTTATTGTGAATTGAATCAAACAAAAACTAAAATTAATCTAAAGACTTACAAAATGTAAACAATCACACCAGGGGCGATACAAGCTTCCCCCAAATGGGGGATCGAGGGTGTGGAAGCCGTAATCCCACCTGATCTTTTATTATGATTTATTACAATGCTATTAAGAAAAAAAATACCCCTTTTTGACCCCTGACAAATGGATCAAAGAGGGTTTTACTAGTGCCGGGGGAGAAAAGGAATGAAGGAGGTGGAAGATGGATGAACTGTGGGTGCTCCAAATGAACAAAAACTTGATTTTTCGGCAACTCCTCCCTCTCTTTTTCCTCCGACGTGCTAAAAACCAGCAAGCTAAATGATCACAAATTAGTGGATTAGTACAAAAATACAATAAAAATTACACTAAATACTTACAAAAAAATGGAAAATTATGCTACTTCAAGTATTAAGTAAATAACGCTAGATCTAGGTTTATAATTGCGATTTAGAGGCACTTTAGATCTAGCAAGTGAACAAGCTAAGGAATGTATAATAAACTTTTCAAATAGATCTAAGGTTGATTCAAATGTGACCAAGAGAGAAAGATTTAAACTTTTAAGAAGGAGAAGAAAAATTGCTCAAGTCTTGAATCTTTCTTGCAAGATTGGAAGGATCTTTGATGTGGGAATGGAATGCTTATGTGTTCGTTTCAACCTATAATCCAAAGAAAAGGAGATGCAACCAGGCTCAACCTTTTACTTGGGATGGTAATCTGCACACTTATCGGGCTTGCACAAAACGAATTAGATCTGGTACACCCCACAGTTGGAAAACCAAAAGATCATGAAATATAACTGACTAAAGTATGAACTCTTAGATCGCTAATAGCAAGAAAGCAAATAAGCAAATTGACAGCTGCAAATGCTTACCCTACGTGCTACAGAGAGCCCTCTAAGCCAGACTATTAGTTATGCAAAGAAAAATAATTGAACAATTTGTCACTACTTGTAATATAATTGGGTGATTTTCTACAAGTAGCAAAGACATATGTTAATTACTTTTGCCAACTTGTCTTGTTGTTGCTTCTCAATTAATATTTAGCCTGTTTAATTCGATTGGTCTCTTAAATTTGCACGGAAATCAGTTTCTTTTGTATTTCCTCCAATGGGACTAAGAGAATGCCTTTGACCCTATAGCTTGGTATGAATTCAACCCTATTTTGGTTTGAAATATTTTGTCAATATTTTCTAACTATGATGAAGACTTATATAATCTAGTTTTATATAGGTACTGGCTTGCTATGGATTTTGAATTTTTCTGTTGCCAATTGAGATTGGAAGTGTATGTGTTGTCCTGATTCTGGATTGCTTGGGCTTAACAATCAATATTTATCTAGCAGTTTTTATCTGTTTTCCTGATTGTGAATTGGTTGGGATTAAAAGTCAATGACTAGCCCCTGATTTCCTTCTATTCCTATGATGAACATAAAATATGTGCATTGTCTGTGTTAGATTTATTAGGAATTGTTTGGGCTAAAAAATATGTAACAATCTGTTGGTTGCTTTTAGTATTTAAGATGTACACTACATATGGATGAAATTGGGATTAATATTTTTTAAACTTTTGATATTATAGATCTTGGTTTGCTATGGATTTTGATTTGGTAACTTATTACATATGAGATAATAAACTCGTGGTTTCATCTAACTTGCCTTAGTGTTGCTTCTCAAATAATATGTTGCTCACTCGATTATGTTGGTCTCTTAAATTTGCATGGAAATTGGTTTCTTTTTCACCCTGTTGTCCACCGATTGCACACCAGGAACAGAAACTCTCCGAAAGTTGTCTCCTCACTTAGGAAAGTGGGAGAGGTGTGACCTTGGGGGCAAGCATAGAGCTAGGTACTGTCACTTACTCCTAGCTCCTCCGTTTAGGCTAACTCCTAACGAAGCCAAGGGGGGTAGTCCATAACAAAGAGTTTTCTATGGCTTAATGTGGTTAAAGTGTTTTAAATGGTTACGGATGCGGATGGGTGTTGTTTAGGAGTTATTGTGATTAAATGTGTTTGTTTATTATGAATTCGACACATAAGACAAAGCAATCCTCGTTTCTATCAAGAGAATTAAAAGATAAACAATAATTCAAGACTTTATAAAGATGCATTCATAGATGGAAATTAAAATGTTCCAAAGACAAGTGATCCAAATATAATAATTATGCAAAGATTAAAAGACCAATGCCTTTATGGAGTCAGAGCTCTGTAATTCTTTTAAGAAATTAACAACAAGTCTTGAAATAAAGCTAGTGAATATTACGTTGTGCAAGTGCTCTTGGTATATTTTAAGTATTTTAAGTGATCTTGCTTATGGTGTTAGCGAAGGTTTTTCAAGAGCAGGGAGAATGTTCCAAGTTTAAACTGTTGAAGACATGACGACCTGCCTAGTATCCCAGGCTGGTATAGCGAAGATTGACCAGCTAGCTGAGAAGCTTAGACAGCGGGGAGTTTTGGCGCCTCTACTAAGAACTTAGGAAATTCTCTACAACGGCGGTGCGTTGGTTATGGGGTTTAAATTTTATTATGTTTCTCTTGCAAGATTAAAAATCCAATGCCGTTTCTGGGTACTTCGATTTTGAAGTCGGTCAGAGCATACTCCGGCAAGGAGACAACGAAAGTTAATTAATTATGGGGGAATGAGTTGCAAATTTTATCAAGTCGATTAATTAAAACTCTCCGACAGAGAGCGCTCTTGACCTTGTCTTATGACAAAGGTTCAAGAGACTTAGCTAATCTAAATGCCTAATGCAAGGATATGCAAGTCTAACTATGCTCTCCGATAGAGAGTGCTCTTGACTTGGGTTATGACAAGTTCAAGAGACTTAATTAATTAATAGATTAAACTTAAAAGAAAAATAAAGATCTAAACTACCCAAGAGTCTTTTTCAGGTTTTTTAGGCCTTAATCAGGAAAGCATGGGGGTAAGTAACAAATCAAAAGAAATCAAAAAGAAACTCTCCGATAGAGAGCACTCTTGATCCACCTTATGGTGAGATTCAAGAGATTTTGGTAATTTTTAGGGTTTTTGCAATATTATATCAAAGAGTAAACAGAATTAAAACTAGCTGAGTGAATAAATAAGGAAATTTTTTACTCTTTTCTATTTTATGCAAGACGAACCTTTCAGAAATAAACTATCTATCTTCAATAAAAACAAAACTCTAACAATTGAAACTATTATATCCTACTTTAACAAATTGTGAAACAAAGCATGAAAATGAGGAGATGATACAAGCTTCCCCCAAATGGGGGAAGAGGGGTGTGGGAGCCGTAATCCCACTTGCTTTTTATTAATTTGTTTACAATGCTTTCCTTTGCTGCCCTTTTTTGCTTCTTTTCTTATTCCTGGAAGGCCTTTGGAGCAATCTGCAGAAGGGGGAAAGAAGAAGAGAGAATTTATGGTTTTTTAGGGCTTGATTCTTCGGAATTTCGCCAGCATTTCCGCTGTACCTGTCACAGAAGTAAAAAATCAGCAAGCATATATTGTTAAAACATGGTAGGAAAGACAAATGCAAAAAAAAAAATTGGAAATTTTTTTATACTTAGAACAATTTTTGAACATTCACATGCAAAGCATAAATTTTCCCTAGATCTAATGAAAGAAACTAGATCTAGCAAAATCCCTAAAAACAGATCTGAATAATGAGTATTGAAACTTGGATCTATTTCATGAGCAAATACAAAAAAGTTAAAAAAGGGAAAGGTAGAGGTAGAAGTTTGAAGATGGAGCTTTGGAGTAAGATCTCCTTATGTTTTTCGTTTTGGACAAAGCCCAACTTTGTAGATCTTGAAAAACAACAGTGTTAAAAAAGTTCTTATGATGATGGAGATGAGATTGATGCAACTGAGCTCGCACCGTTCTCCAAACGGCAAGATCTGCTAAAACAATCAAACTCGAAACCCGGTGAGATCAAACAAAATAACTAGAATGCTATGAATATTAAACCATGATCAATACTTCATATAACTGAATACTTGTACTCATCTAGGTTAAGATAAACTTTGCATAATAATCCAAATTGAAAGATCTTATGTTCTAACAATAGACTTCTAAAGCTAGTTATTTGATTCACCATATGAGTAATAAATTGAAAACAAGGAAAGAAATCACCTCAGAAGAGAAACATCCACCAATGAAGAAACAATCCCATAGACCTGCAAAGTCGAAAAGCTTTATTCAATAAAATAATGATTACAATTTTTGCAGAGTTTCTATGCCCAAAAGTCCATGTTGTAGAGCTCAAAAGGACCTCTACTTATACAAAAAGGAAAGAAAATAGGGCTCAAATCCCTAAATCCGGACTAAGACTAACACCGAAGTAATTGAATGAGCTCGGCATGATGATTTGGAGTTGAACTGACCTGCAATTGAGTGCTGGAGTAATGAGGGGGGGTGAGGTGGTTCATCCTCCCTCGTAATGATCACCCAACCAATAGATAACCCACACTTCAACCAAAAACGGATTTGACCAAAGAGGGCAAATTTTTGACTAATAGTTCAACTGCTACACTCCGATACTTGATCTGAAACTGATCGATATTGATTGGAATCATCATAAATGCTCTGTGCTATGTCATTTAGCCTTTTATTTTATTCAATTTGGTTTATTTTGGAGAGTTTTTTATTTTCTCCAAAATATTCATTTTTAATATTTTAATTAATAATTTCTCCGTAAATGACTTTTTTGAGAAATTATTAATTATGAGGCTGAATGAACTTCTGAAACTTGGAGATAGCTGGACGGCTAATCATGAATGATTTTTGGCTTAAGGTTAGAGCTTTCAATCACTGAATTCGGGTTTCGGATGACTAACTTATTACAAATTGAATTTTTCCATTTAAATTATGGAAAAATTTAATTAAAAACTTAGGGAAAATTAAAAAATTAAAAAATTAAAATTTTGACGGGTCCGGTAAATTTTTTTCTGAGGGTCCAAGTGACTTAGGACATGACCATAGTCTATTCTAACAATGTCTAGTAGGTTTATATATACTTAGTTGGGCTCCACTAACCCCCCAAGGCCCATAATTCAAAATTGGGCATTCCAGCTTTGGAGGAAGCAGGAGAAAACCTCGTCAATTATACTTGTCTATAGGCAAAGCATAATTGTCAAAGGCAAAAAACTCCCTGGAATACCTTAGTTGAAATTCTACGTCTTAGAAGACCGAACCACTCAAAAACACCCTACAAGCACATTTTATTACAAACCCCGCGGGGCGATGGTCATAATTATTCAAAACAAAAACTGACTAGCCAAAACTGGCTAGGCACAAAAGCGGATCATCTGATACATTGGAAACAAACATTTATCATGTTTGTAGAATGGCGGCTCCTCAGCTAATCCAACTAAGTGCAAAATTAGTGGATAACACACCCCAAATGAGACTAAGAGAATGCTTTTGACCCATTGGCTTAGGATGGAATTCAACCCTGTTTTGGTTTGAAATATTTTTTTAATATTCTATCTATGACGAAGACTTATAGAATCTGGTTTCATATAGGTATTTCCTTGCTATGGATTTTGAATTTTTTTATTGCCCATTGAGATTGGAAGTGTATGTGCTGACCTAATTATGGATTGCCTGCACTTAAAAGTCAATGTTTATCTGGTGTCATGATGGTGAATTGGTTGGGCTTAAAAGTCAATGACTATCCCCTAGTTTTCTTTTGTGCCTAAGATGTACATAAGATATGTGTATTGCCTATGGTAGCTTGATTGTGAATTGTTTGGGTAAAAAAATCAGTAACAATCCGTTGATTGCTTTCAGTGAATGAGATGTACACTAGTTATGGATGAAAATTGGCATTAATATTTTTAAACCTTTGAGATTATAGATCTTGGTTTGCTATGGATTTTGATTTTTTCCCTCTCCCAATGTTATCAAACAAGCTAAATATTGATTGAGAAGCAATAACAAGACAAGTTGGAAAAAGATAAGTTTGTATGTTGCATTATAGTAGCCAAACTGCAAAATGTATATGTGATAACATCTGGCTCTAACTGGGACAAGTGCTCTAATGAAGAGAGTACTTGAGAACCTCATAAGTCTCTGGTCTGCAGCACCATTAACAACAAATAATCCAACACTTCTTGCTTTCTACTTCCTCTCCAGGAATAACCTGTTATCTACGCACATGGAAGCAAGAAATACTAGAGTAGAATGTATGGGAAAAATATATACAGAAATAAACTGACAGAAAATAAAATTGGAAAGTAAAGTGCTGAAAAGTAAATTCTAATCCACTCAATTCAAATGCAGTAAATGGACAAACACAAAAAAAAAATACAATAACTAGAAGACTCATGCATCAATCGGATAGAAAGACAGACTCAACTACTGCTCAGAGAGCTTATTCAATCCTACCTACTCTAACTGATGGTGAAAAGCTGACTTAATTTATCGGGGAAAAATAATGTTTGAGCAATCTCCCATTAACTTGTAATTCGGGCTCCTCACCATCTAGGGATTCTAACCAAACTGACCCCTTTCCTGCTATTCGACCGACTCTGTAAGGTCCCATCCAAATTTTTTCAAGCTTACCATGATTTCCTGGATTTTCTTTATTCTTATCCCACAAGAGTATCACATCTCCAACCTTGAAATCTTCGTTCCGAGTGCTTTGGTCAAAGGTGCCCTTAATCCTTTCTTGATCGATCATCGTTTTGTCAAAAGCTTCTCTTCTTTTTTCATCCAATTCTACCAACTTATCTATCCTGGTTTGTATGGCTTCTTGGTCAGACGCGCACTGATGTAACAACTCATAGACTAGTATTTGCAAGTTGATGGGATGCCTACAATCTTGGCTATATAGTAATTCAAACGGGGATTTTCCAGTAATTCCTTTAACTGTGGTACTATCTGCCCATAAGGCGTATTTCAACTTTTTATCCCAGCTTCTTCTGTTTTCTCCCACCATTCTTTTCAAAAGTCTTACCAAGTTTTTGTTACTAGATTCAGTGAAACCATTTCCTTGAGGGGAATAATTGGAAGAGTGAGACAAAACTATGCCATGATTAAAAAAAAAGTTATTCATTTCTATTTTACTGAAAGCTTTGCATTATCAATGGTTAATTTTGAGGGACAACCATACTTTGATATAATGTTTTCTTCCAAAAACTTGATTATAACTTCAGCGGTATCCTTCTTGGTAGGGACAGCCTCAACCTAACAAGTGAAATAATTAGTGCAAGTTAAAATGTACTTAAACCCGTTAGTTGAGTTTTGATCAAATGGGCCCACAAAATCCATACCCCACTGCTGAAAAGGAGCCTCAATGATTATAGGGTTCAGCGGTAAGGCAGGCAATCTTGGCTTTCCTGAGAAGAATTGACATTCCTGACATGACCTAACAAAATGATGAACATCTTTATATAACGTAGGCCAATAATATCCTGCATGCATAATTTTAGCAGCTGTTGTTCTAGGTGCATAATACCCTGCGCACAACCTACAATGCATTTCTCTTATAATGACCCTAGATTCTTCTAGATTTACACATTTGAGAATGATTCCATCAGGATTCTTCCATCCCAAACCATCTTGTGTTAGAACATACTTTGATGCTTTCAGCCTCAAGGCCCTCCATTGATGGTCAACCAAATAATCAGGACAAATTAAATTCTTCAAATAATATATGATGTCCTTGTACAATTCCTGTTTGATATTTGAGTTATCATAATCTTTCTCTACACAATTCACCAAAATATCTTTCTCTGTTAGAAGTTGTGCAAGGCCTTGTCCTTTTACAATTTTGATGGGTTTAATCTCCAAATCATACTCTTGAATCTGTAAAATCCAATTTCCTCGTACACCTATACTATTAGATTGGGATAACACATCTTTCACTACTTGATATGGTACATAAGCTTTGATTTAGGAGAAACCAATATAAGTCATAAAATGCTTCAAAGCTTTGATCAATGCATATGCTTGTTTTTCGATGGTAGTGTATTTCAATTCTGTGTCTCTAAGGTTTTTACTCATGAAAGCTATGGGTTGCTCGTGATTTTCATTGTTCTTTTGTAATAAAAACGCTACGATTGTATGTTCTGAGGCATATGAATAGATCATGAACTCCTTGTTATAATTAGGGCATGCCAAAACCGGTGAAATTGATATGGCCTTCTTCAATTTTGAAAATGAAAAGTTACACTTCGTATCCCACACAAACTTTACATTTTTCTTTAATAAGGCACTTAGAGGCTTGGCTAATTTTGTTAGGCTTGGGATGAATCGTCGTACAAAATTAATTTTTCCAAAGAAAGACTAGAGAGATGGAATTTCATGAGGAGGGGGAATGTCGTTGATAGCCTCAACTCGTTCTGGATCAATTCGAATTCTGTCTTTTGAAACAATATTCCCTAATAATTTCCCCTCATAAATCCCAAAATTCGATTTCTTTGGATTTAAAGAGATTCGAAACTTATGACATCTATCAAAAATCTTCCTCCGATGCTTCACATGGTCACCCCTTTCCTTGGAAAAAACTATCAAGTCATCTTGATAGATTGCCATGATCTTGCCAATTAAATCACTAAACACTTGATCCATAGCCCTCTGAAAGGTGGATCCTGCGTTCAATAATCCAAATGGCATCCGTATGTATTCATAGGTTCCCCAAGAAGTGGTAAATATTGTTTTTCCTCTGTCTTCCTTTCTAATTTGGACTTGGTTGTACCCCGAAAAACCATCTAACATAGACAACATCCTAGCCCCTATGACACTTTGCAACAAATTCTCCATATTGGGTAAAGGATAATTATATTTGAGAGAAGCTTGGTTTAAATTTCTGAAGTCTATGTATATTCTAATATCACCACTTTTCTTTCTTACTATCACAGGATTTGATACCCAGGTTGTGTGCCTCACAGGACGAATGATTCCGGCGGCTAACATTTTTTCATGCTCCTTTTTTATTACGGGAGCCAGCTTAGGATTTACATTGCGAAGCTTTTGCCTATAAGATTTAGATCCTTCTTTCAAAGGGATAGTATGCTCTATGATAGACAGATCATAAGTCTTCAAATCATCATAAGTCCAGGAAAAAACATCCTTATACTCATGAATCAGGTTTTCAATCTCTCTTCGTTCTTTGGGGAAGCGTACTTTCCGATCTTAACTATCTTTGGGGAAATAGGAGTTCCTATGTTTATCTCAATAATCTCATCCATAGGCTTAGCCCTTCTTCCTTTGTACTCATCATGCCTATTAAAATTCTTTTCTAAAGGTATTGACAATTCAATGGAATCTATATCGCATAATGACTGGTTCTGCATTTGGTCTTCTAGGGTGATAGCGTTGTTTTGCGAGTAATCAAGGAAATGCAGGAAACTGACTATTTGAGCATCGTTTTCAAAAACTTGCTAGTGGTCTTGATTATTAGGGACAGATGGCCTAAACAAAATTTCTACCTTGCACTTTCTTTCTTTCAGATATTCAAGAATTTCTAAAGTGCACACAATTACAGATAAAGCATCAGCAAGTGCGTTTTCATCTCTATGGACTCCTTAATTGAAAAAGCATCAAACATATCTAGAGCATCCCATACTGCATTTCAGTAGTTACATAATCTACCATTTTGAGCTATGAACTGATTTCTCATCTTAGAGACTAATTAGTCTAAATCACCAATGTCTTCATGTCCCTAGCAAGTTCTAATCCTAAAAGAAGAGCTCCATATTCAGCCACACTGTTGGTGCAATCAGATTCCAACTGAAAAGAATATATAGTCTCTTCTCCTGCAGGGGAAATTAGGACAATACCAGCCCCAACACCATGTCTAGATTTAGCACCATCGAAACGCATTTTCCAAATGTCACTGGGAGGGAAAGGATGTGGTCTAGCTTCTTCCCAATAATTCACTAATACCATAAAATTTCCAACACCAGTGGCTCGCATAGCATCATCGAACAAATGGTCAGGAGTTTCTACGTGCTCTATAAATGGTGGCTCACTCATTAATTTGATCGAAGAGGTATCGCTAATAGGGACTGTCGCACATGTGAGATCTAATTGAATGCTACCTCCTAGTTTTGTTGCCCATTCTCTAGACAGGAGCATACCCCAAACATCAGGAATATCAATGACCAAAACATTCATAGCTATCTCAACATCTGGGTAAGCTGCCAATTTCATCTTTACGTTTTCAATTACCCTCTTACACTCTACAGTCGTGAATCCATGCCACAAACATTTCCAAATTGTCGGGTTGTGGTTAACTCAAGATGGTTCATGACCTTATATGGCATCACATTTACTTCAGCTCCAGAATCTAGCATACAATTATGGAGAAGCAACTGGTTTATTTCTAGGGCCACATAGAAAGGGGGATACCCATCTCCTTTATTCATCACACTTTGAATCATGATAGGGGGATCCTTTGTTATCTTAGGCATTTGTTTTGGTATCCTTGTTTTAGGTTGTATTCCCAAGCATCTTACAACCTTGCCACTTATTGATGGTACTTTCAATAATTCTTGTAGCGACAATGGCATACTTATCTTGTTTAGGAATGGAGACATATCAATATTCAACCCAAAGCGGCTTGTCTTTTCTTTCTTTTCTACTTCCAAACCTAAAAAGTCCATGACTTGAGCTTTAACAAACGAGATTTTTACCAACTTCTTTAGCGATATTGAGACCATAAGATTTGACAACTTACTTGCAAGGCCTATTTTGATTGGTTTGTGAGACATAATCTTGTCCTGTGGTGGATCTCTTTTTAGAATTCTAGCGTTCGGAGGTGGTTTCCACATATTTCCCTTGACAACAGTAGGTTTAGGAGTTGGGGTAGTTATGACGTTTTTCCTAGGAGGTGCCACTACCTTCTTTGTTTGACTATTTGGCTGTTGAATGCTCCCTTTGATTTGATTAGGGCTCTTTGCTCTTGTCAAAGGAGTGCTTTCATGACGATGAGGCATGTTACCTATTGGTGGTTTCCTAGGTTTGGTAGACATATCATGACTTATTTTAGGGATAACCTTTAGATTGAGACCGAGTGATTGTGGAACCATTATTTCCAACTTCTTTCACCCTTCGAGGTTTCGGTTGTTCGTGCGGGTTTTGCAGACCATTAAATTCCAGATAGTCCTTACACTGCTGGGCTAAAAGGGAAAAGGTTGGAACCATTTCACTCATTGCGACTGTGAATTTCTCAAGAAGTATATAGTTAGAATCAAATTCTTCATAAAAAGCCATATCTCTTGATAAGGGATTTTGGATGTTATACTCGTGGGTAGGTCCCTCAAGGGAGTCGCCATGTGAACGAATTGTCGTGTTCATCGAAATGAAATGTCGTAAGAGAGATAGAAACAATACAGTGATTGTGTTTGAATTATGTAATTGAAATGCAACTACTAGATTTAAGGCTAGATGTTGTGATATGAATGAATAAAAAGGTAAACGCATTCACAGACACCAGAGGTACATAAAATGAACCAAGGTAATCCTCTACCTCCTCGGCAACGACGCCAAAAATGTTATCACGGATCTTGTAGTTTCTCCGATAGATGAATCCAATATTGGACAGTAGAGGGGACTGGCAACCAAAGCCGTGAGCTACAGAAACCCTAACCCCTAAAAGATGGATGGTTGTCACGTCGGTTAGGAATTTCTTTGCTTTATGCCACTAGAGAAGCCCAAGTGACAAAAGGGGAGACCCGGATCAATCCTAAAAGGAAAGAGCCAAAACAAATCACCAGATTAGACTTTTGACGAAGAATACGTAAGGTAAGTGTCTGAAACCCTAGATTCAAGGTTGAGCCACAAATTAAGGATACTTGAGTAGGGTGGTTATTCTAGACTAGAAATGTTACTCAAGTGATAATATCAGGTGGCTTATGAAGATTCGAATCAGATCTAGGATTTTAGTGTGCCAGTTCAAATGATCAAACCCGGACTTTAGGGGGATTTAAGCAAATAATTGAGAAATCCCTAGGATGTAGTTGATATTGACAGTTACGGATTCCTACACACTAATTTGGATGAATGATTTGACAATGAAAAATACCCAAGTGAAATCAGACAAAATACACAGAAAAAACTGGCTGGCAAACCAAACAGGGGCGTTTTCTCCCAGACTGAAACTAGTTCTCGGAGATGGGAAAAGGAGTCCAAGCTTGACTTTTTTGAGGAAGAGGGAGTTTTTCGGTGTGTCAGACAAAACCCAGATCACCAAAATTGCAGATTCCCAGTGCAATTTGGTCCTGTGATTTTTCCTACTTCTAAATGACGGTTTTTCAATTAAAGCAATGATGGGCAATGCATACAGAAATTAAATGAGAGAGACATTAGCTATGAGCCATACCTGGATTTTGCAGATGGCCTCAAAACTGATGAAGAATGCTACCTCCTTGATTAAATGAACTTTTTCGGAGAGAATCTTGATGTTGTTAAGCCTCAGTCAATCACCCAAGTGCCTTCTTCAACCTGCCCAATCAAAGAAAAATAAAAAGATAAGACAAACGAACAGGATCTATAGAATAAGGAAAGGATAGGAAGCAAAATTCATTAAGAAATAAATACACCCTGATCCAAAAACCCAAGAGGCGAGCAAATGGTGAGTTGCCCCACAGATGTGCCCCTTCTCTCCTAGCGCGCCTCCTTCCCTGCAGATGAAATGGGTAAAGAAAAATATGCAAGATATATCCCAAAACAAGCTCAGTACAGAAGAGCAACAATTCCAATCATCAGATCATCAACTCATTTACAAAATACATAGAGAATAATCCCAGACAAATCTTCTATTCAATATTCTGGTGCCAGAGCTCATGAATACAATGGGGGGGTCACCTCTCTTAAATAGTTTGAGAGAGACGTAAACCCTAACTCACTTTTGCATCCAACGATTGAGATCATAACATCATCAATGGTGGAGATCAACAATACAAATATCAATACATGGATCAAGTGACCAAGTCAAAAGAGGGGGCACACTTTGCTCAAGGACGCCTATCTAAAGTGAAAGTCACATTATAACATAAGATGTGACATGATAATACATAGGAGGGGGTCACTAGGGGTTTAATTCACCCTAAACCCCATTACAACTTCAAATCATATGATATAACAATACAATACATCAATAGCCAAGTTGAGGGGCGCCCCTTGGCGGGCTTTCCTCACTGGTTGAGCCATAATAAAATAATTTGGACATCTGCTGACTGAAAACTACGAGAGGACTGTTCGAGATGCTGAGACACATTATTTGCCAAAATTCCAAGCCATTCCCTTGACCCAAAAAGCCAAACCAATTTTTTTAGTGAATTATCTAGTTCATTTTTTGTTGGTACATCGTCTGGAACTGATAAAATCACCATAACTTTGTCCAGGATGAGAATTGGGGAAAACTAATTGCTCTAGATGATGTGGAGACACAGAAGAATGGTATAAGTGACTAGTCATACCCCCTAGAACACTGCAATGCTCTAGGAGAACCAAACATATTGCCATCTGTAATAAAATTTGATCATTTGGCCAATAATCAAGTTATAATAATCACTTATCAGGAGAATCGGGGCAAAACTCTGAAAATTGAAACCGCAGTATTGGTCTAGGGCATGTTTGAAACAAATATAGATCATGTTGTTTTTTGTGTCACTGCGTTGGGAGCCATGCTTGACTTGGTTAACTGGGTTGACTAGGTTAAAGTACCCAAACGGAAGGTGAGATACTGCATAAATATGATCCTGTAAGCATCCGAGGTAAGTAATGCTCCAATGGTGTATATTAAAACCAAGCTTAAATCAAGTTATTCATAATCATGGTGACAAGTAATAATAATAGTAGTAAGATATACTTGTGCTTCTGAAGAACCTCAGAACTTTCTGGAAGTCTGCTTGTTTAGGCCATACTTACAAGGTGTAAACAATTTGTTATTGCCGGGTGAGGATGGAAAACAAAGGCTAAGGAAAAGGGTAATGACTTTAGACTGACTTTGACTTTGTGATCTATCCGAATAATGACAAATACACACAACCAAAGTGACATATGCATGACAGATAAACAATAGGGAATGGTGGTGTCTCACAGGTGGATGAGTTGATCTGAAAAGTGTCCATTCAACTTTAACAACATGTCTACGACTCACATCCAAGCTAAAGACCAAGCTCCGTGATGATCTTTTCTAGGACCCTTGTGTTGAGTACACAAGAAACTGTAGTGAAGAGATCCTAGGGGACAGTTAGAATTAATTGTCCCTTACTCCATCTCACATCAAAAACCTGTAGGATCTGTGAGGAATTAATCATTACATTTCAATAAGATGGCCAACAGTCTTTAGCTTTAACATTTGTTTATCCACTGCTTTATTTGGGCCTTTAACAATTTCACTTCATAGCCCTTTTTTATTGGTGTCTAAAGACACAGTTTGCAACTTTAGTTGTGGGCTTGCATTTCATAATATATAGCCTATAACACAAAATGCATGTAATGATGGTAGACATATTGCTTCAAGTTTTAGCTGACAACTTCTCGGGAAACTAGGGAGGAAACTGTCCATACCAAACATCGGGGGCAACCGATTAGAGAGGTCAAGGCTTCAAAACCCAACTCACCTAAGCTCAGGAACCTACACCAGCGGGTTCTCCTGGCCCAGAAGTATCAAGGCGTCGACAATTTTGTTGCACAACTCAGAGCCGAGACACAAAACAATATGGGATCCATCACGCATAGAGGTCAAAATGGGGAAAGGATATTCAATCTCACAAGTCTCAAATAGTCCAAGTCACAGGATAAGTTTACAATGGATGAAACTGGATGAACGAGGACAAGTGATACATGGAACCAACCTAGCATTAAGGTTTACTTTTCTTACAAGTATGGCATGAGCAACAATTTTGACATCAAGTCCCTTGATTCGTCATAACACAGGTTAAAGCATTAGTACATATAAGCATAGGTCACCATAATCATCCCAACATGACAAGCATAGGTGTTTGACATACATCATAAATCAAACCAAAGAAGCGTATACCTAATCTCACCATTTATACCTGTCTCCAACTGATAAGCGCCTCCATAATTGTGTGTACCAACTCTGATCTGCTGCTCTGCTCCAATGAACTAGGTCATCACTGAAGTCATCTCAATGGACTCCTGAATCTTAGTCTTGGCAAGGAGAATTTGATGAACAAGGCACTGGAATGGCTGAAGCTGTAATGATCCATGCTAATACCCCATGTGAAAAATAGCCCAGAATAGAATAAAAGATAAGTCTGTATGTTGCATCATGGTAGCCCAGCTAAAAAATGTATATGTGATAACAGGTATAATGGAATCAAACAAGAACCAACACTCATTTACGCCAGATATCCCTGCAGAGTTTGAACAATGACTACACCAAAGCGTTATATTCGGGATTACTTATGCAAAAGATTAAAACGCATGCATACAAACAAGTAAAACATACAAATCTAAGATCTATTCACATAAATAACTCATAGAAACAAATAAGAAACTAATTATTTATCTTCTTCTACCAATTATCATTAATCATTCAATGACCGGTTAGAACAACAAAGAATGTAGCAAGAAACCGATATAGTTATACCTCATGCAACACCAAAAATCACCACACATTGATGCACGACACAAGTATGCCTCCAAAGCCTTTTGATTTCGTTCAATAATAAAACAAACTAATTACAATAGATACAAGCATAGTTACATATATCGTGTCGGCGAATATATCGCCGGGGGTCCGGAATGAAACTTATCGGCAACAACGGCGAAAATATCGGAATATATCGGCAAAT
>LPNX010342855.1:82409-106943 GCA_001517045.1 Pseudotsuga menziesii
TTCAACTCCCTATTTACTGCATGCTGTGCAGTGGATGAACTTGAAAGGGCTTTGCGGGTGTTAGCAAGAATGAGACATGCTAAAGTAAAGCCCAATATCAGAACATATGAACTCCTATTTTCTTTGTTTGGAAATGTAAATCCTCCATATGAATCAGGCAATCGACAGTCTTAGGAAGATGTTTCAAAAAAGAATATCTGCAATAGAGATGGACATGAGGAGAAATGGTATTGAACACAGTGAAAAATCAATGCAAATTCTGATGCAAGCTCTTGGATCAGAAGGTATGATAAAAGAATTGCTACAGTATTTACATGTTGCAGAAGATAACTTCAATGGAAGAGATGCTGCAAGTGCTCCATTGCTTGGAACAAACTTCTACAACACTATTCTTCATGCACTAGTTGAGGCAAAAGAAAGGAATGTGGCCATCGATATTTTTGAGAAAATGAAAGCATTTGCTATCAAACCTGATGCAGCAACATACAATATTATGATTGATTGCTGCAGTCTTACAGGAGATTCACAGTCTGCACGTGCACTGGTGGCCACGATGTTGCAGGATGGATTCACGTTTCATGCTTGTACTTACTCAATCCTCATGAAGATAGTGCTGGCAAATAATGATTTTGAAGCAGCACTTAATCTTTTCAATGAAATGAAAGATGAGGGAGTTAATTCGGATGTTCAGTGCTATAACACCATTCTTAGTTCAGCTTCTACAAGGGGACGTCTTGACATTATTGAATTACTAGTCGAGCATATGCATCGTGAAAATATTCAACCAAATGATGCTGCAGTTTTACCTGATAGTTTTCTCTTTATACCATCCAACTCAAAAGAGTTATGTCCTTCAGAGAAGTCCTCTGTGCCAATCCTATTCAAAGAAAGAGTTGTAAGTAAAAGTTTTTTGGTTCCTGCAAACTGGCCATGATAGAGTGGATTTTGAAACCTTCTCCCACGTAGTTGCCGGTGACATGAAGAGAGCCACGACTCAGGTTTTAAAGAAATTCGATGTCACCTATTAACTCATGCTGTGGCATCCGAATTGTGGAGATTGGACCTTCTTGTTGGTAGCCGGAAACGTGGATTTTATTTCCTACAGGAGAATCCAAAAGGATTTTCCACTTGTTGGAGCGATCAACTTGTTGGTATAAATGCATTTGGCGACTCAATCAAGTGAAACTCAGTCAGTGGCAGAGGTGAATTTTGATTAGAGGTCATGTTTTCCCATGTTCGGCAGCCAATCAGAAATCTTTTATCAAAATGCCGAATGATGGTTGACATGTCACACAGTATTGGAGCGTCTGGTTGCAGTTTGCTGGCGGTATTTGCAAATTTGAGCTTGGGTGTGGAGCAATTAACATGTTGTTGACAGTTAAAGACATCGACAATGGCAGCCGAGTGCATCACACCAATGTTTTTACTTTTTTTTCCCTTGACAATCAAGTTTTTGATTAGCAATCGAAATCATAAAGAGGTCAACAAGGTTGCAGGTAAAGTGTTGTATGGACCACGACAAACATCAGTTGACTGGCAACTGATTACCGAGAGAACTCACACTCTATGAGTAATTTACGGTCAGACAACAGTTTGGGTTTGTCTCACACCATCATCCATCGCCTTTCATCTGCTATTTGATTATTAAAATTTATTTACTTGTGATCGCTGACAGCCAGTCGTGTACATCACGGAGCTTGCACCTTTCACACTGCACCTTTCACGCTAATGGAGATCGGTTAGTTACTCGGCAGGTTTGTTCTACGGATCAATCGGTGTCTTCAAAAAATAAAGGGATCGCCACTGAGCCTGAGTTTGCAAAAAGTCATTTTAGAACGTGGCATATCAAAGCATCTTTCTTAACCAACAATTTTGGGCATATATCGGTTCTACCCTCACATGTGGTTTTTTGCATAGGTGGCAACCTTTTTTCTCTCCCGTGAACCGGCACTTGCACCGGCAGCCGAGGATGGTGTCATTGTCTGTGAGGTTGTTCGGTTGACAGTTGGCCTGGAGTTTCGATAAAACTGTGGTTTTTCTTTTATGCCTGTGGAATCGCACGTGGAAAACCCACTCAAGTTCTATCATTAGATTACAACAGTTTACCCACTTATTGGATGGAAAAAACTAGTCCAAGTGAGAGTGCTTTTAATAAAAGTGTTGTCATTTGTAGAGGAAAGTGAATTTGACCCACCTTTTTCCACTTTTTCCTTGTTATTACTTTATTATTATTTTACCTTTTGAAAAGGTTTTTTTTGGCCTATAAAGAGGATAGCCTCTTCCTTTCTAAAGATGGAACTTTTTGGGCTGGGAGGATTTTTCCCCAGAGTCGATAAAGAAAAAAATATCATGTTGAGGTTTTTTGGGATACGTTGGGTTTCTCCGTTGTAGCTTCGGGTTTTCATAAAGTTATAGACCAAGCCAGCATAGAGGGCTATAATCTAGCACATTGGGCAAGCATTTGCAGCTGCCAAGTTGTTTGTCGCCGTTGTGTTCTCAGAGGTCCAGGAGTAATGAAAAGTAGTCGGTTATACTTCCATTCTCCTGGCCTCTGGTTATGGAACGGACCAGCTTAGTCTCACATCCGCGAAACACAAAGCTCTTCTGAGTCCCCTTTTGACTCCATTTACCCTTCTGGTACCGGCATTGGCCTTCCCTCGAGGACTAATCCTCCCTTCCCTTCCTGCCCATCAATCCAAATCATTCTCCTTTTTTGATACCCGAGTTTCTCTAAGGCAACCTCTTCAGATCACCCTGCCCTTAGCTGCACCTGCCTTAGAGATCCGAACTTAGGGAAACCCCCCTAGAGCTGGAGAAGAGCCAGCCTGAAGTGAGGAGAGAGAAGGCGTGGTGACATTGGCCTCTCTCTCGAGAGGTTGTCGCTGGGCCGGCGCGCCCGCGATTTGGGCTTTTAGCATCGACGTGCCAGTTTCGGGCGACAACATTTTGGTGCTGCTGCCGGGGACAAAGTCCAGTTCTCGAATTTTGAAGACTATGCTTCATTGACATCTGTGGGAGATTGCATTGTAGATTCTTCCTCTCACATGGCGACGCCATGAAAGGACAGAGCCCTTGTCCTTTTGCAGATTTGAAGATCCTATTGGGTGTACAGGTGAGCACACTCATCAGAAGGCTTTCAAGCTCACCTTGGCGACTCCACAGTTTGGTATGAGGTATGATTAAACACATTTTTCAAATTAAGTACCTCATTGTTTGATTATGGGAGAACCGCATGATATTTGGCACGAGGCTTACAGCCTGCTAGATTTCTCAAAAATCCACGGATTTCCTAATCAGTGCTATGACCGTGGGAAGGTGCATGACATTCTTCCCGAATTTTATGGAAATGATGGTGTTTCAGCCACCCATCATATTGCCTCTCTCAGCAAACTGATGGCTGATTTTAATGTTCATCATGAGGATGATATTATGGTCGTTTTTGCTATAACTTTGGAAAGGGATGCAATGATTTGGTTCTATGGCCTTTTGGATGAATCCATAGATTCAGTGGCAAATTTTTTCGAGAGTTTTCTCCTCCACTGGCACAATGGGACAATAGATGAGATTGAGCAACTTGCTAAAGAATATGATGCCCTCATCCCTAGGCTCCATCCTGAGCTTAAAGAAAAGATCGTTGAAGATCTGAGTGAGGGAGTATTACCGGAACCCTTGGTTGAAGACATTGTTGAAGAGATCCTTGATAGAGCTATAATAGAAGATGTGAAGCTGCCCCAAGCTTATGAACAACCTCATGATGTAGATGAGACGCTGCCTCAGGTATATTTTGAAACTAATAACATTTGTGTTGCAGAAATGTCTCATGAAATTCTTATGGATAACAAAATCTAGTTTGATGAAGGGCTGCCCAATGCTTATCTAAGCCCTCTTCAGTGTTATCTTGATGAAGCATGCACTCCAATGTGCTATGTGATTGGAGATTTGAAAGATGACTTGTGTTTGCAGCATAAGCTTTTCTATGACAGCCATACTTTGATGGCGTTTTCAAGTTAGATCTATAATGTTTTTTATGAGACCTTGTTTTGGTTAATGACCAAACACAGGGGGAGATGTTCTATTGTTGACAAGGAGCTGAGATGGCTCCATTACTTGTATGCATACACCTGACGTGTGCTAGTCTCATGATAGAGTAGGTAGGTAGGAAGAAATAAGCTCTTGCATGAGCATTTTAAATTTTCAGCATATTCTTATTGTTTTGTAATAAAGTGGGGGATGTGAATGAAGCCATCCCATCACGCTTTTCTTTCAAATTGGTCTGCGGATACACAGAGAAGCCGAGGTTCTCACATGCTCTCTCCGAGAGCACGCGTCCCCCATGGAGCCAGATGTTACCCCTCCAAATGCATTCTGCACTTTGAGTGCGTAAAACACTATTTATAGAAGCAGCAGAATGAGAAAGTTGCAATATGAGTTGGCATTGTCACCCTTCTGTCACATTAGCAGCCATAGGTGAAGGGAGCATTTTGACAAATGGTGTAAAGGTTGCAATGGATAAACAGTTAGGTTGAAATGCAGCCAAGAAAGAAACACAGCACACTTCTCTAAAGTGCCAAATCTGTCCCAATCAGGCCATGGTTTGAATGGCTATTTGCTGGTGATAAGGATCTGTAAGAC
Source organism: Pseudotsuga menziesii (assembly GCA_001517045.1). NCBI lineage: Eukaryota > Viridiplantae > Streptophyta > Pinopsida > Pinales > Pinaceae > Pseudotsuga > Pseudotsuga menziesii. The sequence continues at coordinate 87,042 of LPNX010342855.1, forward strand.
AGTGTGACCCTTTCCTTGTCCTGGATGCTGTTTGTGCCAATCAAAAGTAGAGGTTCGATCTCATAATTGACATATGGATACAGCAGAAGTTGCGATCTTGATCTGGCTGAGTCAATGTTGGATTGAATGGTTGACGACGAACCACAATACACGCATGCTTTCAACTCCCTATTTACTGCATGCCGTGCAGTGGATGAACCTGAAAGGGCTTTGCGGGTGTTAGCAAGAATGAGACATGCTAAAGTTAAGCCCAATATCAGAACATATGAACTCCTATTTTCTTTGTTTGGAAATGTAAATCCTCCATATGAATCAGGCAATTGGCAGTCTCAGGAAGATGTTTCAAAAAAGAATATCTGCAATAGAGATGGACATGAGGAGAAATGGTATTGAACACAGTGAAAAATCAATGCAAATTCTGATGCAAGCTCTTGGATCAGAAGGTATGATAAAAGAATTGCTACAGTATTTACATGTTGCAGAAGATAACTTCAATGGAAAAGATGCTGCAAGTGCTCCATTGCTTGGAACAAACTTCTACAACACTGTTCTTCATGCACTAGTTGAGGCAAAAGAAAGGAATGTGGCCATCGATATTTTTGAGAAAATGAAAGCATTTGCTATCAAACCTGATGCAACAACATACCATATTATGATTGATTGTTGCAGTCTTACAGGAGATTTACAGTCTGCACGTGCACTGATGGCCACTATGTTGCAGGATGGATTCACGTTTCATGCTTGTACTTACTCAATCCTCATGAAGATAGTGCTGGCAAATAATGATTTTGAAGCAGCATTTAATCTTTTCAATGAAATGAAAGATGAGGGAGTTAATTCCGATGTTCAATCCTATAACACCATTCTTAGTTCAGCTTCTGCAAGGGGACATCTTGACATTATTGAATTACTAGTCAAGCATATGCATCGTGAAAATATTCAACCAGATGATGCTGCAGTTTTACCTGATAGGTTTCTCTTTATACCATCCAACTCAAAAGAGTTATGTCCTTCAGAGAAGTCCTCTGTGCCAATCCTATTCAAAGAAAGAGTTGTAAGTAAAAGTTTTTTGGTTCCTGCAAACTGGCCATGATAGAGTGGATTTTGAAACCTTCTCCCACATAGTTGCCGGTGACATGAAGAGAGCCACGACTCAGGTTTTAAAGAAATTTGATGTCACCTATTAACTCATGCTGTGGCATTCGAATCGTGGAGATTGGACCTTCTTGTTGGCAGTTGGACACGTGGATTTTATTTCCTACAGGGGAATCCAAAAGGATTTTCCACTTGTTGGAGCGATCAACTTGTTGGTATAAATGCATTTGGCGACTCAATCAAGTGAAACTCAGTCAATGGCAGAGGTGAATTTTGATTAGAGGTCACGTTTTTCCATGTTCGGCAGCCAATCACAAATCTTTTATCAAAATGCTGAATGATGGTCGACATGTCACACAGTATTGGAGTGTCTGGCCGCAGTTTGCTGGCGGTATTTGCAAATTTGAGCTTGGGTGTGGATCAATTAACATGTTGGATGGAAAAAACTAGTCCAAGTGTGAGTGCTTTTAATAAAAGTGTTGTCATTTGTAGAGGAAAGTGGATTTGACCCACCTTTTTCCACTTTTTCCTTGTTATTACTTTATTATTATTTTACTTTTTGAAAAGGTTTTTTTTGGCCTATAAAGAGGATAGCCTCTTCCTTTGTAAAGATGGAACTTTTTGAGCTGGGAGGATTTTTCCCTAGATTCAATAAAGAAAAAATATCATGTTGAGTATTTTTGGGATACGTTGGGTTTCTCCGTTGTAGCTTCAGGTTTTCATAAAGTTATAGACCAAGCCAGCATAGAGGGCTATAATCTAGCACATTGGGCAAGCATTTGCAGCTGCCAAGTTGTTTGTCGCCATTGTGTTCTCAGAGGTCCGAGAGTAATGAAAAGTAGTCAGTTATACTTCCATTCTCCTGGCCTCTAGTTATGGAACGGACTAGCTTAGTCTCACTTCCGCGAAACACAAAGCTCTTCTGAGTCCCCTTCTGACTCCATTTACCCTTCTGGTACCGGCACTGGCCTTCCCTCGAGGACTGATCCTCCCTTCCCTTCCTGCCCATCAATCCGAATCATTTTCCTTTTTTGATACCCGAGTTTCTCTAAGCCAGCCTCTTCAGATCACCCTGCCCTCAGCTGCACCTGCCTTAGATATCCGAACTTAGGAAACCTCTCTAGAGCTGGAGAAGAGCCAGCTTGAAGCGAGGAGAGAGAAGGTGTGGTGACATTGGCCTCTCTCGAGAGAGGTTGTCGCTGGGCCGGCGCGCCCGCGGTTTGGGCTTTCAGCACCTGCGTGCCAGTTTCGGGCGACAACAGGTTCTAAATTGTGAGGTAACAAACCTTAAATACTTATGTGATTTTATTTGATGATCAAAATTTACTTATAGTTATAATAGATATGCTGATGACTGGCAAGTTGACAATTCCTCATGTAAATATCTTTCCTTCAGTAATTATTTACTTGACTGTTACCCAAGATAGATCTTGTTCACTAAAAATATTTGAGCGAACGCTATAGCAAGTTTATTACGGAAATGCTTTCGTTAACAACCAGAAGTAGTTTTATATTAGCTATTCATTTTGTGTAACAACCATAACGTGTATTATAGTATATGCTATCATATAGTATTCAGTTTGCTCCAAGTGTAGATGATATAAAAATGTTGATGAATCGTGCTTTGCATGTTGACCAGTAACGTTTCCCATATGTAATAACATTGACACATTTCTGTGATGTTGGTTCCCAGATTTGTTTCTGCACAAGCCTTTCCTGCTGATTCTGCATACATTGGTCTAGCTGCTCCCGGGGAGAAGGGATCCTGGCAAAGTGAAAGTAAGGTAACTTGAGTGGTACATTGTCCTCGGTTTTCTGTTTACTAGGAATAATTTGGTGCAATATGTATTAGTAATAGATTATTTATAGTCATTACTAGATTAATACGGTGTCCACATGGCAACAAAAAGCATATTCTAATCACTCATTTATTATAAATGCACATATACTTGAATAGATTACATATAATTGTTCTTCTTAGAAAGCTTTTCTCTTTCAGGGTTATCAATTTTGGACCAAGACAGATTCAGATGGCATCTTCCAAATTTGGAATGTTCATCCTGGCACATATAATATTTATGGATGGGTACAAAACATTCTGGGTGATTACAAGAATGAGATTATCTTAAATCTTTCACCAGGTTTTTGTTTAATTTTCCTTATATAATTGCATTTAGAATCATTCCTCTGTCATTATGTTATTCGCATAATCATATATAGAGAACGGTGTTGATTTGAACTTTTTTATATACTATTAACAGAGTAGATATTAATTGCAATAGTTGAGAAATTATGTACATGGGACACAATTTGCGTCATCTATTTGTGTGTCTACATGCGCACATAATGTAGCTATCTGTTGAAATTATACTTCTATTAGTAATTACATGGAGAAACAAAGCTCAAGCTGCTTAATAGGTTTTAGAAAACATAAAATTACCAGTAGCAAAAGAACAACAATCGGTCTATTGGATTCCTGAACCTCGAGGTTAACTACACAAAACCATTAAATAACATAAAAGAAATCACATCTAGATGATCAGCAACTTTGTTGTCAGAAAGGTGTCACGGTTTTATGCATGCAATACAATACACAGATGAGAGAGAAAGGTACTTGGTTGATTCATATTCCAGAATCCAATGTGTAAACACTTCTAACATAGAATCAATGGTAAGGTGGGAGACGTATGTGTGTGTTATGTAATTCCCCAAGCTAACTCTAGCACCCGACTAATGATTTTATAACCTAATTCATAACTTAACAAACTTAACATTACATTATAATCTGATTACATCATAACTTTACTCTATAATATAATTCACCTAAAATAAATCTTCTATTACATAGTTGTTTGTCTCGGATCAGAACAATTTATTTGGGAGCAAGAAAGCTCTAAAAAGTGTTCGTAGACCAATTTTGAGTTGTGCCACCAATCCCACTTGCTTTTATTATTATTATTATTATATTACAAGTGAAAATGGAGGCTGCCTTTGGTGCTTACAGATCTGAATCCAAAGGCTTACAGGTTTTAGAAATGAAGAAAGAAGAAGAATGTTGCTCCGAGAGGCCTTGAATGGCCTAGATCTTCAATTTTCTAGCAGCACTTCCCCTGGTCATGGCGAGAAAAATGTTAAACCAGCCACCTGAAATGCACCAAATGTGCCAAATCAATTGTTAAAAGCATAAAAATTTAAGTACTTAAATGATAAACAATAATCCTAAGTACTTACTCAGCCTGGATCTATACTAAAAATAAAGCTTTAAGATTAGGATTTAGCAATGTAATTAAATAAATCAGTCTTTGAGTGTAGAAGGGAGAAGGAAATACTGAAGCAGAATGCCCAGATCTAAGGAATCTAGCGGTGGGAAGTGAAGTGACTATGTATTCCTTGAAAGTGCTTGAAGAATGGTAGATTCAACTGAGATCATCCACTCCAATCAAGCTAGGAAACCTGCATCACTAAAAATACTTGCACAAAAGGGGATCAAATCCGGTATTTTAACAAATAAAGATTGAGCGAACATAAGTACTGTTACCACCCTAGGGGTGTCCACAACACAACAAGGGAAGATCGTGATATTTATGCACATAAGCTGCAACTTGGGTATGTTTCCAGTAAAGGAAGGTTTTTGAAGTGCATATTCATCCAACAGAGAAGCTATACATTGAAATAGCAGATTCGTCACAACAACTGAAAAGCAATTCCAAGGGACAAAACTATGGAATATTGATGCAGAAAATGTAATCCAAAGAACACATCGCAGAATGTTCCAGTACAGCCGACGTCTTTTGCTAGAGATTGAATTAAAAGTACACTTGGCATTCCAAATTAGCTCGAGAGATAAGTGTTTGACATGGACCGCCAGGAGTATTTTTATAATCGTGGATTTGAACCCACGGTTCCTTTGATCATCTAGTTACAAAATGGATTTCTGGAGAACTAATTGCAAACTGCGGGTTTGAAGCGAACAGAGCAAAAGTACAAAGTGTATTTTTGGGCTTGGCTTATTGCTAAATTATCGGGCCACGAGTTGACTGTTATCAGCCATAATGGCACTTCTCTATCCGAGTACCGACATTCATCATGTTGGTACACAAAAGGACAATTTGGATTGAAGTGGCCAAAACACTATAGATGGGCATGACCTTTGATGCATTTTTCTCAAACCAGCCTTGTATATTTTTATTATGAGTTTTGGGTTGCATACGCGACTATGTGCATTGCAACTCGCGTATTATTCGCGAGTATTTGCATTGCAACTCGCGTATACTTGCATACGCGAGTTCCCTTTGAGCAACTCGCGTGTCATACGCGAGTTCCCTTTGAGCAACTCGCGTGTCATACGCGAGTTGCCTATATTAATACCCGCATATACCTTAATTCGACATTAAAAATATAAATCGAGATTAGATGAGATTAGTTGGGGCCTAATCCATAACTATCGCAACCATCTCAACCATCCCAACCTTCGAAATCACTCTTTTTCCCAAAAGTATAAATAGAGGCCTTGGGGTGAGGGCTAATCAATCAATTTTGGAGAGCAAAGTTATGCTGGTGGTATATCTTCAGAGTCTTGGAGCAATAGAACTCAAAGTCCTTTGGTTGCAAAGGAGTCCTTGTGTCAGAAGTTGGGTTGTACTCTTATCTTATTCACCGCTTGTTAATAAAGAGAATTCTTCTTCCAATCTTGTATTGAGTCTATTTCATGTATATTGGCTTAATGAATATTTTTGATTATGTTATATATATGCTTTTCATCTAACGTCTAATATATATATGCATGAGATATTACTTGAAGGATTTGCTCTTTGCAGGTGGAGAAGTACATCCCTAGAAGCTTTAGAGAGAAGTGGAGCGAGAGAAGATCAAACTTGGATCAACCGTTGCTAATCGGGTAAGTCAAGATTTTCTTCCTATTCTCTTTCCATTCCCTGTAAAAAGCTGATTGTCTGCAAGTTAGTAGTAAGTTGGTAACCCCAGACCCTAGGTTATAAGGGTGCTTTATCCTGAACAACAGAACTGGCGACTCCGCTGGGGAGCCCAGCCTGCTGTGGGTTTATCTTGTAGGTTCTTGGCCAGTATTTGCTCTAATTCTGAGTGTGGTTCCTTTATCCTGCCTTTGATTTGCAGTATAGTATGTCTAGAGACCTTTTTATATTTTTTCTTTGAAAACATTTTGTTGTATACGCTGGTTGCTGTTATACACAGTCGTGTGTAGCAACTTGTATACGCGGGTTTCTCTATAAGACAGTCGTGTATGGTATGTGAATTGCTCTATAAGACAGTTGCGTATATCCAGTAGCAGCATAAAAATTTTGGTAGGGTTGCTTGTCCCTGTCTTGGTTGATTTTTTGTCTGCTTAGGGGTCTTCTATTGTTGGCATAATTCTGTAAGTCCAAAGTCCTGTACGCCATACTTTTCTCTTGTTATTAAGACTTTGGGTTTGCTTTGTTTGAATCTTCTAGTGACTTGAAGTTGGTCCTCCTGCTTGGCCTATGAGTTTAGTGGTATGTATCTGAGTCAGTGATCAGGGCTTTAGATACCTTTTTCTCTGTACTGCTTTGTGTAGTGTCAGTTATCCACTTGTTCTTCAGTAAATCTAGTGGATTTTATTCATTAGTTTTTCAAGTCAAGTTTTTTACCAAGTTCCCTTCCTATTTGGTTGAAGTGTGGTCATTGTAGGTCCTCTATACTTCATTTTGCTTTTGATGTGTTGTGATCATTCAAACTTACTCAAAAATTTGCATTTAGGTGCATTGTAGTTTTTGAAGAATTGAAAAAAGTGAAAGAAAAACATTTCATGCTTTTGCATATAGTTGCACTTAGTAGTTTTCTTTTCAGTATTTTTAAATAAAATTTAAAAAATTATAAAAAGTCTTAGTTTTTCGACGCTTAGTTTTAATTTCATTAGCTTACATTTACAAAAAGAAAATAATTTTGGTTTGAGTAGTTGTATTTTGCTTTGGAAGTTGATTTATACATCATTTTACTTTTTTTATCGAGTCTATAACATCATAGTCTGTCTCGCCATTTACCTTCTGACTAAGAACAACCCTTCAAATAAACGATATAATTTAAAATTTATTAGTAAGTTTTATTTTATAGGGTCATACACCAACTAGCTTAGGCTAGACTTGTGGGATAGGGAGTTTAAACTCTCCACAAGTGTTTAAATTTAGACGTAGTTGGCCAATTGATAAGTACACCCTTTCCTATGTTGGTTGTATCTGGGAAGCTCCTCTTAAACGAGAGTTAAGCACGAGGTCGTTTGGAGACTTGGATTGAGGAGATAACCCTTCGATTTCTTGTCAAAGCGTAGACCAAGGTTTTTGCGCATCTGGGGATTCTGTCCTAGACAGAGTTTCGAGCTTTGCTACCCTGCCCATGCGTACGAACCAGGCTTGCGACTGTCCCCCCCGACTGTCAATATAGTTGAGGTAGCCTATCGTCTCTCAGACATCTAAGGTTCATACACAGGTACATCGGAGGGCTATTTCTGGTTGACCTTAGACGGGCTTGGAAGGTAACCCTTGTAGAAAGTGTGGGAGGGCGGTGGGTGATTCCTCCGCTTGTGCTTAAGAACATCTTCAAGGACGCCAAGTAACTGTCTCTCATCTTTCTTCTGGAAAGCATATCTTATACTCCTTGTGATTGTTGAAGACTTTGGGAAATTTTGTAGTGATTGCTTTGTGGTTTGTTTGTGTTTAGCCGACCTTAGGGTGTGAAGAGTCAAATTTTCAATCGTGGAGGACCAACCTTTCAGAAGGTCAAGAAGGTTGCAAAACCTTCCTCCGCTCACTACAGTGGAGCCTCCATCGCCCCCTCAAAGACAGAGATTAGACACAGACGGTTCTTTCGAACCGGTAGGAATTAGTGAAGCTTCGGGTGAACCAGAACTTAGGACAAACCAGGTTGATCCAACCCTAGTAAAGATAGAAGACTTGCAGGCTGACAAGTTTGTGAGAAACTTTGATTCACCTCTTACTGACCTAAACGATCTAGTGATCGTCCAGGTTCGTCCTTTCAATTCACCTGTGATTGGTGTTCCTGTGGGAAGACTAGTGTCTAGTGCAGGAGAAAGTTCTTCTACCTCCACCTCAGCCGCTTCGGCTAAAGGGGTACCACCGCCCTCGGTGGGTGCCCCTAGAACAAACATACCTACTACTCCTTTAACTCTAGCTAGTCGGGATCCGACCACCGGCTTCAACAAATGTAGTAGGCACTTCTGGTGGGGTGGTCACTGGGATCCCTAGTGTACCTCCTGTTTCAACTTCTTTTGCACACACTGCCCAGAGTGGTCTAGTGGGATCCTCTTCATTTGTCCATCTTTTTCCTTGGAATGGGGGGCACATTCTCCCATCCAATCCATATGTAGGTCCCACACTTGCATATGTAGGGGTGTAGTTTGGAAACACTAACCCTTATGGTCAAGGTTTTCAAACGCCGGTTTCGGCTCCTTTCACGAGCTCTCCTTTCTCGCTTTTCAGCAGAGGGATGCCTGCTCCTGTTTTCCAAACTCCAGTTTCATCTGGAGCAACTCAAACCACATACACTGCACCACATAGGAACAATCTACTGGCTTATGGGTGGAATCCTTTCCAAAGTGGTCCGACTACCTCACAACTGGTAGCTGGGGGCAACCTTGCTTTTACTCTTGGGAATCAGGAGGCAAGTCCTTCTACTTCCCAGGTTCGTGCTTTTTAGGCTCTAGTCAAACCCAGACTTCCTTTCCTGGTGTAATGTTCCTAAAAGTGACATGCAAGCAAACCCTAAAAATGGCATGCATGCAAACCCTAAAAGTGACATGCAAACCCGAAAATCTATATAAGAAGGTTAGTTGAACCAAAAGGGAGGATTGTTATTATTCATCTTTTTGGAGACGGGTTTGGAGAGCTCTGAGAGCTATTTAGGGTTGAGGGTGAATTCCTTAGCCAACAATTGGGTTCGGTGGCGAAATCTATCCACCCTAGTCAATTCAAGAGGGTAGATCATTTAGATCTATCACCGTGCTTCATGATGGTCGGAGTTTATTAAGTTTTGTATTAGAGTTTGAGTTATTTAGGGCAGCGTGGGAGCCTCATCACAGCTGGGCGCAACCATTCAAGTTGAGCAGTGTTTTCCTTCATCAGAAAGGTTGCATTCATCGCATATTTAAGGGTACCATTGTTGTGGAGCAAGAGCATATTCATCATTGGTCTGAGGCAATGATCCTTCATACTGTATGCACATCAATCTTGTTACTCATGGCTGCATTCCTGAGGGTTTCGTTAGGGCTGAGCAGAGACGTGTTAAGCACTTATTGGACAGGCGCCTTTTTACTAAACTAGGTGTGTTCTTTATCCTTTCTACTTCTGTGCATTCATTGTGAAGGGCATGTTTATTGTGGTTGCAATTGGAGGACTTTACTACCTTGAGAAACTGTATCGAAGATTATAGAGAATGCATGAATTGAGAAAGGCTGCTACAACACTATTTTGAATTGCCAAAATTCTAGCTGCTACAACAGATATACAGTCTATATCGTAGACATTTCAAAGGAGTGGTTGTTGGGGGCGTGATCTTCATTCAGTCATACTGCTGATTAGAATATTTATGTTTATTTGTTTCGAATGCACTGTTGAGCGTGATTACTGAGTGTTGGGTTGATTTGGAAGGAGTTTCTCATTGCACAAAGGTCAAAGAAAAGATGCCATCATCCTCCAATAGTCTGTCATCTACAGGACTACCTCAACCAAAATATTCTTCATCATTTTCAGACTTCAAAAGGTGTGACTAAACTTTTGAATGTGCCAGGTTTGATGCCTCATGCAAATCAGAATTTATTTCTGTATTATTAGTGCAAACTTAATATCCACTGTGCGTTAAGTAAATCCAAACGAATTAATGCAATAATTCTTCCTGTAGCATAGTCGTCAATTTATGTGGTTATATCAGTCTGGCATGCTTCATATTAAGGTCCAAATATCACCAAACAAAACCAGATTTGTTCAATCAGCCAGCACAACAATGTTCAGTTAAGTGTTTGTTAAAGTGCCAAGTTCAAACTCTTCCTTCAGTGCAAGTTACAGCAGTAAACATGTGGAGTGTTTGTTGAAGGTTCACAACCAAGATCCATTTCTAGAAGCCTTGAAGTCAAAGTCGAAACTCACAACCTACAACACTTTATTGTCAGTATTCACAAGTGTTTGATAAACAAAAATACATAACTCAATCGCTAAACACTAACAAATTTCAGATCAAATTTGGTTGGGATCTTACAGTGGTATCAGAGCATGTTCTTGGCCAGCTGTGGGGAAATTGGCATGAACATGGTGTTATAAGCAATTTCACACATTAGTTGTGGAGAGTTCGTTTCATTTGTTTGGAAGTGTATCTATTGCGAATAAACAAAGCATCTTAAAGGCTGCTACAACTTCTAGGAGAATGCCTTTATTGTGATCGCAAAGCTCCATTACATATCCGTCGTCAAAATTGTGCCAGTCAGATTGGTAAGGGATCTTACAGGGGTTGCATCAATGGCAAGAACTATAGATGGGAGGCTGTTACCCACCTTCCTTGCTGCCTCGCCAATAGAGGAGAAGGAGCCTACTTGGGAGGAGTTAATGAGGAACCTTGCTAAGACACAACAAAGCTTAGAGCATAATTTGCAACGGTTTGAAGATTCATTACTACGAAGCAAGAAGGGAAGACTTGGTATGTTTATCAAAAAGGCATCCAAAAGTCTCTATGCTGATTGTGGTTTAGAGTGTAATAAATCAACAATCATAGATCAACCTACAATTGATCATGAAGAAAGCAAAGATCCATTATCAGGTAGGAGTCCTAAAGAAGATGAGATCATGTTCACACGGTCTTTCTTGTCATATGACAGTTTGGACCGTGAGGGATCAGAGATTGCACCCTTGTGTCTTTGAGATGAACACAACGTAGAAGAGTAGGTACAAGAGGAACCTCAGTTAGACTCATAGGAACGAGTGGAGAGGCATGACACAGAGAGGATTGATTCTATACATGCCGAGCAGTATGGAGGTTATGAGCCACATCTTGTGGAGGGGCCATTAATGGTTCAGGTTGTAGATGCAAATGCGTTGATGGGAGACATATTTCAGGGACTAGCCAATAGTGACATAGACGCATCCCTTATTTTTCGAAATGGGTATACTATAGATGTGTGGGATCCTGGTTCAAATGGCACCAGTCGAGTGACTACCCAAGAGGATATTGCAACCTACACAAGATGCAGGACAGTTGTGACCCATGAGGGCATGAGTGGCACTCATGGTTTGAGGGGAGAGCCTTCAGTAATGATTCTACATGAGCAGTCAAAATTGCAGGTGACCGAGGAGAGATCTGACACAAAGGATTTGGATCAAGTATGGGATCATGAGTCGCCTTTGTGGGATAGTGGTTCAACCATGGAGGAGGTAGTTGAGCACATTCCTTGTGGACCAGCCAACAAGGAAGTGTATCCATACAGAGATTGGGTAGACAGGTATATGACGGAGATGGAGACACCCAGGTTCACGGCTCAGTTGACATCAGTGGAGTTGCTATAGAGGAGAGGGCGAACCTCTGCTTCCAGGAGTTTTTTCGAGGGATGCTTAGGTTTGGAGGCATGACAGAGTAGTCTTCTGAGGAGTTTGTGCAACTTATGATTGCTTGGCTCATTAAGGGCATTCAGATGGATTTTGGTATCAGCCAAAGGGTTGTTTGGGATCTAGGTATCAAGGGGTCAATTCATGATTGGGTGGCAAGGAGGCATGAGGTGATCCAGTGGTTCATATGGGATCCTGGTATTGGTGTCCGGATGCATTTTTTAGTTGACAGTTGTCGATTGCTTGAGGACAAGCAATCTTTGGCGAGGGAGGATTGTAATGTTCCTAAAAGTGACATGCATGCAAACCCTAAAAATGGCATGCATGCAAACCCTAAAAGTGACATGCAAACCGTAAAATCTATATAAGAAGGTTAGTTGAACCAAAAGGGGGATTGTTATTATTCATCTTTTTGGAGACAGGTTTGGAGAGCTCTGAGAGCTATTTAGGGTTGAGGGTGAATCCCTTAGCCAACAATTGGGTTCGGTGGCGAAATCTATCCACCCTAGTGAATTCAAGAGGGTAGATCATTCAGATCTATCACTGTGCTTCATGATGGTCAGAGTTTATTAAGTTTTGTATTAGAGTTTGAGTTATTTAGGGCAGCGTGGGAGCCTCATCACAACTGGGCGCAACCATTCAAGTTGAGCAGCGTTTTCCTTCATCAGAAAGGTTGCATTCATCACATATTTAAGGGTACTATTGTTGTGGAACAAGAGCATATTCATCATTGGTCTGAGGCAATGATCCTTCATACTGTATGCGCAGGGATCTTGTTACTCATGGCTGCATTCCTGAGGGTTTCGTTAGGGCTGAGCAGAGACGTGTTAAGCACTTATTGGACAGGCGCCTTTTTACTAAACTAGGTGTGTTCTTTATCCTTTCTACTTTTGTGCATTCATTGTGAAGGGCGTGTTTATTGTGGTTGCAATTGGAGGACTTTACGACCTTGAGAAAACTGTATTGAAGATTATAGAGAATGCATGAATTGAGAAAGGCTGCTACAACACTACTTTTGAATAGCCAAAATTCTAGCTGCTACGACAGATTTAAAGTCTATATTGTAGACATTTCAAAGGAGTGGTTGTTGGGGGCGTGATCTTCATTCAATCATACTGCTGATTAGAATATTTATGTTTATTTGTTTTGAATGCACTGCCGAGCGTGATTACTGAGTGTTGGGTTGATTTGGAAGGAGTTTCTCATTGCCAAAAGGTCAAAGAAAAGATGCCATCATCCTCCAATAGACTGTCATCTACAGGACTACCTCAACCAAAATATTCTTCATCATTTTCAGACTTCAAAAGGTGTGACTAAACTTCTGAATGTGCTAGGTTTGATGCCTCATGCAAATCAGAATTTATTTCTGTATTATTAGTGCAAACTTAATATCCACTGTGTGTTATGTAAATCCAAAGGAATTCATGCAATAATTCTTCCTGTAGAATACTCGTCAATTTATGTGGTTATATCAGTCTGGCATGCTTCATATTAAGGTCCAAATATCACCAAACAAAACCAGATTTGTTCAATCAGCCAGCACAACAATCTTCAGTTAAGTGTTTGTTAAAGTGCCAAGTTCAAACTCTTCCTTCAGTGCAAGTTACAGCGGTAAACATGTGGAGTGTTTGTTGAAGGTTCACAACCAAGATCCATTTCTAGAAGCCTTGAAGTCAAAGTCCAAACTCACAACCTACAACACTTTATTGTCAGTATCCACAAGTGTTCGATAAACAAAAATACATAACTCAATTGCTAAACAGTTAAAAATTTCAGATCAGATTTGGTTGGGATCTTACACCTGGCAACTTTGAATTTGCCAGACTTGGCCAAGTTAATGAATGACCTGGTGAAACATGATGCCACCTGGCCCTACCAAACTACCCTCAAATATTCCAAAATTTGAAGGCAAAGTTGGTGAAGACCCAGGGGTTCATATCACCACTTTTCACTTGTGGTGCTCTTCCAACTCACTGAATGATGACACCGTGTTGCTGCTGCAACTTTTCTCCCCAAATCTCTTAAATTTTGGGCCCCTCCTCATAACTGAATATCGCTTCAGTTTGTTCCATCCTTGATGTTTCTTTGGTCATGCTTTAAGTCTGGATGTTTGAATATTAGATTGCGGCTTGTTTTCAGAGATCGTTTGTGTTTGATTTTCGTGTTGGATCGAGGGTGTGAATTTGGAGAAGTCAAATCTTTGTCCTTTAAGGCCGCCATTTCGCAGGAAGAACAACTTTAGCTGTTGCTGATCCTTAACTGTTCAAAACACTGAAGTTTTCTTGAATCGGGCGTCTTTTTATGTTGAATCGGAAGCTCCAAGCCTTCTCCCTTCCACTGTTGCGGTTGCCAAAGCGGTTTGGCGTCCGAAGTATAAATCGCTCCGACTGCCGACGCGCATTGATCTTTATTCGCCTTCCGCTGTTGCGGCTAGGAAATTAATTTGACTTCCGATGTCCAAACTGTGCCAACTTCCGATTGAAGCGTTTCCTGCCTGCGTCGAGTATCTATAGCCTTCTCTTGTCTGCTGTTGCAGCCAGGAAAGTCTTTCCACGGCCGATGCCAAAGCTTGCCGACTGCCGATTTATAACCTTCCCGCCCAAGGCTTAATCGAGACTCTGTCCGGATGCACCTGGCTATTTTCTTGTGGATTGACCGTTCCGAGCAGATAATTTTAATGTTTAAAATCCCATTCCAACGAATGATGCACCGTAATTGTTTGCAGGAGGAATTCGATGGACTGTTGAAGCGACTCGGAGTGAAGGCTTAGCTTGGTCAAATCGAAATCGGCAGGGTCACAAGGAAGACAAAGCGGAGAAAAGGACAAAACAAGAAAACGACAGAGGTACAGACTAGGAAGACCTATCAGTTACTGATCAGGAGATGAACGCTCACAGAAAATAATTGGGAAGACAAAACGGCCAGAAGAGGAAGCTGAAACGTTTGGAGGGACTGGAAAGTCAGACGTTGGGGATCCCTAATGATCGGGGGTGTAGTTTAAATACTGTAAAGATAGGACTAATGAAAGGCTTTTTCCCTGAAAATTTTGTAAACTCTTTTGCTTGTAAGAGGAACAATTTCGTTTTACAGTCAGAAAGTGCAACTTTTGCCTGCTAGAGAGAGCGAAATGTGGAATGTATCAATGCGACTAGATGAATAATGTTGAAGAGGAACTATTTCGTTTTCAACTTTGTTTCATTTACTGTGAGAGTATTTAACTTCCTGAACCTATGTTCTTGTCGAATGCTCTTCAGTATCTTTTGGGATGTTTTCCACTGTGAGTAATAAATGTTATTCACAAAATAATCGGATATCTGGTTGTTTAAATATCTGTAATTGTTCATGTGTCATGAATGAAGTATCAGCTATCTGTAACTCTTCATAATGCACGTACAAAATGTATTACTCACCAATGAATGATAACTTTGCTCCCTAGGGATAGTTTAGGTAGTTAGTTTATTTTCGTGTTGTATGTGTTGTGGGTGCTTGTGAACCTTAAGACGAGAGGTAAGAACCTGCGCATCACATCGTGACTGTTCCTTGCATCTTTAGCGCTCTGCATTGTTAGTTAGGCACTTGCATATCATACATTAAGTCAAAATACCAAATTCACGGTGGACCGGGCCGCAACCGGTAAAGTCCTTTGTTTTGTTACTTTGACCTACGGTAGCCGGACCGTAAACCGGACGGATTCCCTATACCAAACAGTCAACGGGCTATTTGGGAACATTGATTGGGGAGAATCCCTTACTGTTGTTGCCTACGAATTTCCAGGCCTCAACAGTTTTGGCTCTAGAAGGAGGGCCGCCAGTGTATGGCTGGCCAAGGAAACCCGTTTTCCCGAGAATATTCTACCGGTAACAGTTCTGAAAGCAGTGGGTTTCATAATCCAATTCTAGAAGAAAGAGAACATCTATATTCTATTGGCAACGAAATTGTTAATGATCTGAGAAGACACACCAGGGCATATGTAAAGAAGATTGGAGGATTGCCAATCATCCCTGCACTGCCCAGAAGAGAGTATAAAAGGAAGGATCGTCTTGAAGCGGAGGGCTCAGTGCTGGTTGGAGACTGGGAAGAGCTTGTAGAAACAGCCTTACAGGAAGTTGTACTACCTTTGAATCAAGAAGGCCCAGAAACCCCTCATAGTTCTGCTGCTCACACTCTAGTTGGTTCACCTCCTCACTCCCCACTTAGACTCATGGCCGGAGCTAATGCTAATCAACCACCTAACCCGCCAAATCCACCACTTGCATGGAGAGCCAGATCACCATTAAACCTGACACCTCCATTACGCGACCTACCTCAAGCCTTTGATAAGATGTTGCCCAAGTTCGACCCAAATGAGAAAATACTAGTAGATGATCATCTACAAAGTTTTTACCTTGCAGTGGAAGGATTAAGGGTCGGGGAACACGAAGATGTGGTATGTAGACTTTTCCCACATACCCTTAAAGGAGCTGCAGCGTCATGGTACTTTGGATTGCCTGCTAACTCTATCCCTGATTGGGATACCTTCAAAAGGATGTTCAGAAGTAAGTATGCAACTCAGAAAACTCATGCAGCTCTCATGAAAGGGCTGTGCGCATTGAAGAAAGAAAGAAAAGAAAAGGTGCACAGTTTCACTCAAAGGTTTGCAGCATATCTCAAGAACTTCTCTGAAACAGATAAGCCTTCAGACAAAGTTCTTATTGAATACTATACTTCAGCTTTAGGCCCTGATTTGGCCATGTTTGCCAAAGGTAGGGCCAAGCCTACGTTGACAGAAACGTATGAAGAAGCGGAAGTGGTGGAAGCTGAAAGAGAGAGCATTGAAGACTATCCAGAACAATCTGGAGAAAAGGGTACAGAAAGAAAAGCCTTATTGTTTACTAAGCCTAAAGAAGAAAAGTCTCCAAATTTGGAAAATATGGCCAAAATGGTGCAGAAGCTTTCCAATAAAATCATAGATATGGAGAAAGAAAAGGAAGCACAAAAGTTTTATAAGCCATATTATAAGAAAAGAGAAGATAACCAACAGTCTCAACCTCCTCCGCACAATACCGCATCTATGAATTTAACAGAGGTAGGCTTGGACAATTTCTGCACTTTCCACCAACAGCCACACTCTAAAAAGAATTGTCCTCCACACTCTGAAAAGAATTGTCCTCAATGGATTAATTTGATGACGTTGGTCATGTATCAACTGTTAGATTCTAGATTAACAGAAGAGGGAGAAGAACAAAGAAAAGATACTTCTACTTCTACTTCCACTAAAGAGCAGGAAGAAGAAACCATGGCTTTATGGAATTCTGTCTCGTTATTTGACGTTGAAGAAGAAAAGACTCAGGGGTGTAAAGACGTTATGGAAACCAACGTAGCCACGAGGAGCCAAGGGACGGTTAAGGAAGACAGTCTTATACTTCCAAAGATTAAGAGGCTGCAGAGAAATGTTAAGAAGAGATTTCAAGACAAATCTTTGGCTGATACAATTCCAGAATTCACTATTACCAACCAAAGTCCTAGACATAATGATACAACGGCCAGGCCAAATGAAGGTAAGGAGAATGCTGAGAGGCCTCATCCCATGGAACAGCAGATGGATTATGACATTGTGGAGGATTTAAAAAAGATAAAGGCGAATGTTCCACTATTCGAGATGTGCAAAGTGCCGCAGCAAAAAGAAAGGCTGTTGAGAGCCCTTGAAACATCAGATGAGAAGACGCCCACTAACAACCAACCAGAAGAAGAAGAAGAGATTGGAGAGAACAGCAGTGGAGGTAAGTCCAAGCACAAGCATCCACCTTTCCTCCTTACTTTCGAAATCTTTAACTACAATGTACATAATTGCTTGGTAGATTCAGGGGCGACTGTTAATGTCATGCCAATATCTGTCTGTAAAACAATCAATGGGCAGTCTAAGCCATCCCCGTGGAGAGTAGTTCAGTTGGACAGGACAGATGTGAAGGTAATTGGTGAGATGGAAGACGTCCTAGTCCGTCTGGCTTCAAATGATAAAGCATGCCAGGTCATTAATATTGTGGTGGCTGATATACTAGATGCGTACGGCCTTATCCTGAGCAGAGATTGGTCGGCCAAACTTAATGGATATTTCGCTTCTGATTGGTCACATCTGTGGTTACCATACAAAGGAAGTCCGAACCAGATTAAGATTTTGAGGGAGCCTCACATGAAGTACAAAGTTACCCGACTTGAAGAGAAGAATGAACCTGTGGATTCTGTCTTGGGAAACTATTTTATTGAGTTGGAACCAGGTAATTACCAAGCAGAAGAAGCCAACAACACATTTGATACCCAGCCTAATCTCCTTCGGTTCTCACAGGCTGATGAGATTGACTGTAAAATAGTAGACTTAGCAGTAGGAATATATTCGTTTTCAGTAGTTAATGATTTTTGGACTTTATTTTTCGATGGCTCTAAGACATTAGAAGGGTCAGGGGCTGGTTGTGTCCTGATTGACCCACAGAAGAATAAACATTTCCTTTCATGTAGATCAGAGTTTGAGTGTACTAATAATACTGCTGAGTACGAAGCACTGGTATAGGGACTAAAGAAGGCAATTGAATTAAAGGTAAGTAATCTAAAAGTCTTTGGGGATTCTGAAATTATTGTAAAACAAATTCGGAATCAGATACATTGTATCTCCCCTCACTTAAGGGCTTACCAGAATGAGGTATGGGATTTGCTGAAATATTTTAATGCATTTAACATTATTTCAATTCCAAGAATTAAAAACGCAGCTGCTGATCTGTTGGCCACATCAGCCGCTAGACTCGTACCCACTAATAATCGATGCTCTGTCGAATTGCTTTTCAGGCCCTCTGTACCTGATATGATTACGAACCTACAAGTGTTTGATGATGACCAGCAGATCATAGAATGTTTAACGAATGATGAGGTGTTTAAGGGAGCGATCATAGACGATGAAGAGCATCAGGCTGAAATGAAATACGATAATTTCATTCCTAAAGGAGTTAGAACGTTGGAAAAAATGTTTGATTTAAATGAAAAATTCAGAAGACCACCCAACGTGAAGACCCACAGCTCATCTCTGCAGTTTGAGTTGATTAATTTAGGGACTGAAACAAATCCTAAGTTCGTGAATCTCGGCAAATGCTGTTCGCCAACAGAAAGAGACAAATTCATTAGTCTATTTAAACAATACAAGGATGTTTTCGCATGGACGTACGAAGATTTGAAAACGTATGACACCAGCATCATCAAGCACGTTGTCCCCATTAAAGCAGGCGTCAAGCCATATCAACAACCTTTGAGGAAAATGCATCCGAAATTGGAACCACTGATTCAAAGTGAAGTGAAGAAGTTATTGGACTCAAGAATCATCTTCAAAGTCAGACACTCTGAGTGGGTATCAAATCTGGTGCCAGTAAGGAAAAAGTCTGGAGAAATCAGACTTTGCGTGGATTTCAGGAACTTAAACCGTGCATCAGATAAAGATAACTATCCTGTGCCACCCATGGAGCAGCTGCTACAGATGGTTTTAGGTTCTGAACTGTTTTCATTGTTAGATGGTTTCTTTGGCTACAATCAAGTATTGGTAGCCGAAGAAGACAGATTAAAGACAACGTTCAGAACCAAATGGGGAACCTTTGCCTATAGAAGGATGCTTTTTGGGCTAATTAATGCTGGAGCGACATTTCAGAGGGCCATGGACATAGCTTTCCGCGGATTGATTGGACTAAGTGCGGTAGTATACCTTGATGACATTACAATATTCTCAAAGAAAAGAGAAGAGCATGCGTTTCACTTAAAGCAAATTTTCGAATGATGCCGGAAATATGGCATCTCCCTCAATCCTAAGAAATGTGTGTTCGCTGTCACGGAAGGCAAGTTGCTGGGTCACATAGTTTCGAAGCAAGGGATCTCCATTGATCCAGAAAGAATTAAGGCTAGTGAACAAATCCCCTTGCCCCATAATAAAAAAGGAATGCAATCATTCATGGGAACCATAAATTTCGTACGAAGGTTTGTGCCTGATTTCGCTCAGACTGTTAAGCCGCTACAGCAGATGGTCAAGTAGAATGTTCAATTCAAGTGGACTGAACTTGAGAAAAATGCTTTCAGCAAAATTAAGACTGCTGTTGCACATTGAAATATCCCAAATACTGATATTTTCTATTTCTGAACAATTATGCGGATATAACTGGGCTTATAGACTGCCAGCCAAAAATCCCTATTTTATAGGAAA
>LPNX010342859.1:6878-51900 GCA_001517045.1 Pseudotsuga menziesii
GATAGGACAGAGGATAGGGTTTAGTTTTGGGAACTAGGGTTATGTAAGGGTTTGTCCTAAGGTTTGTAGCTAGGCTGCAGGTTAAACAGTCACTTAGGGTAGGCTAGGGAGTAGTATAGGGAAGAGGGTCGATACTATTGGGTGAATTAGGTTATAGTTTAAGTTTGTATCAAGACTCTATGGGATATATAATATCCCCAATAAATAGGTCACAAGAAACAACAAAATTCCTTAGGAAAAGTGTATGTATACCTTGATTGTATAGTGTATCCCTATTTGCCGACTCCATATTAATAGATATTATGATCAATCAAATTAAAGTACCTTTTGTTCCCTTGAAAGGAAATTTACCCGTCATAAGGAATTTTCTGGAAAGATCAGTTGTATTGCCAGCTAGTGCACATCTCCATAAAGTGTATCCGACAATGTGATTAATTTCAGAAGATATGGACTTTTTGAAAATACAAAGTTACCCACAAAGACAAGTCTTAGGAAAACTAAAAGTATCCTTTTGAAGCTCTCATCCTACCATGCATGCATCAAATATTGCATGACATATGCAAGCATATTAAACTTGCTGAACTAAAAAAAACTTGTCCGCTCTTTACTGTTATGAGTATGAACTGATATTTAAGAAAAACTGATTGGAAGACCACAAGCAAGAATCTTGTTCATTCTTTAATGTTGAGAATGAATATCTGTGACTATGTGCTAAATTTGGCTAAAGCACTCATGGAAAGTAGATGCTAAATCATCTGCTAATATTTCCACAAACTGTCAATGTTGAATGTTTACTTTTGATTAGAAGTTCATCCAATAATATATCCATGAACCATCGACATTGAATCAATGGAGATGAACTTTTTGAGAATCCCATCCTGAGTGGTAACAGGGCCAAAGAACCAAAACAAATAATATTTCACTGAAATAATCCATGGCATGACCCCATGACATGACCTATTCTCATGGCTAACTACTAACATCCTTACATTTTGATTTTGATCTTATTAAACTTTCAACCAAGCACTCTGTACTTATAGATTGCAAGTGAACTAAGCTAACTTGTTATGTTTTTTTATTACAACACAAATACATTGTTATCCTCCTAGATCTGATATGTCTGCCTATTCTTTTGGATTTCATTTGACAAAACTACAATGAAATCAATAGATGGCTTTTTCCAGTTTTCACTTGGGATGACAATTGGTTGTAGCAGACCTGAAAAATACAGTTTGGTGCTTCTTTTGTGGTCATGCTTTTGAAACATTGGCATACTACTGAGATTCCTTTCTCGTTCCATTTTGACAGTTTATTACTCAAATCTTATTCCTTGTATAACATGCATGCTTGGCTATGGGAAGTATAAGGCATTCCTGCATTTTCTTCTAGTAAACGCTGAGCTCAAAACTGAGAAAAATCAGTGTTCATTCATAATTGGAGAGATATTTTATTGATACTGAATGTTGGTAATTATCTTGAAAGATCATTTGTAATTGTTTTATTCAACCTGCACATCATCCCTAATCTTTTAGGCCCTACACAAAGTTGAAATTCTTCAAGGCAAGGTGTTGGCAACTATATTCTGCTTTCCCTTCTTACACCAACTACAAAATTGGAAATATGAACCATGATTAGATATGGATGTTTATTATTTTTTACTACAGAAAGTTTCACATTGATGGTCACTTTCATATTATCATTGATGTATGTCTTATTGGGTTGTACTCTTTTAATTTCCAATTTTATATACTGAACTAGCCATGTCTTGTTTGTGTATCTATTACAGATTGGAGAAATGAAGAAGTTAGTTGACGAAGGGAAAATAAAATACATTGGACTTTCTGAGGCTTCTGCATCAAAAATTCGAAGAGCTCATGCTGTTCATCCTATAACAACAGTTCAATTAGAGTGGTCTTTGTGGACTAGGGATGTAGAGGATGAGATTATTCCAACTTGTAGGTAGAGGTATTGGAGTTCATATTTACCATGTGGCCACTTTCCTAATAGTATTAATTTCAAATTTCAAATTGAAACTTTCATTACAGGGAGCTCGGTATTGGAATTGTGCCATATAGCCCTTTAGGGAGGGGTTTCTTTTCTCCTGGAGCAAAGTTGGTTGATAACTTGCCAGATCATGATTTCAGAAAGGTATTTGGGATCCATTTATTCTTACTCATGGATTTTAGATTTATGAATATTTTTTGTATTTTGATAGATGCTTGATTATTTACACAAGCTATCTAAGTTTCTACTATTTTTCATGTTATATGACAGAGATATTGTTTGAAATTAGTAATATTTAGAAATTAATGGTTGTTGCAGGGGCTCCCATGTTGCACAGGAAAAATCATTTAGTATGAGGATCCCAGTTGTTCAGGGCTCCTCTAATCCTAAAACAAGTTCATCTCATTCACTTTCGGTGTCTCCAACATTAAATATCCCTGCCTTGGTGGTGGAAGTTGCGGCATCAGGGTTGAGTTCTGATCATGGCAAGCTATTGGTCAATAAGGGTGGGCAGTCATCAACGTTTATATCTAAAAAACATATTGATGCCAAACCTAATGCAATGAGTGGAACATATATAAAATTAAATTCACGTGTAAATATCGTTGGGGAAGATTTCCATGGAAAGAATGCCAGTTTAGTTGATCCTACTATGAAATGTAGGAGTCATGAAGGTTTTAAAAGTCTATTGAAGAATTCGTCCTCTGAAACACATAAGGGTTCATCTAAGCTGGGAAGTAGGCACATTGAAATAGCAAGAAGTGAAAGAACAGATGCAGCTTCAGTGTCATCTGGTATTGTTTGTGTTGGACTTTCTAAATATAGCTTTCCAATCTCTGTCGCTCAAAGCAATAATTATTTAGTTTGTAGATTGATATCTATCATAAATTTGTTTTAATATTATCATTGTCAAGCAATAACAACTTCTTAAAGGGTTCTAGCTCAATGGTAGAGCATCTGCCTATAATTAGGCAGGAGGTTGGTGGTTCGATTCCTCTGTGCCCTATCATAAATTCGTGACTACAAAAATGACTAAATTGACATATATACGACTATTAGTAGCTAATTTCTCGTATCTTGGTTGTATTTAGCTTAGTCATTAATATGTTAACATCTAGTAGTTTATTTAGTCGTATATTTGGTCATTAATGGTTGCAATCAGTGACTAAATTAGTGACTAAATCAGCAACTAAATCAATGACTAACTCAATGACTAAATCCATGACTAAATCAATGACTAAATCATTTACTATCACTGACTAAAACAATGAATAAATCAATGACTAAATCATTGGCTATCAATGACTAAATCAATGACTATCAATGACTAAAACATTGTCTATCAATGACTAAATCAACGACTACTAAGTCAAGCTATTAATGACTAGTGAAATACAACTAACTATATGATAGTGGAAATTTTCTACTATTAGTCACCGACTCAAAAATAGTCGTTTATAGCATGATTTTGGTCATTTTTGTAGTCATTAATTTTTCATTTTCTACTAGTGATCGTCCAACGAAATCACTCCGCATTTGGTCCAAGAAATTACCCAAGCCTTCTCTTTCACTTTCATGCAAGAATTTTTAATTTTAGTGGTCAAATTTTTTGTTTAGGCCACCCCAAAATGTTTGTTTCGACCCATGCAAAAATCGTGTCTTTTTCCACGTATAGGGTTGGGTATACGCAGAAAAGACCACGATACCCAATTACATATGCGGTTGTTCTGAAAACATTCTCGTACAGGGCCGAAAATGTGATTTTCAAAGGAAAATACTGATGAAACTCAAAAAAAATTGTGCAGGATGGTGTTAGAATGGAGAGAGAGGGAACATGGTGATGTTGAAGAGGCAGTGTAAGGAGATCTAATGGCTCAAGAAGCCCCGGGGGATTGTGGATTGTATAAGTTTTGGTGCCTTGGTAGCTTAAGAGCCAAGCCAAGGCTACTCCAACAGCTAGTAGACTACTGGGATCCAGATTCTAAAACCTTTCAGATAGATGGGATGTCACTCAGCATAGAGGTTGAGGACATATATTTTATCACAGGATTGTCGCGGAGAGGGGAGATGGTGAACCTCCGATCCCACGGGCCAGAAGGAGGGATGACTATAGAGGAGTACATAGTTGTGTATTTCCTTCCCGATACAGAGAATTTTGGGAGTAAAATCCCGACAAATGCAGTTCAGAACATGTGGCTGAAAGCCACACTATTGGCATTGGGAAAAATCGCAGGTTTAGCATCACTCCACCAGGCCTCAAGGCTAATGATGTTCTATGTAGTAGAGTGCACGCAACCTACGATATATGACTGGAGTACCTTGCTTATAAGAAACATGAAGCAACAACTCAGTGACTGCAAGATGGGTAGGATACAGAACTTTGGGTTCGACAGCATACTGAGTGCATTCTTTTTTGAGAGGGTGTCGGGGCTAAGCCCTAGAGTTGACATTTCTCCACACAGAGTTAGGGCTCCAGCTCAACTACGCTAGGCCAATGTCATGAGAATACTAGGAGGGGGAAGAGTAGCCAACCCCTACCCAACAAACTTCTTCCTCTGGTGGCAGAGATAGATCATCACCATAGACGACTATCCCTATGCAGGGATAGGATTCTGCAGAGATCCGGATATGCCCCTACCACCAGGATCAACATATGGAGACATTGCTAACGAATCCCAACTCACTTTTATTTTTTGAGTTATTAAATTTTTTTGTATTTTTTGATATATGAAATCAAAAGACATGTTTTTGGTGTGACAACAAATAATGAAACTCAGTCATCTACATGTAGATGTGGGACCATGACGGCCAGAAGGATTTCACCCAATCATCCTTCTAGTGAGGAAAAATTGAAATGGATTAATGTGAGATACGACCAAATTTTTGCGAAGGAGGATGTAATGCCTCAAACACTGAACCGCATGGACGGTGGCTAGGGATAGATTCTCAACATGGGTATAACGAAGTTCTGCATCAATAAGGTTTTGGATAAGATAGTATATGACATGATCATGGAGCTCCTTATCCTCTTGAACCAAAACCATACCAACTGTCTCTTGAGACGTGGCCACATAAATCAAAAAGTCACGGCTATAGTATGATGGACTAAGCACAGGGGTCAATGCCAACGATTTCTCAATATTATCGAAAGACTCTTGGGCTCGCTCATCCCAGTAAAAAGGGGTGTCTTTCTTCAACAAATGCATGAATCCTTTAGTCAAATTGGAAAATTTGACTACGAACCTTCGCAAGAAGTTCGCCACACCTTGTAAACATTGGAGATGTTGAATGTTATGCAGGGGAGACAATTGAAGTATTGCCTCAACCTTCAAGGGATCAACTCTAATACCCTCCTTACAACATGATGAATCCTAGTAAACGACCAACCTTCACACAAAAGATGCACTTGTGAGGATTTAATTGAATTTGATAATGATGAGATATTTCAAAAACTAATCGCAAATGATAAGGATGATGCACTCGCAAATGCAAGTGAGCAGCTAGATCATCCAAATAGACTTCAATAATCTTTTTGAGATCATGAAAGGCAAAGGTCATGGCCCGTTGAAACGTAGATCTGACGTTTTTAAGGCCGAAGGGAATCTTTCGATATGCAAAATTTCCCCAAGGACAAATAAATGCAGTATTATGTTGGTCCTCGGGTTTAATCTATATCTGATTATACCCAGAAAAACCATCCATAAAATAAAAAATGTCACTTCCCGCACACTCATCCAAAATTTGATCAATAAATGGTGTAGGGAAATTATATTTAGGACATGCTCGATTTAAATCATGGAAATCAATGCATATTCAGATCGCTCCCTACTTCT
The DNA here is from genome assembly GCA_001517045.1 of Pseudotsuga menziesii. NCBI lineage: Eukaryota > Viridiplantae > Streptophyta > Pinopsida > Pinales > Pinaceae > Pseudotsuga > Pseudotsuga menziesii. The sequence continues at coordinate 12,716 of LPNX010342859.1, forward strand.
TATCCACTGGAACAGGATTTGAAACCCACTCCATCAAGGGAATGGGATAGAGAAAAACATATTTGAGCAATTTCTCTATCTCTACTTTAATAGTGAGCGCTTTCCTAGGATTCACGACACGCAAACATTGTCGAATCAGTTTCGCATCTGGATAATTTTTGATTTTTTGTTTGACAATGCGAGGGTCTATTCCTAGCATCTCTTCGTACAAACAAGAAAAAACATCATGAAACTCCTTGAAAAGCTCGGTGTACTCCTTAATCTCATCGGGGGAACAATCCGCCCCAATGCCAAACGTTCTCAATCTTACCAGGATCATGAGAAATGTTGATAGGTATTGTTGGTGATAGGTTAGCCATCTTCCCTTTAGCAATCTGACTAGGAGAGCTTAATGGGACCATGGGGCTACCAACTTTCTCGCTTAGAATCACCTTACAGTCATCACACTATAAATGATTAAGCGTAGGGAGTAAATACGATCTATGGTGCAGCTCTCCCCACAGTTGTTCAATCCCTCACATGCCCTCAAGAATAGATTCATAAGATGGAAAAACATCCTCAAGGTAGTCTTGAGAGTGATATGACTCTATTGCCCAAGCAGGAAGTACATAAGGGTCCTCCTCCTCTACCCACGAAGAGGAATGACTAGGGTCTACAACATGATCGATATTAGCTTGATACGCCACCAATGTTGCAAGAAACGACATGTCAGTCTCGACAGGTATAGAATTATCACTCGAAGTACTGGGTGAAGGAAGAATCCAAGGATCTTCCATATGAGAAGTGCGAAAGGATACCAAATTCAACAAGGTCGAATCCCTACCAAGACTAGACCCAATCATAAGAATGAGTGTAGGACAACTAAAGGTTCTCATAAGAGAAGAATGCATACCCACGCCCTCATTCTCAGTTGCTGACTGAGAATTATCAATAATAGGGATAGAAGCTCCCGATGATGCTTTTACACCCGGATTCTAGAAATATTTTTTATCAATAGTAACGATCTTCCCGTCCAACATAAAACAAACCACTTGGAATAGGGAAGAGGCTACAACTTGCATATTGTACATCCAGTTCCTACCCAGCAAAAGATTGTTTTCAAGGGGTGCATCAACCACCTCAACCTCGCTCACAATAGTATTCCCCCCAATTGGACCTCTAGGGAAGGAAGTATACCATGTGGCCGAAACAATCTTCCATCAAAAGAAGTCAACATATTCATAGATTTAGACAATGTGGGAGAATCTAAGCCCTTCCAACAAGCCAAATAAATCATGGACGTAGTAGCACCTTCATCAATTACAATGCACATGATGGTGTTATTCAAACACTCTACGTGAATCAAAAGAGACACATAGTAAGGAAAGCGAGGATGGATTCCATGAGTTTCAAATTTTATCACAGAAGGAGAGATATCATCACCAACCCCAAGAGTAGAAAATAAGGCCTTTCTCTACGAAGGACAAGTCTGAAGTACTTCTAATGTAGACATCGCACAAGGAGCCTGGCCCAAATCCTCAACAATTGAAAATTTCTGTGTCACGTCCCCATCCCTTGGAATAGCGAAGAGGACGCGACGAGCAGACCAATCACAACAAAACAAAGGGAAAACAGCCCATGAACATAATCAAATGAAATCAATGCTGGAATTAAGCATACACAGATGCATTTATCTTCAATCATATAGCAGAAGCACACATACTCATAAACCAGCATTCAACAAGATCATTATAGTTCATTTAACGTCAATATAAATTACAGAGATGCAGTAAACAGCAGCACTTATCTTTCGATTAAGAACTTGCCCGCAACCAGCTACGTCGCTGTAACGTTCCACCCAACCATAGGCCAGCTTGCTCATCAATCTCTCAGCAACGCTGCCACCCCCGAGCTGGGCATGATTCCTCCGGAATAAGGGTCAATTGCAGGCTTATACATAGCCAAGGGGCACAAACAGCAATCCAACACAGCTGGGGTTCATAGGCTTTCAACAGACAAGCCAAGCCAGCACAGCCCAAGGCTCAACCACTGCATTCCAGCAGCAAAACAACTTCATTCACTTCTCTGTGATGAAGGCATAAACAACAGGGTGGCAACCCTAAACCAAAATGAGGCACAGCTCAGCCTGCTAAGCAACTCAGAGATGGTTTTGGCCCTAACATGGCCAAAACAACCTAGCTGCAACCCAAACAAGGTACTTCAGCCGCCCAAACACACAAGAAACAATAACACAAATCACAGACCACAATGGATAATCAACAGCTCAACAGGGAAAAACGAATTACACAGCCCCAACAGCAGAACAGCAAACCAAATGCAATAGGGACGAATTTACAGTTTTCCCAACCAATGTGTGAACAAAACCCATGAATTAGCCTGTGAGTGAAGGATACGGCCACCCTATTCACAATTCGCCCCAGGAAATACTGCGTGGATAAATCCAGCAAAATACCATGCATGAAGATGGAAAATGGGAGGGAATCCCTCTGCGTGAGGATGCACAGCAGTAGAGGCCCTACGTGAGGAGAAAACAACTCCGATTTTGCCCGTGGATGAACAAAACAACAGCAAGGACGCGAATTACAGTGCGTGGGTGCTTCGGCAACCCGTGGAGCCCCAGAAAATGTCTGCGTGAGACTAAAATCGCCCAGAGCCTGTGCGTGAGAAGCCAACAGACCAAATCACGTGGTGAGAGTCCACAGACCAGGGAGGAGTGCGTGAGGGAGAAGAATGGCCAACATGGGTGGAGTGGGAAATTGGGTAAGGCTGAAAGCCTCCCACAACCACCACCACTTCAGCAATAAATGCCCTCAGCCATAACTCCTCAACCACCAGTTGAGCATTAAAGAGGTTGGAAGAGGTTGGATGAGACAAGAAAAGGTGACAAATCAACAAGGTAATAAAACATGGGTTTTTTCCCCCATAACCAAGGTTTGACATCCCCCACCACTTATCCTTTGGAACCATGCCCTTTTCATTCAACGTTGCACTGCCGTAGCTGGTTGTGGTTTATTTTAATTCATGTGCGGGTTTACATGATGCCGAATTATAATGTGCCGGATAGCACGACATACCATCGGCAATTATCCCCCATTGCCGAAACATACACAACCAAATCGATGGTGGGGCTTTTGCCTTGAGCTCCTCACCACAATTAATTACAATATATACATCATGCAAACGGGGTCAAAACCGGGGACATTACATTCTGGGTGGCTCGAGCATTAGGATTGTGCCATGAACACTTCAAGACTCCTTTAGGAATGCGAGGCAGAACTTCAGGTTTATCCGTAGGCTTTTCAATTTGCAAAGAGCTCTCAGGTGGAGTAAGTTCTTTCCCAAGGTCTGGTTGTGATGAACCATAGTCTTTCACATGCGTCACAACACTAGTAGCTTTCACCATGTTGATGCAACCATGGCCACTAACGGCATCCAATGGATTTGGAGTTCCACTAGATGCACAACCAGGATCCACGGTCCTCGAGTTCATATTTTGATTATTTGGTAAAGGATTTGTAAACACAATTGGGTCGTGTGCTATGAACTTTGAGGCATCTTCCATACGAGGGCACACGTGAGTAAGGTGGTCATCCCTACACAACTTGTAAGGAAATTTTACCTTCCGCTTAGACTACTTGTCCCCCCCAGCATTATTATTGTTATTGTTCTTATCATTAATCGCATTATCATTATTATTCCCACCCTTTTTATTATTTTTTCCTTTGTTTTTATTCCTTCCAGGTTGTTGGTTACCTTTAGGGTTTGACGATTGCACGAAAAGTACATCCGTCGACTGGGTAGGAAGGGATGAAGACATTGCTTTTCCTGACGCAGATTGGTTAAGCGATAACTGGCTCACTTTTTTCGTAACCGAATCAACAGGTTTGGCACTTGCGGAGCCAACAATACCATCAGCATGTGGCCCAGGCTTGAACTTGGGGTCGAAATTGGAACGTGGAGAATTAGGTATGATCTCATAAAGGAGCCCGGACTGAGCATAAATCAAGTCCAACTGTTGGGCCCTAAAAATAGCTTGGTCCTCGTTTTGCACTCCGGATGTGGAAACATCCTTCGCGATATAGGGTAAAAACGACTTGAGGAACCACTCTAGAAGAAACTTGGGTGGTATAAAGGATTTAATCATCATATTATGTCTATGCCACTCTTGAATATGATCAGAAATATGGGTGGCTTTGTTTTGCCAAAATGTTGAAAAAGAGTTCGGTACTGGCATTGTAAAGCATGGGTAGCTGTAAGTGGTTAAGAAAACTCATAGCAAGGTCATGAAATGAATAATATATATGTCCCCCAGGTAACTCTATATACCATTTCACGGCAGGACCCATGAGAGTGCTTTGAAACAATCTCAAATGGACAGAATCATCGTTCAAGGAGTTTCAAGAGCACTAAAGATGGAAGGTCGTAATGTGCTCACCGGGATCTTCACTAGCCTTACCTTCGAACTTTGGAATGTCCGAAGGAATTTTAGTAGGAACTGTCAGCCATGACGGGTCATGAGATACAGGATCGTTCGTCAATCTCAATAGATCGGGTAGATTCAAAGTCGCAACGAAAGGAATCCTAGGTTGAGCCGATTGGTTCCATGCTCCCTGATAGAACTGGTTCACATAAGGATGACTACTATATACACCATGGCCTTGGCCAGTGGGATAATAACATCCTCCCATTTGACCCATATAGGGTTGCATGTAAGGATTGTGATTTGGAGTATTTTGAGGCTGGGGTGCTACAAAGACATAATTAGGTGACTGATACATAGGTTGATACCTGGACCCATAAGGTATGTAGGTTTGTCCATAAGATGGTTTTTAAGAAGTTCCATAAGAGGTTCCATAAACTGGACCATGAGATGGTCCACGAGAAGGTCCATAAGATGGTCCATTGGAAGATACATGTCCTTCTAACACATGAGGAGGTACATGGTCCTCTGACACTACGGTTCTAGAAAAAGTAGGACAAACATTGCTAGTAGTAGAAATCCGGTGAGAAGACCCACTAGATTTAGGGGGAGGATGCGTCGTCAAAAAATCATTTGAAGGGATTGGTGTAGAAGACGATAGAATATGTAAAGGAATATAACTTATGACCCCAATATTCACATGTCTAGGTTATGGTCCCTAAATAGGAACACTAGTTCTAGGCCTAGGATGTATGTGTGAAGGAACCTCCACTGAAGGGATGGAAGGTGTAATGTGACTAGAGCTACCAAACCTCTCTTCCTGGAAGGGAATGGAAGTTCCCCCAAGTGCAACACCAGGGTCAACACTCGATCCATCATGAGATTATGGACTGGTCTAGAGAATATCAAGCATGCCATACCTAATATTGCTAGTGTTAGCGGATGTGTTGTGAGTCACATTGCTCGGAATCCAATACCGGCGATTAGGGTGTGTGGAATCTATGAATCGTGAAAAATATTCATGTGATGGTCCATCCGAATGACGACCAGACCCTACTGGAGTCCCGTATGTTCTAGGAGGTTCATCTTCCCATACATGACGAGGAATATCAAGGATCTCTGTAATCTCATGCTCATGATCACCCATAGTATGTGAATCAAAGTGAGAATGAGTCTGCCCGGGATGTCTGGTTCTCTCTCCCAAAGGAGGAGGAGACATGGAAGGTGGAATTCCTACTAAAGGATGATAACGGTGAGGTGCCACACCCAAATCCACAATAACTCAATAAAAAGAAAAGACTTGATATAGCTACACAACCCTAAGCAATCTAGCGTGTAAATAGCATACACCTAAGAAAATATAAAGCCACATCACAAGCAAACAAAGGGTAGGATAACTGAGCCCCCAAATGAAACAGGTATGTCTCTCCTACGAGAGGATTGAGACTCCCATACACAACAAGCGCAAGTTCGTAACTGTTGAGCCGCAAAAAGACCACATTTTATTCATCTTTCCTATACAATTTGTCACCTTATTCTTATCTTATGCTTCCATAAACCATTAATATTCACCACTTTCATAATAAATATGGGTTTATATTACCATTTCCCAAATCATTTATTTTTGAGTATTTTGAGTGAATTTGTGGTTAATTATTGAGAAAAATAACATATTTTCATTATACTATAAAGTTGGATGAGTTTGATGATGCTTACAGGTGTATTTGAATACTTTAACAAGCTCAAAAGTGACCACCTAGCCTCAAATTCGAATTTCATCCTCAAGATGTGGGCTAATTCCAAGGAGAATATGATGGACATGTGGAGAGAATATCTCATCGAATATTTGTTGGAGGATTTGAAGGGATGAGTTGTAGATTTGTTGAGGATTTGAAGGGATAAGTTGAGAGAATAGTGGATCTGTAATTATGATCAATTACCTTGAATTCATGTATAAATAGGAGGGTTCTCTCCTCATTTTGGTTAGAGATCTCTCTAGTGGTTTGGAAGTAGAGAATAGTTCATAGTTATTCATAGAATATATTTCTGATTGTTATGTAATTGAGATGATGATTACTGCACATCCTTTGATTCTCCCATGTTAATATAGATTTTTAGCACTTTATTTCTTATGAATTGTTAATGTAGATTTTCAATAATTTATTTTTTATGAATTGATAGCATAGATTTACATGAGCTCACAAGTTAGTGTCGATTGCTTTATATCAGTTTATTTTATGCAATTTCATGTTTTCTACAATTAGATTTATTTTCATGTCATTTCTTGTTTTTGCAAGCTTAATTCAGTTTCAGTCGCATGTTAATTTCAGTCACCTAAATTAAGTTAGCAATACTCTGCCCCTGCATATATTTTCACTGTACCTCACAAGTTTACGCTCTCTCCAGGTTGACAATCAAATCGTTGGATATATGTTATAATTTGTTTAATATGTTCCCCAACATTTTGGCGTCGTTGCCGGGGAGGTGCTAAAAGGGATCAAAGTTTAGATAGATATATAGATTACTTTTACATTACACAACAAGGGGGAGGGGAAAACGGTAAGATTCAAGGATGACTTCACTAAGAATTTTTTTAAATTTCCATGGTGTAACAGCCAGATGCATCCACTATAGTGGGGTGCCCCAAAGCCTTGTTGTTCCATTGTTTTCTGCAAACTATTTTCTTTTCTTTTTTCGCAAATGCAAGTTTGTTTTTATGCAAGTTTTCTTTTACATTTTTGTATTGTAAAGTTTCAATTGTTTTCATTTTTGGGCGCCTTTATTTCATACTAACCTGCTTCTAACTTTGTATATTCGTTTTTTTTTATAGATTTTTGTGCACCTTTTTATTTCTGTTTATGCACTCGTTCTGTGTTAATTTTTTTGTGCTTGTCATGCACTTGTTTTTTTCTAGTACTTGATTTGATTCTAGTAAAATAATTTTAGGATGAGCATAAGCCTAGAGCAGCTCACCCAGATCCTAACAGAAGCAAGGATCTCCTCTTCTCAAGAAGAGAAGATCTTAATAGTAGCTAAAAGATTTACTACTCCTCCTGAGGTAAAAGAAGAATCGAAGTTTGAAGAATCATGCACATCATATGAGGAGCAATTATGTGAGAAGAAAATCGAGAAGGATGAAAAAGGGATCTCGAGTGATCAAAGTCATGAAGAATATCATGCAAACAAATGCTGCATCGACCAATGTTTTTAAGTAAGTACTAGGTTAGATTGGTTTTGTTTTCACTTTTATTTTATTAATTTTCATTTGCAGTATTTAATTTTCTATATTACAACATATCTTAGATTTAGTTTTTCAAAATTAAATCTTAATCTTTGTTTACTTTTGTTATATAGATGGTTACATTGGAAATTTTATTTTATGTAAATAATCTTTAATTTTCAATTAGAGTAGGTAGGTTTTAGTTTTTATTTTTCAGTTTAAAATTAGTTTTGTTTTAATTTACTTTAACATTTCTATTTGTTAAAATGTTATTTCTAAATTTTCTTAATTACTATTGTTTTTATATTTGTTAGGGATTAAAAAAAATTAATCTTTTAAATCTAAAAAATTTCTGAAATTTTTGGTCTCCTTTTTATTTTTATATTTCATTTAATAATTTTCTAGTCATCCTAAAAATAAAATTAAATACATTAAGAATGAGTTTCTTTTAACAATTAAAATAAAATTAATTAATTAATAAACAAATAAATAATAAACAAACAAATAAATATACATATCAGTTACATTAAGAGTTATTTAGATTTTTTTCTTACTTTTTAAATTTTTTATTAGGAATAGTATAAGAAAGCAATGTTTACTCAATTTAAATGTTAGTTTTTAGTTTTTCTAAAAAAAATTGTAAAAATAGACCTATAAATATGAAAACATTTTATTTTAAACATTAAAATTAAAATATTAAAAGTTAAACATTAATATATGCTTATATAAGAAACCTTTAAAAATAAAATGATGCATTTTAAAACAAAAAAATGTTAATATATATATATATATATAAAGAAAAAAACTTTAAAAAATAAATAATATAGATAAGTTAAATAAATAAAACAAATATAATAAAATAACAGGTATAATAAAAAAAATCAAAATAGCAGATCTTTTGATCCATCCTTCAGCTTATTCCTTCAGCATGTCTTCCAATCTGTTCATTCCACCTTTCTCCAAAACAATCCTGTAAACAACAAAATTAGAACGTTAGAGAAACTAAAATTCAAACAATCTGAAACAAATTCAGGGTGAGACGTTTGAGCTTATCTGAAACGATTCAGGGTGATAGCGCCGCTATAGGATATATATTTTCTTTCTCCTCCTGATAGAGGAGATCTGAGGAACATATTGTTGGCGGTAAGAGGGATTGAAATATTTACAGTGAGTCTCTACAGGAAAGGAAAGAGGAAATCTAAAAGAAACCCTAAACTAGCCTAAACCTGTCAATGAATTATATCTAGAAAATCTAAAATTGAAAAAAAATATACCTAAAAATATGTGTTTCCAAGTATTGAAAAAATATTGATTTCGCTGCATATCTTCCAAAATTTTCATTGGTTTCTACTAGATGTCGTAGGTCTCGTCGTTTTTCCCACGATTCCTGTGGAGAGTTGGCTTAAAAAATGGAACTAACCCAATGCAGATCCTTCAAAATAATATACGCCATTAAGTAAGCATGACATGTATGCATTAATCTCGTTACATTTATTAAGGAGATTCTGAAATCGGTTGTAATATTGAAAACAATAATAATAATCTCCATGTCTAGAACAAACACCTGTCTTGATGATCTGGCTCATGATTTCAGTGATTGGATTCTTCATAAACTGATCTTCATAAAAATTATATGTGTTGTCAACTCTAAAACATGAGGTAGTTTTGAAGCATGTTTCCTATGCCAAGTTTGAAACGTCTTCCTTTGGCTCATAGCATGTCAAATGGAAAGTTGCTTGATTTCATTTGCAAACCAGCTGGTTCACCTCATGATCGAAAAAGTAATGAGAATCGTCCTTCTTGTTCCTATCTTGGATTACTTATAACAACTTTGTATAATAAAAATATATATGGCAGACCATACCTCGCTTTCCTTCTTCGTTGGTTCAGTTTTCAGAACTTACTTCGTTTAGCTCATCTGTGTCACATAGGAAATGGAATTGATCTAACATGGTGAGAAAAAGTTGTAGGATCCCTTTCCCACACTATGATTGAATTATTCCCATCCAGGTCATCTGTAAGAAGAAGTGCTTGCCTCTGCAAAAGCATCAGAATAAAATGCTGAGTAGCCATGACTATTCCTGGGAATAAATTAGGCATTGTAGGTATCACCCCTTGTACTAAATATGAAATTCCTGAAACAAATGTGGTCTACCTAAATTGGGGCTCAACCAATACCCAAATTCCTTTTACTGTATCCAGAGAGTATTCATCTTCCTGTGAAAGTAATGAAATGCACCTTGAACAAAAAAAATAGGCTCGGCAAAGGCATTAGCCACGACTTTGGCGCAGAAAGTTTCGGAGGAAGAGGGAACAACACCTAGAAAAAAAAATACCCAAAGCTCAGCAAGTGATTCTCTTGAAAAATCATACACAACATGCACAAGCTCTATGAGGAGCACATCCTGAAGAAAAATACCATTAGGAGCAAAGACGAGTAAAAGAACTTCTTTGGCTGCTAGATCAACGGGAGACAAAGATTTTCCAGAGTTGTTAGCAATGGTGGGTACAATAGTCAATTTTTGGAATGTCTCAAACCCATCCAAACTATCCTCCACCCTATTTACATCAAGTTGGTAATTTTTTACATATAATAAATACTTGAGAGTTGCACGAGCCCTAGGACCATCATCTATAAATTGCAGCTATTGTGTGTTTTATCCTATGTGATTTTTGTAGATTGTTGCATTTTTTTATGCATCGGAAAACAATCTTAAATTTGGTATTGGTCAGCATGCAAATGAACAAATGGCGGAAATTAACACAAGTCCCCTAGAAATCACATGCATGTGTTGGCCGATTCACGGTTGATTAGGTTAGCAAGAAGCAAATTGGTAGAATGTATGTTGGTCAACGAAATCAGGAGATTTTCTTATAAAGAAATGTGGCCAAATATTTTGGCGTGTCAACCTTACACAGATAATGTTGCAAGCACCTACACTTTTCGCCATAATTAGCACAAACATTTATATCTATGCATCGGATCAGTCTCCGTAGCCATTTGTCATGAAATTTATATTTGGCATTCAATTTAAATTATAATATTGAATGTAATGATTTGGGACAAACACAATTATTGTTTAATGAATTGTTTGGTAAATTAGGATAGAAGTAACTTGCCGACCATTTTCATTTCATTGCTTACCGTAGCGCCAATCCTAATATCGATCTCCACGGTTCTTCCATAAGAAGAATAAGAATATAGCTCTTACTCATTTAGAATCCTAAACAAGGGCGACCTTAGAAATATGAACCATTAATTTTTCTCCATAGAATGTCTTCTTCCACAGGGAAGAGTTTGACAAACAAGAGAACTTTACTGAATGAGGAACTGGAGGGACTCGAACAAGTGACCTTCGATGTTTTATTCTCTTTAGTTTTTATCCTAGTTTCGAGTTCTTCTGTTTTTTCTCCCGTACGTTTTCGACGCATCGAATAAAATGAAAAGAATAAATGTGGTTGCGTAAGGGCACACACTTAGTAGATCTATAAGTTGAGGAGTATAAATATATGCCTTCATACATCAAGAGCCAACAACCCTTCAAAATAAACAACCCTAACAATGTCTTCCTTCACTGTTTTTTAATATAAATGAAAAGTTATTTCATAATTTACAACACAGAAAGCTAAATAACAAACATAACCCACCCCGATAGTAGCAAGGAAATTAATTATTGTAGGGTTTATTCTCCATTTGATCCACAATTCAAAATTCAAGGTCCTTTAAGATCCTTTTGATATATGTCATTCCATATCAAGATAAACTTATCATGGTAAAAACCTAACTTTATAAACATATTTTAATTTAAAATTCACAATTTATAACAACGAATTCATTTAGATATTATTAAACAACAAATATTTGGAAGAAAAGTAAAGACAGTTAAAAATTAAACAAAATAGTGAATATGTGCATATAAACTCATATGGAAAATAGCAATAGTGAAGGATATTTGGTAAGGAGAACAAAATCAAGTTCTTTCATAGGTCGAGGATTGACTCGCAGTTGTTGTTGAACTGGGATAGAGACTTGTCAAAGGAATCCGAAAGGTTAAGGAGTTTTAGAAGCTCAAACCCTCGTAAGAAGGTAATGGATTTGTGTGAATTGTGTGAATATGAGTGAGAGAGTAAGTATATCCACCACAATGTCTTTTATTATCCCCTTGTCCCACCATCAAGTTTCTATGGTTTCTTTCATTTTAGGAGTCAACAAGAATGTGTAGCATAGAAAATAATGAGTGGATAACATTGGACTTTTTCTATCTCCATATCTATTACATGCTTAGATTCTAAAAAGTGGTTTTGTACTCTATAAGGCTAGAATCAAAGGTAATGTAAATGAATACAGGTATTACACTTGATCATGATTAGCACTACTAATTACAGTCTATAAGCTCGTACTTATTCAGACTAGTTAACTACCAGTGCTTAGCTTATCTCATATCACTATTTGATATGGTTAATTTGGCAATAAGTTGTAGTGTAATTGCTTATGTTTCCATATTGATTACATGGATCATGTTAACTAAGTGTATCTACATAATACTATGTGTTAGTAGTATGCGATTGATCGATTAGATTGAGATCCAAACTGATTGAAATCAAATAAGAGCAAGCTACATGGGTACTACTCATACAATGGTCTATTCAATAGTTATCATACTATAACATAAAACTCTTATCATAAGCAATAAGGTTAATAGATTCAATCATTTCATATTAGTTACAAACCATATACGATCACCTTATCCAGTAGTGGAATCAAAGTAATGGAAATGAATCATAAAGGATTAGCATTAACAATACGTCATAACAAAAATAACTAGTATTAACACCTAAGCTATTACTTGCAATATGTTATCATATAGGATAGAATCAATCCCATGGAACCAATACTAATAAGATACAAGCTATAAGACTAGTTATGATGTTACTTATGTCAGTTTTAATGGGTGTAACACTATACTAATTGTAATTCATATTGTCTAATACAAGAGGTATCATTACTCGTATCTATTATGGATATTACTTATAAGCTTTATTATGTATACTTAATAAAATAATGGAGTTAGTTATGCTTATATTAAAGAGAAATCCGGCTTCAATGAATTACCTTAGGTAATAATACTACATTAATATTGACAATGTTAATCGACATTGTAGTAATAATTTGACATTTATAAGGAAGTGTTGACTAGACTACCTTCATTAAAAATATAATAAATCATTTGTTTGTTTGTTTCTGTTTTCATAAGAGTTTTTGGTATATATATATCTCTTAAAACAATAAAAATTTTAGATAAAACATAAAAAATTATAAAAATTTTGATGTTATTAATCACATTAATATGCATCTTTCAAATTGAAGGCAGCTATTGTCGCAGCTACGCATTATTATTGATATTTATTTTTGCACAGTGGGACCTGGCACATCTACTATTTGGGGGAGGTACGCGGGTAGGTGTTTGTTTGAAACTACTAAATTTATCACAAAAAAATAGATTGTTTACACCCTCCTCTCTATTCAGATCATTAAGATAGCCTGCTTTTAGAGGGGTCGACCCTCTCTCCCTATTGCGCAATCATTACATAAAGACACATTATGATGTACAAACTCTGATGTAAAAGCTTACATTAGTATCTATATACATAAAAACACATAAAATTTTGAAATTTGTTTTAGTAAATAAATCAAATTTAAAAAAAAAATTAACAAAAACAACTTTAGAAATAATAATAAAATGGTTATGATAACATTACAAAAAAATAAAAATTGAAAACTAAAAACATATAAATAAATAAATAAAAACATTAGGTAATAAATGAAATCATAAAATTAAAATTTTAAATGAACTTGGAGTCTTCTCAAAATTTTATGATTATTGCGCTAACTTGTTGTCGCAAGTCAGTCAGAAACAGGTTTTGACAAGAAGGGTTGCTACTTTTCAGGTATAAAAGCATTTCATTTATTTTCTTTGACTTGGTTCGTTAAGAACATGTTTTTCTATATTTTCAATGCTCTCACAAGTTTGTTGCAGAAAATTTTCAGAAAAATGTTCCATTGAAAGCTCAAAGGATTTGAGTTTTCCCTTGAGTATGTCACGACATTTGTTGCCACAAAGAATCCTTTCAGAAACCAATTACATGATGTCATGATTACTTATCCTTTTTCCTTCCAAGCTTATCCATCATCCATGTCAGAGTCTATTGTTTTCTTGCCTTATATATCATGGGTTCCCGCATGTCTACCTTTCTAAGTCGCACACATTTTCCTTATTTTCAATTTATCTTTTTCTTTCTGAATAAAACCACTCAGCTTCCTTTCCATGACTACATTACTTTATTATCCCTTCCATAAAAACTGTTTGAGCCTCATATCTTTTATCTATAGTCCTACCACTCATTGTGTACAACTCGTGTTGACTGATGTGGGATTCCCTAAGGCCCACCTTTCAACAAGTCTTGCCCCATCAACCTCATCACATTATCTGGGATAGAGACTAGAGTTCATCTTTAGCACCTTGAGGCTTGCATGCCTTAATGGAAAGTTCTCTCGCTGACAATCATGGGAATACATCAATGTCCCTTGATCGTTAGATCTTGGAAGTGGCTCGACATCAACTCATTTATTCACACTTCGCAAGATGTACTTAGGTACCTTGGCACTCATTGACATCAATGGTGAGATTGCCTCACATTGGTTAACAACATTCATCAATGGTTGGTAATCCAATGACTTCTTTCCATGTTCGACATCAACACATTTATTCACATGGTAAGAATTGTACCATCAAGTTTTGTAGCAGGTGAATACTATATACTTTTCATGAATCCATCAGCAGTTTTACAGCAGCATACTTTCAGCTCTCATCTTTTACTTCATCCAACCAAGCAGCAGTTCAGATCCTTCACTTCACACTCTATGATCCAGCAACAACAGCCGCATTCCTATTGCATAGTTTATCAACTTTTTGGGTAAGTGGAGGTATTTTGTTTTCTAATCTTTAGCCATGTAATTCCTTAAATGCTAGAAAATGAATGAATTTGGAAAATTCCCTCACTACATTCCCTTTCTCCTTTTCATAAAATTAATACATCTTAAGTTGGGGAGGGGGGGGGGGACTATTCATTACCATTTTACATATTCATCATCTCATTTACCATTTACCAACATTTCTTTCCCAAACTATGCTTTGTTACACATTGAATAAAAAACTATGCTATGTATATTGGCATGATTCATAATATGAAGAAAAGGGCTTTCTAATATACATTGATGGTTCATCATTTCTAATGCATAAATCTTATGTATTGCAGCAAAAATACAATTAAAAAAAAATTATGAATGTTGTTAACATAAGAACAAGTAAAAAAAAATGATGAATGGTGTTAACACAAGAACCAACCATAACAAAAATTGCTGCCACTCATGCATTTCAAATCCTAGAATGATTTACTGTTACATACCATCATTATGTAAAGCCCAGCTACAAAGCCAAAAGTTTTAAAGAGGATCAATTCATAGTTGCATGAGGACATGCAACCAGTCAAGTTTGGGGGAATGTTGAGCCGCAAAAGACCACATTTTATTCATCTTTCTTATACCATTTGTCACCTTATTCCTATCTTATCCTTCCATAAAACAATTAATATTCACCACTTTCGTAATAAATATGGGTTTATATTACCATTTTCCAAATCATTTATTTTTGAGTATTTTGAGTGAATTTGTGGTTAATTATTGAGAAAAATAACATATTTTCATTATACTTTAAAGTTGGATGAGTTTGGTGATGCTTACAGGTGTATTTGAAGACTTTAACAAACTCAAAAGTGACCACCTAGCCTCAAATTCGAATTTCATCCTCAAGATGTGGGCTAATTTCAAGGAGAAGATGATGGACATGTGGAGAGAATATCTCATCCAATATTTCTTGGAGGATTTAAAGGGATGATTTGTAGATATGTTGAAGATTTGAAGGGATGAGTTGTAGATTTGTTGAGGATTTGAATGGATAAGTTGAGAGAATAGTGGATCTGTAATTTATGATTAGTTATCTTGAATTCATGTATAAATAGGAGGGCTCTCTCCTCATTTTGGTTTGAGATCTCTCTACTGGTTTGGAAGTAGAGAATAGTTCAGAGTTAGTCATAGAATAGATTTCTGATTGTTATGTAATGGAGATGATGCTTACTGCACATCCTTTGATTCTCCCATGTTAATATAGATTTTCAGCACTTTCTTTCTTATGAATTGTTAATGTAGATTTTTTAGTAATTTCTTTCTTATGAATTGATAGCATAGATTTATGTGAGCTCACAAGTTAGTGTCGATTGCTTTATATCAGTTTATTTTATGCAATTTCATGTTTTCTGCAATCAGATTTCTTTTCATGTCATTTCTTGTTTTGCAAGCTTAATTCAATTTCAGTCGCATGTTAATTTTAGTCACCTAGATTAAGTTAGCAATACTCTGCCCCTGCATATATTTTGTCTGTACCTCACAAGTTTACTCTCTCTCCGGGTTGACAATTGAATCATTGGATATCTGTTATAATTTATTTAATATTTTCCCCAAGAGTAACCAATTATAGTGGCCCTCAGCTTCAACGCATATAGTGACTTTGTTTTTCGAACCCTACCTGGCCAGGACATCTGTAAAATAACTTTTGCAAATACCCCCTCAATAACCTAGGTAAGGAAACTAAGGTCACCTCAATATAACCAATGCTCAGGTGGATAATTGCAGGCAGGATCGACCGTATGGGCAGGGTAACAAAGCCCGAACCCTGAAAGCACAACTGGTACCCCAAGGGTGCACCAATCAATACCTCACATTCCTTCAGATATGAATACAATCCTAGAAATATCTTCGGTGCTCACAAAATGTGACCAGGGTTCATCCCAATCACAATCATGTGCATTGCCTCGTGCTTAAATCCCGTGTAAGATGAGCGTCCTGAGAAACACTAATTATATCAAGGGTTTCACACTCTCACCTGGACAGACACCTACTTGTTTTGTTTAGTGGTCTTGGAGAATTGACTCACAATGAACTATTCCAAGACCCTAAAACCTATTCTTGTTGATGCACCCTAAAAAAGAAAAGAGTGTAATTCATTTTATCAAGCGTATATTTTAGTTGGTTGTGATTAATCAAAGGATAAATGGTTGTGCAACTAATGAATTTATTACTTGAAGTAAATATGCACACCTAACAAGCAATTCTAAGTGAAATGTGTAGAATAAAGAACAGGGTATGCCACTACATGAGGTGCAAGATTTTTCCTTCAAATGTAAGTGCAATCATCCCCATATGAAAATATAACTATAATAATAGCAAGGAAATCTAATGCAAGTATCGTGCCAATGCAAAATGTAAGAGATGCATAACTATGAAAAAGCAAAAAAAAATTGTATTTTTTGTAATAAATGAGATATGGAAGCAAATAAATGACTCTACAACCCCCAAACCCTGCAACCACTCACAAACAGAAGCCAAGCAAGGCACCAAGGTAAAAGAGGCCTAATGCACTAATCTAAAAACAAAAAATGAATAAATGGATGACAAGAACAAAACTTGAAAAACAAGCTAAAAGCAGTCTCTAGTCAGAAACAAAGGGTGTATACAGACTCCAAAAGCATCCAAGAAGACTCAGCAATCATCAGAAATCACTGAGCAACACTTAATCCTCCAACTAAGGCTCAAAATCAAAGCATACATGACTGTTCTCAATAAAAGAGCATATATATGCGATTGTTCAAGGAAAACCCGCGTGTATACGCGACTGTGAAAGAAAAACCTGTGTACAGGAAGAAAAGGTAGAAAAATAGGGCAAATAGACAAGATAAGACAAAATTTACTTCTTCAGGACCCTACTGGGAAAACATGCCCCCAAACCCAAGACAAAAACAGAGAAATCAATAGCAATTCAAGTTCATTGAATACCAAAAACCCCCCAAAGAGAAACAACTAGGAACCTCCCCAGTATGGTCGCCAATTCTGTTACAGAGAGAAACTTCCTATGGCTTGGGGTGTACCATAATAGATAGCTTTGACACTAGAAATCAATATTTCCCAATATTCAAGAGAAACCAAACATCTGACACTAAGGGATACCGAATCGTACCTTGTTCTGGATGGTTGAAGTATATCCCTGTTGAGATTTCCAATTCACGCTTGTATTAGCAATTCGCTCTCAACAACATCAAACAAGACAAGCATGCTATATAATAGTGTGTTAGACCTACTCTAGCATATATATTCAATAATGCATAAACAATTAAACACATCCATGGATTCAATATTCATATTCAATTGCACATAATTGGATAGGAAAAGATATTTCTATTAATAAAATCAGAGATTACAATAGCGACAACCTCTGTCAACACGTCTACGAACCGGAGAAATGGAGTCCTCCACCTGAGCCTCCACCACCTCAATCCTCCATCTCTCGATAGAAATCTCACAAGAAAAGGCAAGCTTGGGAAGAACACAAAGTACTCCAAAGGGACAAAGGGATGCATACTCAAGTATTATGCAAATTGTGGTAACAATGGACTATAGTTTACTTTCTCTTCAATTCCTCCCATTCAATGCATCCAAGGGGTTCCTTATATAGCACTCCAAAAGGGTAATGGAGGGTCAAATCCGAGCGTTCTCAAGGCATTTGGAAGGCCAAGAGTCAAGTTATTCGGACTCCTATGAGGAAAAATCCAAAAATATTTGGACTTATGCACACATCCCAATGTACACAGGTTTGAGGTTGTAACACCCTGGTTTTTACCCCATTTGCATTAAAAATGTATATGATGTATATATTGCAATTAATCATGGTGTGGAGATAAAGGAAAAAGCCTCACCATTGATTTAACGTTTTGTGTTTCGACGATTAAAATCATTGCCGATGGTATTTCGTGCTAACCGACATATTATAATTTTGGAATCATGTAAATATGCAATTCAATTAAAAACCCACAACCAGCTATGCCAATGCAACAAATAATGAGATGGGGGCATGATTTCCTAAGGATAAGTGGGGGGGTAGTATTTAATCTTTGGGGCCAATGGGGAAAAGGCAAATGTCAATGGAAGAACCCACCAAACAGTCAACTACCTTTCTTGTCTCATTCACCCAATCATTTAATTTTTCCAGAAATTGGTTGAAGTAGTTACTGCATGAGAATGGGAAGAGTATGGGAAGGAAATTCGAATTTGGGGAAAACCCATTTTTGGGGAAAAATGTTTTTGACTTTTGGGGCAAGTTAACACCCAAAATGCATTCCCATTTGGTCATACGCCCACGTTCTCCATTTTTCCTCACGCAGTGAAGCTGGGGAGTTGATTTACCTTCACGATTTTTCTGCTATGTGTTCTCATTCACGATTTTGGGGCTCCTGGATGTTTTCCTCATCATCATTCATCCACGTCAGGGCTCTCTCAAATGGTTGGAAGTTCTCTATGTGTGAATTTTGTTGTTGGGTTTGATTTGTGTGTTTTACCTCACGTGGGCAAACATTTTTTCATTCTCCTCAGGTGAAGAATTTCGTTTTTGTGATGATTTGTGGTTGGGTTTCTTCCCCAACGTTTTCCAAGCTGAAAATCGATTTTGGCTCCTAGGGTTGTTTTACCCACTTACCATTTCTGACTTTAGCTTCCAGGACATTTTTGTCCATGCCTAGCACTATAATTGTTGTGTATTGAATTCGTTTTTTTCCACGTTAGGGCCAAAATGCCCCTGGGATACGAATTGTTGTTAGGGGGTTGTTTTCACCCACCTTGGAAATTCATTTTGTTGCTGAACTATTTTCCTCAACCGAGAAATTGTGCATAT
This sequence comes from Pseudotsuga menziesii, assembly GCA_001517045.1. NCBI lineage: Eukaryota > Viridiplantae > Streptophyta > Pinopsida > Pinales > Pinaceae > Pseudotsuga > Pseudotsuga menziesii. Next base: position 32,193 of record LPNX010342859.1, read on the forward strand.
TGTTGTGTATACATTTGTGCTTTGGTCTTTGTTGAATTGGGAGTGGAAATGGGGCCTGACCAGCTTGGTAAACTAGTGTGTGGAGGAACCTCACAGGCAGATCTAGGGGGCTAGTTTTCTTCTTGCACACCCTGAATAGCACTGGAAGGGAAGGCATAGCCTGAGGGACTGTGTAGCAGAGAAGGGGATGATTCCTTGTGTTAGGTGGGTAGATGTTTAGAAGCCAGGATATATTTGATTCAGGTGTCCATAGCCCTGTTGAGGAGCTCACTAGCTTAGCAGCCAGCCTATCCATCTCATTTATAGCCTGACAAACCCAACTATGTTGGCTTGGCTGAATTTTGTGGTATCCTTGGTTATGTGTGAGCCTGCTAGTGTTCCTTATTCCTTGTGGGAATCATGCCCAGCTCAGGGGTGGTAGTGTCGCTGAGAGATTAAGGAGCACATTGGCCTATGGTTGGCTAGAACGTTACAACGACATAGTTGGTTGTGGGACGAGCTGCTTCATAAGATAAGTATTCATGTTTGTTTCATCTCTGCAGTGGTATTTGTTGTTTAATGAAAATGATGAACATGCTAAATTTTTGAATGGAATGTAGTTTGCTTCTACTGTATGTTAAATGTATGCATCTATGCATGTATTAGTTCAATGCATTTCATTTTATCATGTGTATGTTCATGGGAATTAGATATCCTGGATTAGATAGCAGTAACATCATGTCCTCTCCATCTGGTAGAGGGGCAGGGACATGACAGAGGTCAAAATTTGCATGTACACGCGAGTATGGGTTTAAAAGTCGTGTACAACAATAAACAAGTGTTTTTAAGGGATGATCTTGGAACATCAAAGGATAATATAAGTCCATAGGGTATAAATAGTTTGCAGAGGGACAAGGAATGCCATAAATATGTGATCAACCATGTGTGTTAAAATCAGCTATAACAGGGGGGAGGATTGTTTTCGGTTGTTTTTGGGAATCTTCTAAAAATATGTAATTTAATCCTAGTTAAGGGATTGCAGTCTATTTTCTAATTTGGGTTAATTGATTAGGGTATTGGATGTTTTGGAATACCTATATTTTGTAATATGAGGGATTCATAATTATAATGAGAAAATAATAGGTGTGGCTCCAAGGTTTGTTGGTTTTCCCGGTTAAGGGCTTCCAAGGAAAATCTATGTATTTTATATGTGAATGTCATGGTGTAATATCTATTTTTCTTAAAACAATCTATATAATTTTGTTCTCTTCATATTTTAAAATTGCATGTGGTATCAGAGCTCGATTGTTGGCATCAGGGTGGCGTCTTTGTTGTTGAGGGTTCGACGTGATTGATATATCTTGGGTCTCTGATAAACCTAGGTTTAGTGGGAGTGTTATAGCATTGATTTGTGCATTGAAAGAGAATGGCAAGCAGCTCGAGAATTTAGATCAATAAATTTAACACCTAGAACTTTGAGCTATGGAAATTGAAAATGGAGGATCTTCTTGTAAATGAGGAACAACAGATTTATATGGATCCAAGTACACAACCCAGTAGAATTTCAAAAGAATTTTGGAAGAAATTATAAAGAAGGATGAGGAGTACAATACGACTATGCTTATCATACTATGTGTTGTTGAACGTATCTGGAGAAGATAGTGTAGTAAATATATGGATAAAGTTAGGGAGTTTGAATTAATTAGAATCCCTTGTAAAGAAGGTGTTTCTACAAAAGAAACTATTTCATCTGAGAATGGATGAAAATGACACAGTGACAGAGCATTTGAATGTCTACAATACTCTGGTAAGTTAGATAACCTCTATTGGAATTAAAATGGTTGAAGAAGATAAATGTATTGGATTATCGTGTTCTTTGCTAGATTCTTGGGACAACCTAATTGTTGCAATAGGTAGTTCTAGTCAAGTGACCTTAAAATTTGATGAAACAGTATCATCCCTGCTATCAGAATAGATGAGGTGGAAAACTATGGATACCCATAGCATGGATTCCTTATCCATGAGAGGTCTCGCTTAGGGGGCAAAAAAATTAAGGGATCTTTAGGGAGATCTAAATCTAAGGGTAGATATAAATCCTCAGGAAAAGGTATAAGGAATTGTTGGAAGTGCAGTAAAGTTTGGGAACTATAAAAAGGATTGTATATCTAATAATGTTTAGAAAGTAAAGTTATTTGAGGATATCCCTTCCACAGAGGCGAATACCTCCTTAGAAGAAGGAGGGGATGTGTACCTAGATTCCATGAGTAATCATTTAGAACATGATATATGGTTGATTGACTCAGGTGCATCATGTCATATGACCCCTCAAAGGGAGTGGTTCTATGAATATGAAAAGTACAATGGAGGAGATGTGTATTCGGGAGATGTATCACCATCTAGTATCATTGGACATGGTAGAGTCAAGTTGAAACTCAAAAATGGAAAGATTAGATATAAACCTGTAGTGCTACACATTCCTAATATAGAGAGAAACTTGATATTTGTCGAAAACATGGATGTTGCAGGTGTAAAGACTATGTGCGAAGACAATGGTTGTAAAATGGTTCGAGTAACAATGGTATTAATGAGGGTATTTCGGAATAGAACTCTATAAAAAATATTGGGAAGCACCATCATTGATGAATGTAACAGTTATGTTGTGCTGGAGGGAGGAGATAAAGATGACAAAACTCTAACTACATCAGGAGTAAATGCAATGCTATGGAATCAAATATCAGGGAATATCAAAGAAAAGGGCCTTCAAGCCTTACAAGGTAAAGGTATGGTTGAAGGTATGACTAACGCAATCTATATTTTTATTTTTGTGAACATTGCATATATTGAAAACATAAATGAGTAATATTTGCATCTATTGCTACAAGAGAAATGGGGATTTTAGAGTTAATACACAATGATGTGTTTGGACCTATGCATGTTCCATCATTGGGAAAATCGATGTATTATGTTTCATTTATAAATGTTTTCACAAGGAACACATGGATTTATTTCCTTTGAAAGAAATATGAAGTATTTGATAAGTTAAAATAATTTAAGTCTCTTGTACAGATTAGTCATAAAAGAAAATAAAGGTGTTGAGGACATATAACCGTGGAGAGTTCTGTGGGAGTGAATTTGAGGAATTATGTAAGAAGTGCGGTATAGAAAGGAAAAAAACTACTCCATGCACACCTCAACATAATGGAGTTGCCTAAAGGATGAATAGGAAATTGATGGAAAAGGAAAGGAGCATGCTAAGAAATGGTGGGATAGGATAATAATTATGGGAAGAGGCAGTGGAGACAACATGTTACTTGGTATAAAACCGTTCACCCACATCAACATTGTTGAAAAAACTCCAAAAGAGGTATGGACAGGTAAGAAACCCTCTATTAAGCATCTAAAAGTTTTTGGTTGTGATGCTTTTGTACATGTTACAAAGGATAAAAGGATAAAGTTGGATAGCAAAGATGAAAAAAGTATATTTGTTGGCTATAAAGACAGTACAAAAGGTTATAATATTTGTGATCCTATAACTAAGAATATTGTTTATAGTCAATATGTTGTGTTTATAGAGGTCAAAGAAGTCCCCAGAAAATAAGTGACTCCAATGTAAAAGGAACCAAATAAAATAGAGTTTTATTTAGAAGGTGAAGAATCTGACTCGACAAAAGAAGATGAATCAGAAGAAGAAGAACCTCATACCCTAGCTTTGAGGAGATCATCTCGAGAAACAAGGAAACCAGAAAGGTATTCCCCTCGTGATTCTTGATCTCATTTCTCTTTGTCTATTATTGATGATGATATTATAAATGTAAAGGAATTTGTTGATTAAGAGGATAGTGAGCTTTAGAAAAAGGTCATGGATGAAGATATGGATGCCTTGTAAAAATTTGAATTCTAGATCTAGTCCAGTTACTACCTAGACGAATAGTCGTTAGCACCAAATGGTTTTTAAAAAAAATGTTGAATGCAAAAGGTAAAGTGTAGAAGTACAAATCCCACTTGGTAGAAAAGGGATATTCTCAGGTAGAGGGGATTGATTTTGGTGAAATATTTTCTCTAGTTTCAAAATTAACTTTTATTAGATTTCTTCTTACTATTTCTATTGCTTTTGATATTGAAGTAGAGAAGACGGATGTGAAGAAAATGTTCTTACATGGAGATATTGAAGAAGAAATATACATGAATCAACCGAAAGGGTTCATAGTAAAGGTAAAGAAAGAGCTGGTATGTAAACTAAAGAAGCCCATTTATGGTCTAAAGCAATATCCAAGGATGTGGTACCAAAAGTTTGATGCATACATACTTGGATTGGGGTTTATGAGAAGCAAGATTTATCATTGTGTATACTCCAAACAGATCGGTGATCACTTCATTAGCATAGTATTGTCCTCCAATTTTGGAATTAAGGATCTCAATGTTGCAAAATTCATTATGGGAATGGATATTAGAAGAGATCATGCAAATAGGAAGATATGGTACTACAAATATTTAAAATGCAGGTGTTATCAATCATATTTTTATCCTTTTTCCATGGAAAGATAACTCCAAGGTAACATTACGAACCGATACTTAGGAGGAAAGATAGATTATTTCCTACCAAAGATGGATCTCTCAATAAATAAATACAAAGGAACGATATATATTTTAAAGAAACAAGTTTAATAGTTGTGATGCCTGAAACACGGTGATATCATTGGGCATGGACTCAAAATATGAGTTACAATCAATGATAGTTCTTTGCAATGGAATTATTTATAGAGGCAGGGTAGTTACTCTTTTACAGTTAATTTCTTGATTGTCTGGTGGTAGAGAGGAAAAACGAACAATCCATTAACATGGGCATCAAAAATATTAATCCATTATTAACTTTAGAGGAAAATTGTTTCTAGGTACTTGAAATCAAAGAACCAGAGCATATGATTATGAGTTTTGATTCAATATGCACTTATTCAAGCATAAAAGACAACCGAATGGAGAGGAATAAAAGGAAACACATTCACATAAAGAAAATATAATACAGGCTGTAAAAATAACAAAATGAGAATCTATGGTAGAAAACTTTCTTGGATATGCAATTTTTATTAATATTGAAGTCTCTCTTAAAAAATGAGTTTTCTCACGGGTTCCAACCCTCATTACATTACAAAATCATGCTTTTATATATCAATATTTTCTCCTCGAGCTGATAACTATTTACAATCTAAAAATAGGCATCTGTAACTACTTGATTATATCTGTCCCATAACTTAAAAAAATAATCTCCTTAACTACTTAGAAAATATTCAACTTTATTCCAAAACCCGGGCCTTGAAATGAAATACTTCATTAATGAATTTGTATTTCATTTTTCCCAATTTCTCTATAGTCTTCCACTGACCTTCAGATGTCAGATCCTGACTTTCCATATCCTTTGCCAATACTCTCAACTCAACATGATCTATGTAAGAAATAGGTGGCAGCTAAGCACCAATTTCTTTGAATGCATTTACCAACTCAAAATACACTACTAGCTTATCAATTATGACCTTTCCAGACAAGGAATGAGTCATATCTTCAAACTTATTATGATCTATCTTGGATCTGACCAACAGGGATTGATAATATGACTAAGAAATTATCTTTCCATGTTCATTCCAAAAAGGAGGCAAGCCCTTTGAAATAATTCTACAAATAAGCCTTTAAAATATTTCACTTGATGCAACATTATATTTGCTTTTGCTAGGAATGTCTCAATTTGTTGATGCTTCCCCACAACTTTCATGGCCCAAGTGATCACTGCAATTCTTTCCTTGATGCCCATTGTTCTTAGTTCCTCTTCAGACAAAGTGTTGAGGAAGTTTATTGTATTTCTAGTTGTATCTGTTGGTTTTCTATCTAAAGCCTCTTTTACAACTATATAAATCTTTCTTGCTGCATTAATTACCATTTTATTATCTTTGATAAAATTAAGATAATGTATTATCTTGGTTTCTTTAGCAATAATCATATCCCAAAGGAGATTCCTGGCACCTTGTACTGGCAGCTGACCCGTCAGTTGTTTTACCAATTTATCATTTCTATCTAGCAACTCCTTATTTTATTTTCAAAGAGTTTTGTTTCTTCTTCCTAATTTTTAATTGTTTCAGCCAAGTTCTAATTTTATCTTTTCAAACTCATTATCTCTTTATCTCTCAAGGTAACATGTGACATAACCTAAACAATGGATTCAATGTTTGTTTCTGTACTTGGATTCTTTGTCTGTATTGGTTACTTTTTAATCCTCTATTCTCTTTCTTTTTCCAAAGCCAACTAGTTTTCATTTAGAACATCTATTTTAGCAGTAAGGAAACCTTTTTTCCTTTTCCCATTGGCTTTGTTCCCCAACAAGATTCAACAAATTTTCCTTACTATCATTTAGCTCCAGAAATAATGAATATTTCTCCTTCTATAACTCTGTCAATTCAAAAGCCTGAATTAGCTTAGTTGCTGGAATTTTCAATTTCTTTTTCAAGAGCTGGATAGTGTTATCATTTTCAGCCAAAATTTTCTTAGTTTCCTATCCTTTGTCCACCTCACTATCCATATCTAACAGATCACCTTGAAGCTTTTTTATTTGTTGTTGATGCACTTTATTCTCCACCTGTTTGTGTCTCAATTGATTCTCTATTCTAGACATTTTAGTATATAACTTTGAAACTTTCAAAGTAGCTTTTGTGAGGTTAGTATAGATAACTTCCCCACTCTATTTTTGTAGATGAATTTTATCTAGTACTGGTATCTTTTGGAGATCAAGCCTCATTTATGCAACTCTATTTTGGGTAGTTACTGCTAGATTCAACGTATTTTTTTCATGATCCTTTACAGTGACTAATGAAACTTCTTTATCATAAATTTTCCTCACTTTAGGATAAAGATTCAAATATTTTTCTGAGGAAACATTCTTATATTGACCATATGTTGCAGATAATTCACTCCTGTCTTAAACTTATCAATTGATTCCTCTTGTGTTTCTAAAAAATTATATTATTAAACTTCAAAGGCAAGACCTTGATCTTTTTCCTTCATTTTCTTACTTCCCACTTCAACTAACTCTTTCTCTGACTCATTTTTCTTCCTCTTTGATGTTTTTTAGCCTTCTTCTTCAACGTCCATAGCCTCTGAGTGGCTTCTTTTACCTGTTATTTCCATTTTACTTCGAGTTGGCACTATCATTGCTATTGTTTTCACTAAAGAAGATGGATTCACTTATATATTCTATGTATCCTCAGCATCTAATTGATAATACATGAAATTACCCCTTTCATCTAATCCATGTACTTCTAAATGTCAAATGCTTTATTCTTATTATGTTTCATCTTCTAAGAGATGATATGATGTGGATCATAGTTAACATTAGTAGCCTTCAAAAAATTCATATCTTGCAAAAGACCCTCAATCACATGGAGATCAGCTTTATATTTAATGATGAATGGGCCCACCTTTAAAAGAAACTTAATTTCAGAATCCTTTTTTATATTTATGAAATGTTTATTTTCTACAATCAACTTATGTCTAATGAATTCCGGGGAAAATATCCTAGGTGTTAGGAATGCTGGCAGAATATATGGTTCATGAGAAAAACCATAGACTCTGATGATTGTGTGTTCCTTTAGCAAAAACCATTCCCCAACCCTTCTGTCTGGAGCAAATTGCAACATTTGCTCCATTTCTGGAAACAATATGTGCAACTTACTCTGAAACATCACTCTCTATATTTATGCTATTATAAGGTTCATGTAGTTGAAAGTGTTATTCTGGATTTTTAAGGTAAACAATATTTCTAGAAATTGCAAGTTTTCTTCATTGAAAAATAAGAACATCCTAACCAAGTAGGATTGGAATCTAAATGTTTGGCTGTGTGAAAATTCACCAACTGAGAATGAATATTCTCAGCTAGGAATTCATCAAATTAAAAACAAGGAAATTAACTTAACTGTGACTCAATCTGACACATACTTATCTTAAACAACCTACTCAATAGTAGTTCTGAGATAAATTTGTCAATGTCCATACCCAAAAACTAACTCAATAAGGAAATGAATAACTGAGACTCTTCATTAAACATACTGATATCGAAAGGAAAAGGTTCATCTATAATAGACACATCATGTTTAAGGCTTTTGGAGTAAAATATTTGTTTTTATTCCTCAACAACATGTCTGAACTATTGAATTAGGTTTTCCTCAACAAAATATTCCTAGTTCAAGGTAAACGAAGGGGGGACTTCAAGTGAATCTATGATAACTAAGGAATTAATAGGGAAAAGTATCCTAGAACTAGTAGAGTCAATTACAACTCTTTCATATGGGGAATAATTAGACACACACCAGGCCACAAAATCTGAGAAGTTTAGGGTTTGGCCGGGACAAAAATGGTGGAAATCTAACCGATAGACACCGTTCAGGTCAACCTCTTTCTCTTTAAAGGTTTTTATTTTAGTATTTAACTCATGGGCTGGACTAAAAGACAGTATGGCATCAAATACATACCCATATATGTCTTCAAATATTTCTTCATTTTTTCGAATTCATGATCTCGTTCTTCAATTTCCCCTCCATCCTCCATTTTTAAATAATTTAGGCGGGTTAGTTGTGTGGCATACATGGATTATGGCAGTTGAAAATGTTATTGTTCTATTTGGATTCCATAGGTGCACACAGGTTTTACTCCAATGCACAAAATACAAGTAAGAAAAGGCATGTTCCCTTTCTCCCTTTTATAATATTCTCTTGTTAGCAGTTTTAGGATTGGGAGGAGTGGTTTTATAATATTCCACCTAGTGGAATGACTCTCCACCCACCACGTGGAAAGCGGTAAACAATCCATTGGGGCAAGCTCCATCCACCTTCTGTTCATGTTGCAGGTGCATTACTCTCCTCCACCATAAATCTATTTTCCCTTTCATCTTCAGTCGTTCATCGCGTCCACTCTTTAACCTTACGCATTTCTTATTCCGCTGATCACATACCCTTTCTCCTATCATGTAGCTTCTCCCAATGGATTAAACCTCCGTCGTTGATTTCTTCACCCTTTTATCTTCATTGCTGATCAAACCTGATCGTTAACGCTCTCCACTGATCATTTCGCCATCTTTTTACTTCTTTGTTCCTCGAGCAACTTCTTGCAGCAGATCTAACATCCGTCATTGATATATCTTCTCATCATATCTAAATCGTCGAGCCTTTCATAGTATACCATAAATACATTTTTCATTTCTTAAGCTACTTTCTGCCTTTATCCTATGGTCTCATGGGAAAATAGAAACCTTGGTCTCCCTATTAGCACCCCTCCTATCATCCCCTCAATCATATTACCAAAATTTTAAAGGTACAAGCACCTTATCTCACCTTAAGCTTCTCTTCTCACATGTTAACCAAAATAGTGCTAACATATTGTTGCAACTAGGGATGTTATCATCGTTGTGAGGTAGAAAAGAAACCATAGACCAGTGCCTTTAACACAAACCTTTGTACAAATCATCATAAAATGTAATTCTTTTTCTTTACTCTTTTTTCTATACAAAAATAAAGGAAAATGACAAACCTCAAGATCTTAGGGCCCTCACTTCGAGCTTCAAATCCTTAAACCTTCCATCTGTACTCAATTTACAATCAATAAATATATACAACTAGTGTATAAAAATGCATTCATCTTCAAGACAAATAATGCTTGGAAACCTCCCATTTACAGGTCCTTCTTTAAGTTTAACCCCATTTTGATTTTGCAAAATGAAACAATTTATCTCCCCTGTATGCAGCAATGATGTATGGACCCTTCCATAAATGATCAAATTTTCCATGGTTGTCCTACTTTCTTGCATCCCACTTCAAAACCAAGTCATCAACTTGGAACTTCTCTCCTTTTACTCTCTTGTCAAAGTTTTTCTTCATCTTGTTCTGATGGACCTGCACCCTATCATATGGTTTTTCCCTCAATTCATTTAGTTCAATTATCTCATTTATCCTCATTTGCATATAATTAGAATCTTCATCCCATTCGATACTAGAAATATCACTTCTTCCCAATATACCGATTGAAATGGTGACATACCAATGGCCCTCTTGGTACTTATCCTATCTACCAATAAAGCATACTTTAGCTTGGTGTGTCATGCTCTTTTGTTTTCTTCTAGCAACTTCTTTATTATCCTCACCAAACTTTTTTTTTGATGATTCAATAAGACCATTCCCTTGAGGATAGTATGATGTAGAATTATTCAAACTTATGTGATACTTATGGAAGAAATTGATTAGATTCTTTGATTTGAAATCATGTGCATTATCTGTTACAAGTCTTCTAGGACATCCAAATCTAGATAGAATATTATTTTCTAGGAAGCCGATGATAACAACATCTGTGGATCTTCTAGTTGGTATTTCTTCAATCCATTTAGTGAAATAATCTGGAGAAATTAGGATCCACTTATACTGACTAGAATAATTTGGATTTATTTCTCCAACAAAATCTAATCCTGATTATTGAAATGGTGCTTCCACTGAAATTGGATTGAGAGGCAAAGGCATTAACTTTATTTTTCCATCAAAATTTTGACATTCGTGGAAAGTTGTAACCTACTTGTACACATTAAAAAACATTGTGGGCTAATAAAAACCTGCTCTCAATAGTTTATTAGCATTTTCCTTCCATGAACGATGTCCTCCACATACCCCTTGATGAAAGTCCTTCATAGTTTGTTGAGATTCATTCTTAAGTAAGCAATTTAGTAGGATGCCCCCTAGGTCCTTCCAATATAGGTACCGGTTCAAAATGCAAATTTTGGATGCTTTCAACTTCACAAACCTATCTATGGTCTTGCTCAATTCTAGAGGTTACTGTAAATTTTGTAAAACATAAACAATATCGTTCTACCAAGGGAACAAAGAGAAATCTTTCTGCAATCTCGAGTCCATTCCACTTGAAACATTAGATAGAAAATTTATCTTCAAATATTCATAATTGGAATCAGTCATCAATTTGTCCAATATCTAACCCTTCACCAATTTAGTGGGATTCATCTCTATTGGCAAGGGGTTAGAGTGTGCAAAATGCGCTTCTACCACCGACACGAAGGACATTGATAGAAAGAAGATTCAACCGCGATGAAAGGCGAAATTGACAAATTAGGGAATTTTGGTTGAGTTAGTTAGTTATTGGTCAAATGGACCATTTTGTAAAGACCTACTGAGCATATAAATAGAGTTAGGATTGTAAGTGTAAATGATCATGAATGGACGGATCATCATTGAGCTTCATTTAGAAATGATGTGTCGATCTATCGGTGTATCTGTGGATCTGACTTTTGGGATTGAATTGATCAATCTATTATGCATCTTTTCGATATTTGTGGAGTTGTCTCTTTTTATTTATCTTTTGGTGCGGCATCAATCGACTAAGGAAAGTTCTATCATTTATGATGTTGATTGGAAATTCGGTTTTGATTTTTTTATCTCTATTAGAATGTTTTATGTGCTAATGCAATGAACTATGTGGTGGATGAATGGTGTTTTGTTGATTTACTTGTGAATGATGTGAAGTCTTGCAGTACTTAGTGATTTAATATATGTTGATGTCTTCGTCGATCTAAGTCTAGTTTAGTATGATTACAAATGATCATGAGTAGATCTAGTTAATTGCATAGTAACAAACCTGTATTTCTGGTTAATGTCGCAATAAAGTAGAGATAATGTGAACTCCTCTTCCTACTGCAAAAAAGTGGTTCTCACAACCCTTCGTCAGACATCTCGGGTGATACTGCACTTTTCATCCAGGTGTTGATGGAAAGGATAAAAAAAATTCTGGGTCGATGTTTAGGGAGATTGTGTCAGTATTTATTAACAACAATGTGAAGTGAACCCATGTCAACAAATGGTTTCGTTGTTGACACCATAGTGCGAAGAAGAAGAGGACATGTTGTGGCATCCAACAAATCTGGAGATCCAGGACTTGTTTGATAAGAAGGCTCGAGATTTTGTGGAAGAAGAGAACCAGAACACGAGGTTGAAAACATAAGACTGGTTGGGAAGATATATATATTCCGATATTCATGAAATATTCTTCGTTGAATTTCCGATAGTTTTGTATGAATGGTTGGTGTTATCATTCAGGATGTACCTAGGCTGTGAAAGGTAGATCCCGAGGTAACCACAAAAGCACTTTTGACTGTATCCTAACCTTATACAACCAAAGAGGGATCTCTCACTATTTACAAGCTTTCTTATACAACTAGAGAGGGATATCTAAGGTATTCAATCAATGAGATTCAGAAGGTCAGGTTTCTGATAGTACATTTTTTTTTTAAATATTTGGTAAGACAATCATGAAGGAGGCCATTGGGCAATGGAGTCAACAATCAGATCTGAGTTAGGTTGGAAGAGGTATGGGTTTGAAATGTTCAAAAATAAAGGAAAGGTAGACACCATTTCCTTAGTCTTCAGGCATTTGCAGGTTGATTAGAAGAAAGAGGGAGACAGCCCATCAAACAGAGCACCTAACTAGGGTGAGTTCTATAAAACTTTAGCAAAAATTGTTTTGAAAATGCTTGAACAATGAAGCTAGAGCATGCAAGATGAATTCTAGCCCATAAATTGCTATTCAAACATGAAAAAAAAGACAAAATGGAGTGATATACTGGAAAAACAATTACACAATAAGATCACTTACTGAAGAAAAAGATGGCACAAGAATCTCTGCCATGGAAAAGTTCAACATTCCTCTGCAATTTTATGCATCTATGAAAAACTGAAACCTATTACAATGAAGAGCATCTATTCTCTTGAAAATACAACCCTAGATCTATTAAATACATTTGAATATATATCAAAACAACCTCTACCTATTCTTAAATTCTAAATCTAACTAAATTCTCAAAATAGAAACAATTACGACTAATTTTCTTCATTTCAGGATGTGGACTTCTGAAAAATAAGATTCAAATCCCCACTGGTATATCTCAAATGGTGACATATGTGTGAAATATGAGAGAAGTTTTTGTAACTCCGTACGTCCCCAACAAAACCTATGTCTTCATTTTGCTATATTCCCCTCTAAATCCTCGAAATATGCTTTTGAATTTAATGACTTAGAAAGTAATTTTAAATTTCTGAAATGTCCATCTCTTCTGTATATTTTTCATCAACTGCATCTACATTGTGACAAAACTAACAACAAAACTAACAACGGCCTTCAAAAATCCTTGCTCCAAAATGAAACCCGATATTGTTGGCACGACAATAAAATATACCAATTTAGAATAAAAATTGTGTGTTTAAAGCAACATTCAGATTTTCCTTTGGAACTATTGCTTGAGTGGCAGCAATACCAACAGGAATAATAGCCGACTTATTAGAGTTTTCACTTGAAACCTCAGGTGTAGTCTTGCAATTGATTGTGTGATCTGAATTCTCTCTCATTTTCTCAAAACAAGCTTCTTTTTTTCTTGGGAATATAAGTAACTGATCTGGGTAGCTCTGCAGAATTAACCAGTTGTGTGGATGCAGTAGAGACAGATGGCTTTACCATCGGCGAAAAATCATTTAAATCTTGCGTGTTCATTTTGTCACCATCGTCATTTGACCAATCCAATGCGTAGCGTATGTACTTAGAGGGATTCTTAACATAGTCAGGTACTCCATGGAAGTCATTCTGTACTGAATCTGAAGAAATGATTCCTCCTATTGATGGTCTCTTTCTTGAGTTGACACCTTCAATGTCATCATTCTTTGGTTCCAACTGTCCAGCAGGATCCCCTTTGTTTCCAGTCAGAGTGTTTTATAACAGGTTAACCTTACACCAAGTTTGGCAAGTGGAGTTTTTGGCAACCATTTCAACCAATGGAATTAAATTCCTCCAAATCCATCGCATATTAAACTTCTTTCATTTTCTGCAAGCGAAATAATTTTGGACGGTTGACTTGCCCATTGTGTAAAGTTTCGTTGAGTTTTTAAGAATTAACTCAACAACACTTTCAACATGCGAAATTATCACTGACCATAGATTTAAATATGAACTTATCTGAACCATTAAAACATGGGGCCCCTACCTGATAATTTCTCCGCAGATCTGGAAAACAAATTTCTCCGCGCTAATTCACATTGCGGTATTAATTGGGACAGTGGATCAAGATTTGATTAAACTCTCCATCGTCCAACAATGCAGAGCATACCCAATTTCGCAGATCTGGAAAATTCATTTTTTCGTTCAAATTCTGGCAGCGAAATGAATGCGCGTGGTCGATGTGTTTGGAAATCAATATGAACCGTTGATTTATATTGAATCTGATGTTTTAGAAGCACACAGAGTATAAAACCTTAACTCAAGATGTCAAGAAGACTCTTGACATGCTCATACTGCTCGCCTATTTCTGTAATGGCTCTGGTCTTCTCAGTCTCTTGATCCGCCAACTCTGAACTGATACAATGCCAAGCTCATCCTTTTACTACATTCACTGGGATGCTCTATTATTTTGAATGTTTCTGTTTAGATCTATCCAAGAAATCGACCGCTCCATTCCAGTAGCCAGGTCAATCTGAGCTGGGAAAAACTTGAAAGCATTAAGCTCCAAATCGTACTCGCCACAACCTGCAACCTTATATCTTCCATACATCAAACGAAGATCAAAGTCGTAAAGAAATAGCAGCATTCTCTTTGTAACCTCCTCAGCAAACTTGCTCTTCGATATATGCATCTCAAACACCTGATACTTAAAACGATCTCGTTTTATTCTTAGTTGTAGATCAAAATCATGTCTGCAAATTAATCCTTGGAACCACCGGTGACTTCAAATTTCTTATTATCCGTAGTTTGTTGCTTTCACATTACTCAATGTCTTTCAACGCGTGCTCCACTTCCACTTTATCTTGAATATTCAATATATGCCTAAGTATGAAAATATGGAGGAAGAAAAGAAGGAGTCTCCATCGCCACGACGTGTGCAACGAATTGCCCCATATAACGCATCCAATACCTCGATTGTTTCCTTCAAGATAGAACTGCCTATTTCATACTCAGTTTCCAAGGTAGAAAGAGACTCCTTGTCGCCAACGAAAGGGATTTTGAGGGATTGCTCGTCCTGTATGGCGTTCTGCTGCTGTATAATGTCATCGTCCTTATAACATGCCCAATCCGAGTTGACTATGCCATAGCTTCCCAGCTTGATTTTCAATTATTAGCATTGCCATCAGTTTATAGGAACACTTGATTGCTACTCCATCTCTCCTGTGACTTCTGCGTGTGGGAGTATGCACGCAGCCTCCACCACGGTTCATGCTGTTTTTTATTTTTAATTTTTTACTTTTATAGTAATATACCACATGCATCCGGAGAATGACTTTCAATTGGGTTATATACGTAGACAGTCTCACTTAAAGAGAAACAAAGTCGAAGTAATATTTCTCAGGAGCTCGGCGCTTGGTGTCACTGGATGGATTTTCAATGTGTCTGTCGATTTTGGACCCCCCATGTGGCCATCATTCCTCTGAATTGAGCGCCCTTGTACTAATTATATTTTAATAAAAACAAAAACCCCCTAGGTGGCCATGATTCAAAAACCCCATAGGTGGCCATGATTCCTCTGAATTGAGAGCGCCCTTGTGCTAAGTATATTTTTTATAAAAACAAACTTTGCCTATTATCTTTTAAAAACCTCTGAATTGAGCGCCCTTGTGCTAAGTATATTTTTTAATAAAAACAAAAACCCCCTAGGTGGCCATGATTCAAAAACCCCATAGGTGGCCATGATTCCTCTGAATTAAAACAAAAACCCCCTAGGTGGCCATGATTCAAAAACCCCATAGGTGGCCATGATTCCTCTGAATTGAGAGCGCCCTTGTGCTAAGTATATTTTTTATAAAAACAAACTTTGCCTATTATCTTTTAAAAACCTCTGAATTGAGCGCCCTTGTACTAAGTATATTTTAATAAAAACAAAAACCCCCTAGGTGGCCATGATTCAAAAACCCCATAGGTGGCCATGATTCCTCTGAATTGAGAGCGCCCTTGTGCTAAGTATATTTTTTATAAAAACAAACTTTGCCTATTATCTTTTAAAAACCTCTGAATTGAGCGCCCTTGTACTAAGTATATTTTAATAAAAACAAAAACCCCCTAGGTGGCCATGATTCAAAAACCCCATAGGTGGCCATGATTCCTCTGAATTGAGCGCCCTTGTGCTAAGTATATTTTTTATAAAAACAAACTTTGCCTATTATCTTTTAAAAACCTCTTGTAATTTCTGAAAACAAACTTTGCCTATTACCTTTTAAAAACCTTGGAGAAACAAACTTTGCCTATTATCTTTTAAAAACCTTGGAATTTCTGAAAACAAACTTTGGCTATCTTTTAAAAACCTCTTGTAATTTCTGAAAACAAACTTTGCCTATTACCTTTTAAAAGCCTTGGAAAAAACAAACTTTGCCTATTATCTTTTAAAAACCTTGGAATTTCTGAAAACAAACTTTGGCTATTATTTTTATAAAAACAAACTTTGCCTAATATCTTTTAAAAACCTTGGAATTTCTGAAAACAAACTTTGCCTATTACCTTTTAAAAACCTTGGAAAAAACAAACTTTGCCTATTATATTATAAAAACCTTGGAATTTCTGAAAACAAACTTTACCTATTATCTTTTAAAAACTTTGGAAAAAACCAACGTTGGCTATTCTCTTTTAAAAACCTTGGAAAATACGAACTTTGGGTATTCTCTTTTAAAAATCTTAGTGAATGCACCACTACGCTAAAATCTGTGATCAATTCTTTGTCCCATTCTCTGAATTGAGATTTTGCAAACAATGTCCAAGGCTTTTAGATGAAACCATTCAAATTCTATGGTAAACCATACAAGTTCTACGATACTGCTACCTGGATGAAAAAACTACTTATCTCATAATATACAGAGCAACTAAGGATCCCCATACTCTGCTAACTTATGTACCAAACATACTCTGCTAACTAAGGATCCCCCATCCTCTGCTAACTTAAGGACCCCCCCATGTGACCATATTCTCTCGGTGTTGAGCAGCCTTGTGCCAAATATATTTTTATAAAAACAAACTTTGGCTATTATCTTTTAAAACCCTTGGAAAAAACAAACTTTGGCTATTCTCTTTTAAAAACCTTGGAAAATACAAACTTTGGCTATTCTCTTTTAAAAACCTTAGTGAATGCACCACTATGCTAAAATATGTGATCAATTCTTTGCCCCATTGTATGAATTGAGATTTTGCAAACAATGTCTAAGGCTTTCAGATGAAACCATACAAGTTCTATGGTAAACCATACAAGTTCTACGGTACTGCTACCTGGATGAAAAAACTACTTATCTCATAATATACAGAGCAACTAAGGATCCCCATACTCTGCTAACTTATGTACCAAACAATTTTATCATTTGAGAAATCGCTTACCAAACAACCCTACATGGATTCAATGCTTACCTATTTCAGCAGCAAAAGAAGTTATGCCTGCAATATACAATCTACATAGATATGTATGGATTAACCAACTCTGTATGGGCGAGAATGGAAGGAGAAAAAATGGCAAACTATCATTTAAATGAAGGTTCATAAATTTGATAAATAAACCATTATTAAGCCAAAATAATAATAATAATTCCCTTTTTAAATCAAAAGGCCTTTAAAAATCCTTTTTTCTCAAATAACCAGTAAAACTCTTTTTTAGCCAAACCTAGAGAATTCTATGCATTATTCAACTGAGTAAAACCTTGAAATTTCCCAAATCACCAATATAATTTTGAAATCAATGCAATGATAGCACTAACTTCAGTAAAAATTAATAGTGCTAACAGTTGGCGCAACTTACTTTCCAGAAGAAGAATTTCCAAGGAGGCAAGCCTGACCAACAAACTCTGGAACTAATCCAACAACTGCGAAAGGTGAACAACAAAGCTTCAAGGGTTGTTGAGGTGTGGACAGAAAACATTTTGTAAGGATATATTACCGAGTTCGTTGCCGACACAGTCAAATATTACAGTTACACTGAAAGGGAATTTTTTAAGGGACCAAGGGGGGGATTCCTACTACCACTGCAACTGAGGATTAAGATGCTCATTTGTGAAAAAGGAATACTAAAGTTGAAATATGAAGAGTAAATCCCCGATGTGTGGAGGTTGTGGGTACTGTGAAGGTGAGGGTTGGATAGAATGATATGGGGTAGATTTATGGGAGTCACAATGAGACTGTGATGGAAGTCGCATAAGAGTGTGGTCATCTGTGAAGTGGGGCGAGGTTCTGGAAAGAAAAGAGGAGGAGGAATGAGGAGAGTCCTGGTGTGACCGGAATGAAAAACTCTAAGAAGGGACCACAAGGGACTAAGAGAACCTACAATGATGAAGGAACTAACTAGACTACACCTAAACCTAAAGGAAGACCGACCCAAAGCTACCATGTACATACAACTTTGTGCACTACGCCAAAATTCGGAGGAAGAAACATGAGTTCTTCACAAGGTTGTCCTATATGTCAGCAGAGTGGTAATAATAGCAGATCGACAAGCACTAAGAGGATACCCAGAATGGTAGGCGATGACATCAAGCTACCCTTATTTCAGGGTAATGGGACTAAGGATCCTGAGCAATATTGGTTCTTATGTGAAGCGATATGGACAATAAAATAAGTGAAAGATGAATATATAAAGAAAGGACAATTGGTGACAACCTTTTGGGGCCGCGCGCTGGATTTGTATATGAAATTTATACAAGTACTGACAGGGCATCCCCAGAAGACCCTAGAGAAAATTGGGACAGGACCGATCGAGGAATTCAAGAAACCAAAATCAGAATCCTGGTATATTACCAAATTGAAGTAAATAAATCAACTCCCCAACGAGTTGGTATGGCTCTTTGATCAATGATTCAAAAATTTAATGGCCAAGGTCAGCTTCGATATGAGTGATGTGCAACATAAAGAATGGTTCATAGTAGCCTTGGTACCCCTTATATGCATGCCACTGATACAACAAAAGATCGCATCTCAGGTGGAAGCCTTGGAAATTGCAATGAAGTTGTAGGCTCACCTGTCAGTGAATCAAGGATTGGCATGATCCAAATCCATTCGCAATTGGAGAACCTTACTATCCAACTACAGGATATTAAGAAGGGAAAATACGTCTACGGAGAAGTATGGTGCAGTCAATGTCGATCAAAAGTACATCACAAGGATCAGTTCCTAGACTTCCGTGAATATATACAATCTGGGGATCCAAACCCACTAAGCCAAGGAGGATTGCCATGGTGCCGAATCTGTCAGACAAAATGTTGATTGCATGGGCAGACCCGGGTTTACTATAATTAATCAACAATACCCCAAATTCACTGGCCCTTTCGGCAACAGACCGCAAAGCGATCTGAAGTCTCACCCGAAGTGAATCTAATGGGTTGGCCAAGACTCAAGTGTCTTGAACCAGGTTCTGTTCATCCCACTTCTTTCCCCTTTTCTCCTATGCGCCACTAAGTCAACTAGCTCTGCGCATCGCACGTCCTCTTCTACTCGCAGCACTTTCACCCGAGCGATGCTCAACCTCGCACCGGCTGCTCGGATTCCTCTCGCGTTGCACAACTTCCACTTACTCGCAGCTTCCCACTCCTTACCACTTCTCTGCACCGCGGAACACCTATCCTTTCCTCAACGCTAAGCCCTCAGCTCGCAGCATCTCGCATCGCAGCTCCTCTGCCGATGCGATATCGCTTCCCCGCGA
>LPNX010342859.1:58866-246616 GCA_001517045.1 Pseudotsuga menziesii
AACTAGGTTCTGTTCATCCCACTTCTTTCCCCTTTTCTCCTATGCGCCACTAAGTCAACTAGCTCTGCGCATCGCACGTCCTCTTCTACTCGCAGCAATTTCACCCGAGCGATGCTCAACCTCGCACCGGCTGCTCGGATTCCTCTCGCGTCGCACAACTTCCACTTACTCGCAGCTTCCCACTCCTTACCACTTCTCTGTGCACCGCGGAACACCTATCCTTTCCTCAATGCTAAGCCCTCAGCTCGCAGCATCTCGCATCGCAGCTCCTCTGCCGATGCGATATCGCTTCCCCGCGATACCTTACCACTGCGACTTTACGCTCTTAACGTTGATTGCGCCAATGTGCGACACTCTGCTTTTCAGGAGTCTATTATGAGTAACTGGTAATTAGTGACAGACGTGAAATAATCCTTAAACAACCTACTGCAATACTTCGATCTATCCTTAATCTTTTGCAATATTATGAACGAAACAACACATACATTCGTCTACTGCTACTATCATTACATGCATAATACTAGCAACAATAAGCAAATACAATCACATCCATTCAACACATAACACGCAGGTTTAACGTGGTTCACCCCCGGGCTGGGAGCTACGTCCACCAAACTGTACTTCTATTATATCTTTTGAGGGAAGTTGGCACAGTTTGTTGCTCTGCCCTTGCAGCGCAAAGTTTCTCCTAGATCTCTGATCTTCTCTCTATATATATCTTCCCTCTCAGTTCTCTCTCTGCAAATGACTACCTACAGACTCAAAATGACTCACAGACAGCTATGTGTCTGGATCGTTACAACGCAGTCTGTCTGACTGATTTCTAAATCTACAAGACTATCTACTGATTGATTAGCTACCCAACCAACCCTTTACAATACAAAAATGCAAGCTTTTATAGGCATCCCGAAGGTCGTGCCATTACAACACTGTGGGCCTATCCCAACAGTAAACCCATACCCTAAACAGTGACAGTCGGTCCTCTCTGTCCTTGAGGTAGCCGCTTCCCGTCACACCGCAGCTCTCTGCAGTCTTCCATGCTTCCCGGTACTGACCATGGGTACTATGCACCGCTTCTCTTTCTGTCCTTCACCTTCAATGCTTGAGCCTCGTTGCTCCTTCTTCTTTATGAGGGTCGCTGAGCCCTCCTGTCTTCCGTCGCTGCCTTCAATGCAGTGGTTGAGCTTTCTTCTCTCAGCCGCTCTGGTACCGTTGTCTCCTTGACTTTTCTATCCCAAAAGTCGTGGTTTCTGGCTCTGCTCTCCAGCTGGAAATGTGCTACACCGTCATAGCTCTGCCCTGTCCTTTTTCCGCTAAACTTCTCTCTTTTCGCCAAAATTAGCAGCTTCTTCTGTAGCTGCGGGGTCCTGCTCCAACACAAAAGGACATCGGTGAGAATAATTTGTGTACATACAGAAGATCATGTCAAAACCCGCTAGTCCCTTCTACAACTTATGTTGATCGATTGGTCATGAAGAAAAGGAGTGCATAGCTAATGATTTAATCCAAGAAAGAACGATGGATACATACTTTATGAAATGGGAGGATCAACGACTAGTGGAAAAATCTTCACAACAACCACAGTATACTCAATAGAAACCGCAATATGCTCAACAACAACCACAGTATAGTCAGCCACAGTATAATCAACATCAATCGCAGTATAACCCACCGCAACAACAATTTAATAAGCCACAGTATAATCAACCGTCGTACCAACAACAAGGAATATTTTGTGGAGGATCTTGCAGAGGACGTAATGGAGGTTTTGGTCGTGGAGGAGCTATGCGTCGAGGTCGTGGATGAGTTACATGTTATATTGAAGAGTATTGGGACATTATCAATGGGGCTGTTTGAATCTAGCGGCCATGTGTACTTACTATAGTGTAGCATACCACACTGTCAAGGAATTCCCACACTTAATTGTGAAATGGAAAGCTAAGAACCACAGGTCACAACTGCAACTAAACCAGGCTACAAGTCAGACTCAGAATCAAAATCAAAATTAGGGACCAATTGTGGGGAAGATATCAATGGAGCTAAGGAATTGACCAGTACATGTCAGTGTGGTAACACAAGGAGGGGCTATGACTGGATATGATGGACTAATACCAAACATACGGCCTATGACTCGAAGGAAAGTTCAATTTGATGTAAGAGCCAAGAAAGAAACTTTCTTTGAAGTGAAAGACACCTTTGACAAGAACAATGGTAAGCTACCTATCTACTAGATGCCACCGAGTTTTGATCTGACGAATTCACCAAGATAAAAAAAAAAAAGGTCAGTAATTTGATTTTTTTTGGGAAATTTGTCCAACATTAGCAAAAGATCAAGATGCATTGGCAGATATAGCAAGTTTCCTGTATCGATAGGATTACCCAGGTAATTCACTCCTAAAGAAGAAAATTGGTAAAGAAATGAGGATGAATGTCCAAATAGGTGAATATGATGTAGATTCAGTTATTTTGGATTTAGGATTAGATATAACCAAGAAAACATGGGAAAAGATGGGGAAGCCACACCTAGTTTGGTCCCCTGTACAAGTTTGTCTGGTTAATTAGGCCAAGGTTTCTCCAATTGGTCAAGTACCTCGTCTATCTGTCCAAGTAGAAGGACTGAAAATGTATGCTAACTTCGATGATATTTAAATAGTTGACGACACTAGCCCATACCCTGCATTATTGTGAATCATATGGGAAAAGGACAATTTAGCGACCATCAATTTCAAGAAAAGAACTGTGACGTTTGAGAATCGCGACACGAGATTCATTTCCCCATTAGATCCCTGCAAAGGAAAATGATATGCGGATCCAATAAAAGACGAAGTCATGGGAGGTTGGGATGGTTCCTACAATGTCTCTGAGGACTACATAAACCCCACTAATGATGGAGAGTTGGGATGGCATAGTATCACCTCATCATCTCCAGACTCTGACAATGGATTAGAAAATTGGCAGAACCAGTTGCATGAAGTATCAATTAGAAAATGTGCATGAATAACTCAGTCTCTAAGATGTGTAGCAATGTAAGTATTGGACCTTCTGACTTATGAAGGACTACCCGACCTGATGGTTTTCATTAGCAAGTTTGAAGACATAGTATCCACACCACAACAGTTGTTGGAATTAGAAGAAGCAGTGAATGCCACTCCGATGAGATGGTGGGATGCACACAAAACGTTGATGCTAAACTGGAAGATATGTCATTGAATGATGGAGGTTTGATTCGAGGAAGTAGATCACTACCAAGGAAAGAAATATAATGGAAGGAATGACCCAAGTGATCATCTAATGACATTCCAAGTGACATGGAGGCTAAGGCCAAAGGAGGAATGGGTTCACGCGTTCATCCATATGTTGGACTTAATACCATAGAGATGGTATGTTTCTGTAGATATGAAAATGGAAACAACAATGTGGGAAGAGATGAATTTCAGTTTTAGCCATACCTTCGGTTTCTCAAATGAAAATTCATTCATTCATAAGGAGTTACAGGACATCCGTGACAAGGTTTTAGAAATAAATCCGCCTGAGTTATCGATGGAATCACAGTAGAAACGAATACCGTAGACGATTTTGGAATGCTATAATGTGTCGAGAGAACCTGATAATGAGGATAATATGAGAGTTGTCGGCATTCCAGAGTCCGAAGGAAATTGAGACATTGAAGTGTCAGAAATACCATGCGATAAACTCAAACGACCGTTGGAGATAAGGAAGGTCAATATTGGGACAAACAAATACCCAAATTTTGCTCATATTCAAGATTTTTTGGATGACTCAACTATGGGGAAGGTCATCAACCTGCTACACGAATTCCATGACTTATTTCCAACAAAATTTTCCGAAATGAAAGGAATTTCAGGAGACTTAGGCGAAATGAAGATTCCTCTAAAGCACGATGCAAAATGAGTAAAACAAGGACCATAGGAGGACACACTTCTGTCGACATGGGTTCAATCCATAGATATTTCAACGCCCATCTATGCAATCTCCCTAAACATTGGCCCAGACAGGTTTTACCCTATCCAGTAACACCTACGAAGCAAATGTAGTCTCACTCGAGATGTTTGAGGGAGGACTACAGGAACCACATTTCCATAGATGGAAGAGGACTTTCACATTATCTCTTACTCTATCACAACATTACTTAGATATACAGGGTTCAAGCATATCCTTCCTGTTATAACCCAATTATTTTCCTATGGTTGTAGTAGGAGATCATTGGGGTAACCATTTCAAACCAATATTTAGACTGTATTCTAGGCTATACAGTCAGAGAGGGATCTCTCTTTGTCACAATGACATTCACATACACATATGGATTTAAGAAATCATTTAGAAGATTAGATATGTGATAAGAATGGGATATTTGTAATTTTAAAGATGTTAAGACAAACAAACAAGAAGTACCATTGGGCTATGGAGTCACAGCTTGAAAATATTCAAGGGGCTTACATCAATAATGAGTGTTGAATCTCTTATATAATTTGAGCCAATGTGGTTGTTATATTCAGTCTAATAACTTTATGTAATGGTAGAATAAAAAAGGATAATCCTATTGGAATATATTATATTCCTTGGAAGGTAATAATGTCTTTGTATTATGTCGGAATTTGTCTACAATCTTATGTAAAAGAGTAATACATTTAACCCATAGTTATATGGTGGTGTATTTACTTGTGTAGAGTATTTTTCCATGGTATTGTATTACGAGATGTTATTTTGGAGAATTATATTATCCCACATGCAATATGTGAGAGTAATTCCTCCTCATCTCTTAGTATATAATAGGGTCAAGTGAGTCTCTACATATCATGTATTCTTGATGCAGTAGTGGTACTATTGTGACATTGTTGTGCATCATCTATATTCTTTTGGGTATTTTTGCTTTGCTCTCTTGTGAGATTGGAGAAGACATTCTGGAGATAATAAAAAAAGACTACCTTCCCGTGGATGTAACCCATTAGGGTGAACCACGTATATCGGTGTTCTCTTGTCCTTTTCGTCTCATGTTCTTATCTTTTATGATATGTTGTTGGTTTCTTAGATAGGTTAACTAGTTTAGCTTGAATCTACTATTCTAACAAATCCCAATGAAATAAGAGGCACCTATCTATGGGTGAATCTCTTGAAAACACCTTTAGCAGAAATGACAATAGAGACTAATAACTGAAACAGAGCATCTATCTAAATATGGATTCCATCTTAGTCATTATGCACACATAATGAATACAATTTATGATATAAGGAGAATCTAAAAGGATGAATTTCTTACATACAATCTAGAAATGTATTAGCAGCAATGAACATACACAGAAATGTGAAATACAGGAAACACAACTAAACATGGAACAACTTGATGAATCTCAGAAAACTCAAAAAATGATTTTCATTACTACTTCCAAGAAAATGACAG
This sequence comes from Pseudotsuga menziesii, assembly GCA_001517045.1. Lineage (NCBI taxonomy): Eukaryota > Viridiplantae > Streptophyta > Pinopsida > Pinales > Pinaceae > Pseudotsuga > Pseudotsuga menziesii. Next base: position 64,286 of record LPNX010342859.1, read on the forward strand.
AGCTACAAAAATCCAAGCACAAAAGGCTTCTGAATGAAATTTCCAACCCTTTCTCCTATGTAGAGGTTACATTTATAGTGTCACAGGATCTCGAGACCAACCTCGAAATAAAGCCAAATTCAGTTACAAAAGCTGGGAAGTAATCCTAAATCACCATTGCAAATCCTAACAACTTTGAGGTGGCACATTTGCCATGGTTTAAACATAAATCAAGAAATATGGAATAGCATGCATGCTTGATTAAAATAGAAACGTGTCATCTCAGACTCAGGATCGCTTGATCGAAAACAATGGTTCAGAGCACCCCTAACAGTTTTCTGCTGACTCACCTATGAATTGTTCATCATCATGCTTGGGTGTGCAGTGTGTATTTGGACCTTCCAAAATTCTCGACCACCTTCCAATGATCTGTTATAGGTAAATCCAGAGAGTCCACCTCCTTTTCCAACACTCGTAGCTCAACGTGGTCCCTATATGAAAAATTTGACAGCTTTGTTCATGTGGCTCTGAAGGTGAACACTATCTCGAAGTCATCTTCCATCTTTTCCACCATGGTATTTCATGCTAGGGACTGTTGCATATCCATGAATTTGGAGTGGTCAAACCTACATTGAATTAGCATGTCATGATATTATTTTTGTGTCAACATGCCACCATTTTCTTCCAGAAAAATGTTAGCTCCATATTTACCAGTGGATTGAACATTTCGATGAAATTTTTGACCTCATGTGCCATGATATCAATTTTGGATTCAATGGTGTCTAGATGATGGTAATGGTTTACCACCTTCCTTGACTAAGTGCTAACAGAAATCCTATATTTTATGTGGGCTGCTCTAAGCTCTTCCTCTGACAATCCATTGAGGAAATATATGGCATTTCTAGCATACTCAACATGCTTCTTATTTAGTCTTTCCTTTACTTCCTTTACACTCTGCTTGGATGCCTATAAATCCCTTTCCTTGTCCAATATATAATCCATGTAGGGCCTTAATTTAGTAGCCTTCGGTATGAGTGCATCCCATATGATGTGTTTAGATCCTTGCATCAAGCAGCTTCCATGTTACCTGGTTTACCAGTTTCTCATTCTTACTCTGTAATTCTGCACACTTTGCTTCCCAGCTCTTTCTTTCACATTCTCTCTCTACTGCCAAGCCCTCTAGGTTCTTGTTCAGGTGCTTCAACCCCTGCCAGCTCCAACTCCTTCAAACTTACCTATGCCAGGTATTAAACGATGGATAACTCACTAGGTTAATTGGTGGGAGGAGTGATTTCCTTTTTGAGTTCTTTCTCCTTATCTTATAACATTTTCTCCAAATCATCTGCTTTGGCCTTGAGGGCCTTCTCACTCTCCACTATGAGAGTCATATATTTCTACCATTGTTTTTCCTTCTCTTTGAACTTTAGTAGCTGGGATTGGCAGTATTTAATCTTACCATTCATTCTCTATTTCTCCTTTTCTAGCTCGGATAGCTCTTAAGGTTATATCAACTGAGTAGTTGGAATCTTCAACTTTTTATTTGGCATATGAATGGTGTATTATTTCTCCTTTGACAGCCTTTATGTGTGAGCCCCATTATCATCTTGGTTTTTAGCCAACAACAATTTTGTTTGAAGTTTCCTGATCTGAGCCTAGTGGGCCCTGTTCTCTACCTTATCTTGTCTCAATTGGTTTTCAACTCTACTCTTTCTAGTCTACAGCTTGGATATATTGAGAGTTGACTTCAGCAAATCGGTATTGATAATGTCCCCTATATTCTTATGAAGGTGGATCATATATGGTACAAGGATGTCATCCATATTAATATTCATCTCAGCTACTCTGTTCCTAGAGGCTATGGCCAGATTCAGTGTATTCTTCTTGTGATATCTGACAGAAACCAGAGATATCTCCTGTCCACAAGCTTTCCTTACCTCTATAGACAACTTGAGATATTCATTCATGGTGATGTATTTGTTTTCTTTGTATTTTTCCAACAGATCAGTCTTAGACCTATATATGTTTGTTGAGCCTTCAAGTGTCTGGTCATATTCTTGAACCTCAAAGGCAGGGCCTTTGACCTTTACTTTCTTCTTCTTTCCTTTCCCACCAGCTACCTGTACCATATGACTTGCATTATCCAACTCCTGCTTCTTAGGTGTGTTGGTTGTGTCCTCCTCCTCTGTGTCCATGACATTAGAGAATTCCCTTTTGTTTGAATGCTCAGAGACACTAGCCAAAGGTGTGACCTTCTCTACTGCTGGGCACAGGCTTGAAGTGTCAGGTGGAGGTGAGTTGTTTCCCTGAGTTGGAGAAGTAGAGTCTTCTTCCATACCATCATCTCCCTACCTCTTATGGGGGTAGTCTGACCAATTTGTAGCCTCAAGAAGGCCTGCCACCTCATGGTGCTCAAAAGGATTGTCTTTGTTGGCTTGCCTTCTATTTCATATGATATGGCGGGGATCGTAATTGATGGAAGCCTCATTAGGGAACCCCAACTCTCTAATAAGACTCTCTACCCATGTGAGAGAAGCCTTGTTTTTTATGATAAATGGGCCCATGCCCTAATGAAAAATTATCTCTAAAGACTTCCTAAAACTTAGGAAGTTCTCATTTTCCATGATTAGCCTTTGTCTGATCATTTCTAATGCGAACACCCTTGGAGTCAGAAAGGCAGGCAGTCTGTAAGGTTGGTGGAAAAATCCATATAGTCTAATTACTATACCTTGTTCTGAGAAGAACTGGTCTCCAATCCTCTTTTTAGGGGAGGATTGCAAGGCTTCCTTCATCTCAGGTAACACCTTGGGCAACTGTTTCTGGAAGAAGGCACCATACACTCCTGACATCAAAAGGTTCATGAATTTGGTGTAATCTGTAACAACCCGGTTTTGACCCCATTTGCATTAAAAATGTATATGATGTATATATTGTAATTAATCCTGGTGTGGAGCTAAAGGAAAAATCCCCACCATCTATTTAGCGTTTAATGTTTCAGTGATTAAAATCGTTACTGATGGTATTTTGTGCTAGTCGGCACATTATAATTTTTGCATCATGTAAATATGCATTTTAATTAAAATAAACCCCAACCAGCTATGTCAATGCAACCATAATGAAAAGGGCATGATATTCCTAAGGATAAGGAGGGGGAAATATTTAACCTTTGGGGCCAATGGGGAAAAGCCAAATGTCAATTAATAAACCCATTTAGTTGTCACCTATCCCTTGTCTCATTCAACAATCTTTTTGTCTTATTCTTGTCTCAACTACAAAATTAAATACTATGGAGTTAGTTGGGGGCAATTATTGCATGGGTAGTGGTGTGTGGTAGGACTGTTAGTCATTTCCCACACACACACTCCACCAGGGAGCTCATTCACCCTCACGTGGGCAGGGGGAGAGGACCACAACCCCATTCTTCATTTTTTTTCCTCATACAGAGAGCTGGGAGAGATACCTTACCTTCACAATTTTTCTTGTTTTGGAGTTTTCCCTCACGCAGGCATATGGCGACTGGTTCTTCTTCTTCCCCAATTTTTTGTTGTGAATAGTTTCTCTTCACATTGTGGGTCTGGGCATGTGAATCCACCTTGGTGCGGGTTGCATTTCCTTTCCTGACGCAGCTGAGAAATCGTAGTTGGTTCCCCATGATTTTGGGTTGTTATGAGTTTGTGGTTGAGTCGTTTTGGTCAAGATAGGGCCATTAACGACTCTAGAGTCAAATTGCTTAGTTTGGGTTGTATATTACCCAATTTCCATTTCGGTTTTGGTATGTGGTGTTTTCTTTTCAATCCCAGGGCTAGTTGTTTTGCTGTGTGTGCACAGTGGATTGGTCTTTGGACTGTGTAGGAGTGGAAAGGAGTCTGCTTGAAAAACCTAGTGTTTACAGGAGCCTCATAGATAGATCTAGAGGGTTGTCTCTCTTCTCTACACCCCCTGAATAGCACTGGAAGGGAAGTCATGTCCTGAGGGGTTGTGCAGCAAAGAAGTGAATTATTCCTTGTGCTGGGTGTGTGTGGATGTCTTAGGAGTCAAGCTAGTTCTGGTGCAGGCATCCTTAGCTCTTCAGTGAGCCCACTAGCTTAGCAAACAGTGTTGGAGACATTTACCACCATACACGCTCTTTTTGGTCAAATTGTCCTAGTTAAACCACCACCCTAAGTATAATTGACATTAATTGACATCAGTGAAGCATTAATTGACATCATCCAGTCACACCCATGCCTACCTACAGTCAAGGAGGCTAACTTAGCCTTCTCATATAGTCAAGGAGGCTAACTGGAGCACTCCGGGGGTGATCTGAGTGATATTAATGCACCTAATTGCTAAATGGTGGTTACAATCAGTTCAACCAGTCAGTTAAGGTGCCTCCTCTCATTAAATATATTATTTAATGATTATTTATTATTATTTAATGATCTGGAGTCAACAGGGGCGCCTCCACCAACTTCTGATGATCAGTTCAGCTTCAGTTAACCTCATCGGGGTTCATTGAAGTCATTGAGCACTAGCACTTGATGGTTGGATTGCTATGACATGTGTTTGATCTCCTTCAGTTGAGATTCAGTCATTTATTGCACTCCGACTTCAGTTAGGGTCTGGTGAGTCAATTAGGGTTTTGGTCAAGTGGCTAACTGAGTGTGAACCAATGGTTTAGAGTTAGTTAAGCTAGACTCACTCATTGATTTCGAATTACCTCCTTAGGTATTCGAATTCCTCACTCATTCAAGCTATTGCTTGACATTGTTATTGTAACCATTCATTATTTATTAAATATACAAAGAGGAAACCAATTCTGGTTCCGATTAACACCATTTCTGAGTTATTTGTTGATTATTTCTTGATGAGATTGATTATTTGTTCCTAGATCAATGTGCAAGAATAATATGGTATCAGAGCATATGGCGGGATGAATATCTATCTCAAAAACAAGCTTTTTGACAGATTTCTCCATGAAAAGTGAGCAATAGCTCAAAAATCCAGCACTACACTAGAAGCTAAGGCTTACCACTCAATATCCCAAGTAAAGAACTTGTTGATCAAGCTTGCTTGATTGACTATGTTGGGTGTGATGAAAGCATAGAATGTGCAGGCAGTCCGACCTTATTTTTCCCTTTCTGTTTTGATTTTCAGGTTTCTATAGGTGAAGCATTCGCTACAGCACATCCAGATGGCCTCCTCAACAGATCTCTTGACTCCATACAATTTCCACTCATGGGAAAGTTATATGGAGATTCAGTTGCACTCCAAAGGAATTTTTAGAGTCACCATGGACACTGAAGTTGAGCCTGGATCCGATGTAGAAAAATAAAGATTCTTGAACAAGAAGGATGAAGCCTTCGGTTTCTTGTGCCTCTCTATTTCTCAAGACCTTCTCTTCCATCTTACAGATTTGAAGACACCAAAAGAAATATGGGACAAATTGGAATCTCTATACGGAAAGAATGATGTCTTGAGGGTTTACCAACTCAAAAATGAACTCATGTCTCTCCAACAGGGCCAATTTTGAGACTCTGAATGATTTCTTTACAAAGTTCAAGCATACTATTTTACTCTTGAAGCAATGCAATGTGGAGAAGGAGGATGGTCAGCTCATCCTTGCCATACTCTCTAAACTCAGGGCTAATTATTCAATTTTTGTTTCTACATTCTGTGCGGGGAAGCTCACAACCCCTGGATGGAAGACGCCTACACTCAATGCCTTCATTGAGTCCCTAACAAATGGACATGACAAGCTTGTCCAGATGGGGATCATCCGATCTTCCCGTGATCAAGCCCTCCATGTCTCGGGGCCCAAAGATCCGAAGGGTAAAGGAAAGTAGTAGAAAAATCAGAAAACTAAATTTGATGCTCCCAATCCTAGAGTTCAAAACCAGCAGCATGATGAATCTTTCGGCTCAAGGAAGAACAAAGGAAAAGGGCACAATGGGAAAGAAAAATTCAATTGTTCTTACTGCGGGAAGGGTTTTCACCCTGAACATTCCTGCATGAAGAAAAAGCTTTATGAAGCAACCTCTCTCCTTGAGAGGAATCACATCAATCTTCCGGAGAGCTTTCGGAGGAGAGATCACCAAGATCGGGAACCACAGCATGAGAAAGGTCATGCCCTCATGGAAAGCACTTTGAAGTCCAAAGAACTGTTGATTGACTCTGGAGCTTTGAATCACATGATGGCTGAAAAAGACTCCTTTTCATCCTTGGATACCGGCAAATCCATCCCCATCCACATGGGAGATGGCTCCACCATCATTTCTGAAGGACAAGATACTGTAGATATTGAAAATGGTTTTTTCTCTAATGTTTTGTATGTACCGTCTCTAGCAGTAAATATCCTTAGTTTCTATTAGATGACACATACAGGAATGCCTAAGAGAGTCTCTTTCAGCCCAAATGATGTTGAGATAACAGAAATTGCATCCGGGAAACTCATTGCAAAAGGCCTTGCAAATCATCATGCAAAAGCCTATGAGTTCTCTCACTTTGTTGCGGATGCAAATCCCGCTGCTCTGCTAACTCATGGAAATGAGGTTAGTAGGCTGTGGTATGAGAGGTTTGGCCATCTTAATTTCAAATATTTGCAGCAATTACAGAAAAACTCGATGGTTGAATGCCTCCTAGTCATCAAGGAAACCACGGGAATTTGCAAGGGCTGTGTGATTGGAAAACACCCTGAGCACAAGTTCAATCGGGGGAAGGCAAACCTCCTTACTTTTATTAATGATTTTTCAAGGTATACATGGGTTTTCTTTCTCAAAAAGAAATCAAAAGTATGTAAAAAAAAATTTGAATTGAAGGCCTTGATCGAAAATGCCTTTGTGCTTAAGATCAAGATCTTGAGATCTGATAATGGAGGGGGGTATGTCAGTAATGAGTTGCTATACATATGCTCCCAAAGTGGTATTTAGGTCCAGCATTCAATTCCCTACACTCCCAAGCAGAACAGAGTAGCGAAAAGGAAGAACCGGTCTCTCAAGGAGATGACCACTTGTATGTTGGAGTCAAAGAAGCTTGCTATAAATTTGTGGGATGAAGCCATGCATGCTGCAGCATACATTCAGAACAGGGTGCCACACTCATCCGTGAAAGTAAAGACTCCTTTCGAAGCATACTTCGGACACAAGCTAGATGTGTCGAACCTACGGGTGTTTGGGTCCACTGGATTGGCCCAGATTGTTAGTTTTTCAACATTAAGCTAGCATTATTAGGATATTCAACTGAGAGAATAACAAGTACAGCAATCAAACACAAGAGATAATGAACACAGTGTTTTTCCTCGGGGAAACCATAAAGGAGAAAACCCCACAACTTCCTTAGAGATAGAATCAACACCAAAATAGTAAAATCCCCAAAACAGTAAGTGATCTCCCAACAGCAATAATCTTCTTCTTGTCTAGCCCCAGTGTCTTCTCCTTCCTCAACTATGTGCTACACTTGAGTGTGGATGACTTGTGTGATAAATAGAGACTCCAGTTCTCTATTTATACTAATCCTGACATGACTAAAACCTTACTAGGGCCAACCTCTACTAGGAGAGTCTAATAACCCTGGTGCCCCAGAAATGCGGGGACTTTAACCCTTACACAATCGAAGGATTACCCACAATGACTTGACATGACTTGTTTACATAATTGATCCTCCCGATCGAAACATCGGGGCATGAAAATATGACTCAATTACATTATAGATACATCCCAAAATAAACATCGAGTTACAATACATAAGATACATAGATGAATACATTCCGAAGTTACAAATACATCAACACTCCCTCTTAACTGGGAAGGTATTCTTTCGACACAATTTTCAGCACTGGTCTTCTTCTCTGCATCAACTGGTTCACCTCGTCATCTGCATCTCAAGTCTTCTGAGTCTTCAAGTCATCTTTGTCTTCAAGTCACCTTCATTCTTCGAATCTGGATCATCTCTCAATCTAGATCATCATGGGATATCATCACTAGATCTGGATCATCACTACTGGATCATCATCACTGGATCTCGATCATCACTAGCAATCATCATGGGTGCTATCTCATGATTCTTCTCGTCACAGGAATTTCTATAGAGCCAACCCTTTTTCATGATGGTTTTAGGCCTAGCCTCCATGTAGGTCTTTCTTCAACGCTTATATCTGAAACTAAGTCAGAATGGCCCACCCAGCACTTACATCTAACCTACTCGTCAGAAAGGCACACCCAACACTCACATTTGATCATGTAGAAACCAATCCTATAATCATATCAAAAAGGCCTATCACTCACATTCACCAGCATGATAGGAACTCAAACTACTATCATCTGTGAAATGGCTCAGCACTTACAACCACCAGCATGATAGGAACCAAAACTACTATCATCTATGGAAAGGCACAGCACTCACATCCACCAACATGGTAGGAACTCAAACTACTACCATCTGTGGAAAGGCTCAGCACTTATAGTCACCAGCATTATAGGAACCCAAACTACTATCATCTATGAAAAGGCTCAGTACTTACAACCACCAGCATGATAGGAACCCAAACTACTATAATCTATGGAAAGGCCACTACACTTACATCTGATCATGTGGAAACACATCCCTCAGTCCTAGACTGAGGATCCCTGGTACCTCACCAAGTAGCTCCATTCAAAGAATGGCGGTAGCCCTTATATCTGACACTAACTTAGAATGGCTTAGCACTCATATCTGACATGGGAGGAACCTAATCCTTTAGCCATGATAGAATGGCTTCATCCCTTACATCTGATCAAGTGGGAACACATCCCTCTATCACATCAGAATGGCCATGCACTCATATCTGATCATGTGAGAGAACATCTCATGGTCATATCAGAACGACCCTCAATCCTAGATTGAGTTTTCCTGGTACCTCACCAGGAAGCTCCATTCCAAGAATGGAAATAGCCCTTATATCTGATCATGTAGGAACCAATCCTACAGTCATATCAGAATGGCTTAGCACTCAAATCTGTCATGGAAGGAACCAATCCTCTCAATATGACAGAATGGCTCAGCCCTTACATCTGACCTACTCGTCATAATGGCTATGGATCTTAGCACTCATATCTGTCATGGAAGGAACCAATCCTCTCACCATGACAGAATGGCTCATCCCTTACATCTGACCATGGAAGGAACCAATCCTCTCACCATGTCAGAATGGTTATGGGACTCATCACTTTCCCTTGGAGAAAACCTCGATCTGGAGAACACCAAACTTCTCCCTGAAGTACTCGAACTTCGCTCTAGCCAATGGCTTCGTCAATACATCAGCTATCTATTCCTCCGTCGCAACATACTAGAGCTTCATTGCTCCCTTCTGCACCATATCCCTGATATAGTGATACTTGATGTCGATATGCTTCGACTTGTCATGGAACACTGGATTCTCTAAAAACTTCATGCAACTCTAGTTGTCACAATGTATACAAGTAGCATCCAACTGGAGATCAAATAAATCAAACAGTAGCTTCCACAGTCATACTGCCTCACAACTAGCTGAACAAGCTGCGACATACTCTTCTTTAGCTGTACTCAGTGCCACACAGGATTGCTTCCTGCTAAACCAAGAGATCACACATGATCCCATACTGAAGCAACATCTTGAATTGCTCTTCCAATCGATGGCACTGCCTGCCCAATCTGAATCAACATAACCCTCCAAGTTAATCTTTTGATTCGCATCATACTTGAGCCCATAATCAACCGTATCCTTCAGGTACCTTAGAATATGCTTTGCAGCAATCAAGTGAACATTTCTCGGATCTGTCAAGAACTGGCCCAAGGTGTTCACAGCAAAGAAAATATATGGTCTCGTGTTTGTCAAGTACATAAATGACCCAATGATATGATGATACATCGTAGCATCAATCGTCTCTAATGAAGCATCACTCAATAGCTTCAGGTTCGATGCCATAGGTTTGGCCATAGTCTTGCAGTCCACCATCCCAAACCTCTTCAGGATCTCTACTATATACTTTCCTTGTCCAAGGAAGATTCCATCCGTACTCTGCCACACCTCCATACCTAGAAAGTAATGCATCATCCCCAAGTCCTTCATCTCGAACTCAGCAGCAAGCTTTCTCTTCATATCAACAATCAACCCATCTATAACTGTGACAAATAGATCATCTACATATAGTAGAAGCATCACTAGGTTTCCATCTTCAAACTTGTAGTAAAGGTTAGAATCTGCTTTACTCTTGGTAAAGCCCAAACTGGATAGAAAGCTGTCAATTATGCCGTACCAGGTCCTGGGTGCCTATTTCAAACCGTACAGGGATTTCTTTAATATGTATACATGAGACTCTCTGTCATGTGTCTCAAAACCGAGTGGTTGTTCTACATACACTTCCTCTTATACTACACCATTCAAGAAAGAAGTCTTGACATCCATTTGGTGTATCTTCCATTTCATTACTGCAGCCAGAGCAAGTACTGCTCTGATGGAAGTGTATCTAGCTACAGGTGCAAAGGTTTCTTCATAATATATTCCTTCTTTCTGAGAGAAACCCCATGCCAAAAATATTTCCTTATACTTTTCAATGCTACCATCTGCAGCATGCTTGATCTTATAGATCCATTTGGAAGTTACAACTGAATTCCATTCTGGTCTTGGGACAACATCCCAAACATCATTCTTCATGATTGATTGATATTCTTCGATCATAGCATCCTTCCATTCTTTTCGTTCTGCTGCTTCTTCATAACTGGAAGGTTCTTTATCAATGAAATCACATAGTAAAGCTACATACCCAGAGCAGGATCTGGTCCTCTTTCTTTCTCTGTGATTATCTTCTGGAGCCCCATATCTTTCCACACCTTGGATAAGTTCTCGTACCCAAGCAAGTTTCCTCTTAGGAGGATTCTTCTCCAGAGGTGGATCTACAGGTCTTTGTGGTTCTTCAAATTCTCGATCTTCTTCTTGAGCTTCTTCATTCATGGTTGTATCATGAATTCTGTGTGCTTCTGCTTCTTCAGGTTCTTCAGCATGTATCTTTCTAGATTTGTTGTAAGCTGTGTCTTCATCAAATGTCACATCCCTGCTAATGTCAATCTTCTTGTATCCTAGGAAATAGATTATGTAAGCCTTCGAGCTTTCAGAGTATCCCACGAATATACCCTTCTTTCCTGAAGGATCTAATTTTTTCCTTTTCTCATTTGGGATGTGTATGTACATAGGACAACTGAATATTCTGAGATGGCTGACTTCTGGTTTCTTGCCGAAGAAGACTTCTTCAAGAGTCTTGTTCTCGAGTACTCTATATGGAGTACGGTTCTGTACATACACCACTGTTATGGAAAATTCAGACCAAAGATGCATAGGAAGATCTTGATGATGAATTATTGCTCTTGCAGCTTCCATGATAGTTCTATTCTTCCTTTCTACAACCCCATTCTGTTGGGGATTATAAGGAGTGGACAACTCCCTCTTAATCCCTAAGTCTTTGCATAGCCTATTGAATTCATTTGAAGTGAATTCTCCTACATTGTCTGATCAAAAAGTCTTGAGCTTATTTTCAGTATGGTTCTTGATCAAGGCTTTGAATTCCTTGAATTTGCTGAATACTTCGTCTTTATTCTTCATGAAGTAAACCCATGTCTTCCTAGAAAAATCATCAATAAAAGAAACATAATATGCATACCCGCTTAGTGAGCTAGATGACATAGGACCGCATACATCGGAGTGGATGATTTCCAAGATTTCCTTTTCTTTGCTTTCACTACTTGGAAATGTCTTCTTTGTGTTCTTTCCCTTTGCACATCCTTTGCAGACCCCATCATGTTTTGCTTGGATTTCTGGAAGACCTTCAACAGCTTTGCTTGCAATAGGTAGTGCTCTGTAATGCACATGTGTAAGCCTTCTATGCAAAAGTTCACTTGGCTCTATTATATCATGGACCATTTCTTGTTCTGGATGGCCCTTCAATTTGTACAATCCTCCTTCTTGTTCTCCAATCACTACCGCATCATCAATAGTCTTTCCTCTAGGCCACATAATGACTTGACCATCTATGAATGCAACCCGCATTCCTTTTGCATCCAATGCTGATATGGAGAGAAGGTTCTTCTTGAGTCTTGGTACAAACAATACTTCCTTCATTGTTAGAGACTTACCAGAGTCTAGTTTATATGAATATCCCCCACTACCTTTTATTGGATATTGGTAGTCATCTCCTAGTTTCACCTTATGTGGTGATTCATGTTCTGATAGTCTTATAAAGGATTCCTTGAATCCAGTCATATGTTTGGAAGCCCCACTGTCTATAAGCCAATCATCACTACCATGAGTAGTGTTACATGTGAGAATAGAAATCAAAACATATTCATCCTCCCTTGAAGAATATTCACTTTCATATCTAGATCTCTTCCTGGAAGGTTCGTCATCCTTTGAAACATGAGCATGGTGTCTTCTTTTGTTCCCCTTCTTATTATGAGAGTGGTTCTTGCTCTTAGGACAGTCTTTTGCAAAGTGTCCTTTTTCATCACATGTATAACATCTCAATCTGAATAGGTCCTTTCTATTGTTATCCTTAGAATGAGAGTTCTCACCTTTGGAGTAATGAGGATTTCTTCTTCCCTTCTTGGAGTGAACTGTGAGGGCTTGATCTTCACTTCCCATAGTCTGTTGAACTTGACTAACTTCTTTCTCACACAGATTCCTTGGATGAAAGAATCCCATGACCTAGGAAAGCCATTCAAAGTAGCCATCACAATCTCTGCATTTTCCACTTCTTCATCAACAGCTTCTAATTGTTCCTTGATCTGAGAACCCCTTGTGAAGTAGGACTGGATAGTCTCTGCATTATGAATCTTCACATTCTTCAGTTGATTCCTCAGAGTCATTTTCCGGTTTATGTTCTTCCCTTCAAACAACTTGGTTAAGGCATCAAACATAGCTTTAGGTGTCTTGAGAGAGGACACCTGTGGGATAAGGTGATCCTTGATAGAATCAGCAATTATCCTCTTTGCCATAACCATCTTCTTCCTATGTAAGGCCTTTTCCTCATCTCCCTCTGGAACTGGAACCTCCTCATGGATGTAGGAGTCTAATTCATTCTCTTCCAGGACCAGGGAGATCCTATACTTCCAGGCTCGGAAGTTATCAACTGCCTCAATATTTTCATCAAGCTTGGTATGATGAGACATCTTATCTGAGAAACTCAAATGGAAATACAAAAGATTTTAGATCTTACCCAGTTCAAGATGTCGAATCTGAAACTTGAGCTGAAATCTTGCAGAGCTGGTTCAGGAGCAAATTAGGGTTTTACTTTTCCAGATTTATTTCCACCCAAATGTATTGAAATTTTTCCCTAACTTCGATTTTGGGGAGGAGATCAATCCAGGCCTGGGCTCACTGAAAAATTCCTCTTTTGTAAAAAGCCCTAATTTTCGGCAGTAGTGACAGGTCCAAAACTGAAAAACCTCAGAATTGAATTCTAGTTCGACAGAAAGATGTGCCCTAAGGAGGAGAGTTTTTCCACCTTACTTTCGCTAAAAATATGTGGGGGAAGATCCACAAACTAGGAATCCCTAGTTCCCATAGCTGCACAGTGTCTTCTTCTTAGGTTAGCTCTAATACCATGTTAGTTTTTCAACATTAAGCTTGCATTATTAGGATCTTTAACTGAGAGAATAACAAGTACATCAATCAAACACAAGAGACAATGAACACAGTGTTTTTCCTCAAGGAAACCATAAAGGAGAAAACCCTGCAACTTCCTCAGATATAGAATCAGTACCAAAACAGTAAAAGCCCCAAAATAGTAAGTGATCTCCCAACAGCAGTAATCTTCTTCTTGTCTAGCCCCAGTGTCTTCTCCTTCCTCAACTATGTGCTACACTTAAGTGTGGATGACTTGTGTTATAAATAGAGACTCCAGTTCTCTATTTATACTAATCCCTACATGACTAAAACCCTACTAGGGCCAACCTCTACTAGGAGAGTCTAATTACCCTGGTGCCCTGGAACTGCAGGGACTTTAACCCTTAGACAATCGGAGGGTTACCCACTATGACTTGACATGACTTGTTTACATAATTGATCCTCCCGATCGAAACATTGGGGCATGAAAATATGACTCAATTACATTATATATACATCCCGAAATAAACATCGGGTTACAATACATAAGATACATAGATGAATACATTCCGAAGTTACAAATACATCAACACGGATTACACTTAATAAAAGAAGGGCTTTGCAACCGCAAAGCATAGAATGTCTGTTTATTGGGTATCTTGATGAATCTAAAGGATTCAAGCTATTGGATATCAAGACCAAATAGATCATCATCGAGAGAAGTGTCAAGTTTGATGAGCCTCTTCAGGAGATGGAACTAGTGAAGGAGAAAACTGCTGAATTTCCTTCCTATTCTAATGAATATTTGGATGATGAAATTGGGGGTGATGACCCTGATTTGGATCCTTTTATTTCTGATATCATTGTGTATCAATCATCAGATGTTGAATCAGAACCTGAAGTGCAAAATCATATTCCTACATGGGCCCAACAGACACTCTCCTCCGCAGGAGAAAACATTGGAAATCCGGATGATCCAAGAAGAACCCTGTCTGATTTCCAAAGAGCAGGTATTGTGCTCTCTTGTTCTGATAATTTGCTGTCCAAAAATTGCTATTTGATGATTATTTCAGATCCAAAATCCTACTACGATGCTCAAAATGATCCGAGATGGCAAGTTGCCATGGATGAAGAGATGAATTCTCTTCAGAAAAACACTACTTGGGAGCTAGTTTCTCTTCCTCCGGGAAGGAAATTGGTTCAATGCAAGTGGGTCTTTCAGAAAACGGTTTCTACTGATGGAAGCACCTGCAAATATAAGGCAATTCTGGTAGAAAAAGGTTTCTCTCAGGTCCAAGGAGTGGACTACCATGAGACCTTTGCACCGGTTGCAAAAATGGACTCCATCCGCCTTGTTTTGGCAATTTCAGCATCCAAGCACTGGGAGGTGCATTACATGGATCTTAAGTCAGCCTTTCTGCATGGAGATATTCATGAGGAGATATACATGAAGCAACTTGAGGGATACATCACTGATCCATATTTGGTTTGCAAGCTAAAGAAGTCACTATACGGGTTAAAACAGGCCCCAAGAGAGTGGTATTCCAAGATGGATGCATTTCTTCTCTCGCAAAACTTTCAGAGATGTAGATCAGATCCAAATGTGTATTTATAGCAGCATGATGGTCATCTAATTATCATTGTTTTATATTTTGATGACTTACTGATCACAGGTAGCACAATTGCCTCCATTTCAGCCATCAAAACTGCTCTCCACAATGGCTTTGAAATGAGTGATTTGGGGCTTCTAAAACAATTTTTGGGGCTCAAAATCAAGCAAAATTATGATGGGATTATGGTCACTCAGTCCAAATACACTTCATACATGTTACCACCTAAGTTGTACTTAGTCGTTTTTTTATCAAGTGAGCCTGGTGAATCGGATAAGGATAACTTGTTCGAACTTCAAAAGACCTTTGGAAGTATTTCTAGGAAGTGCTTATTGTACTATATCACATGTTCATACCCCATGGGGGAATTGTAATAAATGTTATAGCATGATAGTGTCTGTAAAAGACTCGGTCTCTTAGACTTTATTTGTCAATCCGATCAGCCCAGGGTGTTTTTTCCCTTGGTTATTATTGGTTGTTGAATAAACGACTGATAATTTCTGAGTTTTTCACTCCATACCTCCAAAGTTGGGGTGGTCGGCTTGGCATTTAGGCCTATTGAGGTTATTAGAGTCGAGGTTATTAGAGTCTATGTGTCAATGTCTAAGCATGCTAGACATCATGGTTGAGTCATATGAACATGTCTAAGTCCCCCTAGGTTTTTTCAATTTTTCATTTTTTTTAGTTTTTTCAGTGTTTTTTATTAAAAATTTAATTTTTCCAAAACTTAGGCTATTTTTTAATAATTTAATTGGAAAAATTGATTTTGTAATAAAAGTGGGCCAAATAATCAGTTTCAGTCATGTAGGTGCTCATTTTCAAGCTAAGAGCACCATGTAAACCCATGGACCCACTATTTCCTAGTTTTGAGTGATTTTCCATCACTAAGGTCAGAAAGCCCCAAAAATCAATTATTGATTATTTTAATTAATAAATTGATGAATAATGGAGAAAATCCAAAATCATAAATCAATGGATTCTTAGCCGATTTGATTGAAATCAGTCAGATTTTAAGTAGATTGACTGGATTTGACAAATCCTTGACTAAAGGAGGTGATCAAATCAGATCCATAGTTGATCTTCCGCTGTCTTTATGGGGAATTGCACCCTCTCTCTCTCCCCCACACGTGTGGACTCTCCTAGATGCTCTGTGGACTGATGTGTCCATTTATGGGTTTATGCGTTAGCTCATTCAGGCCCCCAGTTGACAAGTAGGCTCAGTTCAGCTTCAGATCTGCATTGATTGACTCTCCATCAGCTGATTTGATCTGATTCCTTGGGAATTATGCCCCCCCTAGGTTGGATGTCTTGTTTTTTGTATATATCCAGGCAGAAGCTCCCTCTTCCAAGCTAGTTAGAGCTGGATTGAAGGGCTTGCTATTGTAATTGTGTATTGATCATCATTTGTGAATAAAGAAGCTTTGGAGGCTATACCGTGTAGTGCATGTGTTTGTGTGGATTCTTAGTGTTATGCTGCTAATGTGGTAACTGCAATTTCTTTCCAAATTCTGTGTTGCTTTCATGTTCTGGCTTCAAGGATTTGGTTGAATCAAGTAAGGGTGTAAACTAGGCAAGTTAGATTGGTTGATCTTGTTTATCCATATAATATATGCTCAATAATTTCAATTATATTCTTAAATAAGATTATTTTTGCATGATCTTTCATTTTTGTTGCTTTATACATCTATATCCAGATCTCACAAGGTGTTGTGCAGGCTTGTGTTATCTAGTTGCAGGTTCCTGATTGGATGAAGGTGTGGATCAAGATTGACTCCATTCCTTATCCAATAAGCTCAAGACTTTGTCCCTCAGTGCTCCACAAAAGGGCCTCCTTTCAGCTTGCTCCATTCAAGCAACGAGCCAACCTTCTCTCCTCTTCTTCTCATTTCTTAAAAAAAAATCAATCTTTCGGTTACCTGTCTCTCCCTCTTATGATCAGATATAGCTCTAAGAATTGAATATATATTGTTATATCTATTTCATAAGATTCTTTCTTCTTAGATTTGTAATTTCATAAAGAATATCATTTCATAAAGATAGATCTAGGTGTAGGAATTGCCCTTTTTGCAAGTAGCTAAATCATAGATCTAAAACTTGCTCATAAGGTAGTTTCTTTTTTCGTTCTTTAAAGATTTAAATTCTGCAAGAAAAGTGCATATCTCATTGGCTTCCCAAATAGCAAGCCAACATCCCAAGTTCCTTTTGCAAAACTAGATTAGCCCCTTTTAACAACTTTTTACTTAATTTTTTTTTTGTAACTAGTGTAGTAACCCAAAACACTTTCAAAGTGTATTTGGGCACATTTGATTTTGATTGCTCAATATTTTTTATCAGGTCCAACAAAAAAGAGAAGGAGACTCTGCCAAAATTCCAATTCTTGGATGAATTGGAGCTTCCCGAAAGCTTCCCCCACCACCCTGTTTAATTCTAGCTTGTTACAAGCTTGTTGTAAGCCTTTGGATCCCAGATAACAAGGAGAAAAGTGCATCAATTTTAATTTTCTGATATTTTAAATCACTGCTAATAAAAATAAAATCTCCTTTCGAATAGGATCTTTCGAGCCTATTCACCATCCCCCCTAGGGGGATTTGCGTCGGTGTCAATTTTTTACTTTTTGTTCATATCTTTTCAAACTAGCATAGCTCTAATATGTAGGGTAGTATACTCTGATACATTATCATTTTCATATTCCATATTTTATATTTCAAAGTAATATTAATACTTACCCCACGACTTCCCGTTTGACCCGAAAGGGGAAAGAGATGCGTGGTAGGACTAATTAGAAAACCGGAATTGTGTATCTGTGTTTTCCTTTTCATCATTTGTTTCTTCAGCTATTATAAAATGAACCCCTCCTTGATTCCCCAATTGAGATCCACTTGGATCGAAAGAGGTTCCTGGAGGGTTTTCTTTTTAACAAGAACACCCAATTTTAAAATTCACTAAAATTGATAAGACTCCGGTGTGTATGCTCTGCACTTGGCTGCGGTTCGTCCGATCAGTCAAGATGTATCAAAAGAACTTGAGTGACTAGTATAATTAGGATTCACTCTCCCAAATTGACAAACCATCTGGTGAAAATCCAACACCTAGATCAAACCATTACGGTGGCAAAATACCCAAAGGAAGCAGGAACTTTTGAAAAGTGACCTCGGGGCGCTGATTTCTGTCACACCCTAATGGGTGCATTATGAACAATAGCCCCAGAAACTCCATTCATCCCACATATTCCTTGCAGGTAGTCATTAAGGTTTAGTTTTGGACATACTCCAAGTACTCTCGGGTATATCTGGAGTCCACCCCTTTGCCTAATTTTAATCAACTCACACCTCACATTAACTTAAAACGTACCAAGAGGCAATTACAAAACATTCACTCCAAGCACATGCAAGTACATTGATTTTATTTTGACTCCATTCTAAGGCACTTGGTTATTTTATTGCTATATACATATATTGTGTCTCAGCATTGTGCTTTCGTGCGCTCATATTTGTATCTTGTCATCTTTGATCGTTTATGGTTAAATTTCAAACTCCTAAGTAACTCATTCAGTTTAACATCACCATACTAAGTAATTTATCCTTAGTAACTTAATAGGGTCTACCCCCCTTGGTTTCGTTAGGAGTTGAGCCTAAACGGAGGAGTCAAGAACAAGGTGACAGCCTTGACTTGAGACTTGCCCCCATGGACACACTGAGTGGCTTGAATATTTCTTCCACGTGACCCAGGTGTGTGAAAGGTGGTAACAAGACCTGTTAGTCAAGTTTAACATGGCTAAATGTAGGCCTGCACCATTCCATTTCCTTTCAAGGATCAGCCTTGAAGAAGGAAAACACATACCTCCCATGGACTGCACTATCTATCGACAGCTGATTGGTAGCTTGTTGTACTAGACACATTCTAGGCCTGATATTTGTTATGACGTGAATGTTGTATCAAGATACATGCAGCAGCCTCATGATCTTCATTGGAAGGTAGACAAGAGGATCCTCCAGTATATTCAGGGAACCAGGACCAACGACATTCACTATGCTACAGACTCTGAGCTAGAGCTGGTTGGATACACATATTTCAATTGGGCGGGTGATTCTATTGATCGGAATTCAACTTCCGGATATCTATTCATGTTTAGTGGTGGCCCCATTTGCTGGTCAAGAAAAAAGTAGGCTGCCATAGCACTATCTTCAGCAGAGGACGAGTATCGAGGAGCAGTGAATGCTTGCATCCAAGCAGTGTGGTTGCAAGGCATTCTTTCAGAGTTTGATCTTGGTAGTACTTTGTCCACTGTCCTCTTTTGTGACAACCAGAGTGCTATTAAGATATCCATGGATCCAGTTACCAGGAAGAGGACCAAGCATGTAGAGATTCACATGCACTACATCAGGGAGCTAGTGCATGACAGGACCATCATTCTGCAATACTGCCTGACTGATGAGCAGATTGCAGACATCTTCACCAAGATATTTTCAGAAAAGAAGTTCACTTACCTTCGTTCACTATTGGGGGTGAGTTCATCAGGGTGATTCATACTACTTTCAATGTTCAGCTTGAGGGGGGGTTTTTCCCACTGGGTTTTCCCTCTTCTCCTCACTTAGTTTGTTTTGAGCATTGTTTTAGTTTCAGCATTGTACAGGGTGACATATGGCCTTAGTTGCTGGGGCCCTAGCATTTTATGCATCTATGTTTTCTAACTCTTCCTAAGTATAGCTTAAGGGGGGGTGTTGGAGACATTTACCACCATACACACTCTTTTTGGTCAAATTGGCCTAGTTAAACCACTATCCTAAGTATAATTGACATTAATTGATATTAGTGGAGCATTAATTGACATCATCAAGTCACACCCATGCCTACCTACAGTCAAGGAGGCTAACTAGAGCACTCCAGGGGTGATCTGAGTGATATTAATGCACCTAATTGCTAAATGGTGGTTACAATCAGTTCAACCAGTCAGTTAAGGTGCCTCCTCTCATTAAATATATTATTTAATGATTATTTATTATTATTTAATGATTTGGAGTCAAGAGGGGCATCTCCACCAACTTCTGATGATCAGTTCAGCTTCAGTTAACCTCATCGGGGTTCATTGAAGTCATTGAGCACTAGCACTTGATGGTTGGCTTGCTATGACATGTGTTTGATCTCCTTCAATTGAGATTTAGTCATTTATTGCACTCTCACTTCAGTTAGGGTTTGGTGAGTCAATTAGGGTTTTGGTCAAGTGGTTAACTGAGTGTGAACCAATGGTTTAGAGTTAGTTAAGCTAGACTCACTCATTGATTTCGAATTACCTCCTTAGGTATTCGAATTCCTCACTCATTCAAGCTATTGCTTGACATTGTTATTGTAACCATTCATTGTTTATTAAATATACAGAGAGGAAACCAATTCCGGTTCCAATTAACACCATTTATGAGTTATTTCTTGATTATTTCTTGATGAGATTGATTATTTGTTCCTATATAAATGTGAAAGAATAATAGACAGTGCTTGCATCTCTTGATAACCTGATAAACCCAACCTGTTGGTTTGGTTATGTGTTGTTGTGTACTCTTGCTCTAATAAACCCAACCGTTTTGGCTTGATTGAGTCTTGACATATCTTTGGCTATGTGTGAGCCTACTTAGTTTCCTTATTCCTTGTGGGAATCATGCCCAGCTCGGGGGTGGCAGTGTTGCTGAGAGATTAAGGAGCATGCTGGCCTATTGTTGGGTGGAACGTTGCAGCAACATAGCTGGTTGTGGGATGAGCTTCTTCATAAGATAAGTATTCTTGTCTATTTCATCTCTGCAATTGTATTTGATATTTAATGAAAATGATGAACATGCTAAATGCTTGAATGGAATGTAGTTTTCTTCTGTTGTATGATAAATAATTATGTGTATATGCATGTTTTAATTCAAAGCATTCCAATAGTTATCATGTGTATGTTCATGGGGCTACTTCCCTGGGTATATAACATTTGTAGCGTCCTCTTCATCAGTCAAAGGGACAGGGATGTTACAGTGTGGTATCAGAGCACAGGTTGCAGCATGGGCCTCAATGGGCCATGAAGAAGCAGTTATAGAGGCAAGGTTACCTCTGCCCAGATAAGGAAAAATGAGAAACACAGGGAGAATTTCAAAAATTCTAAGCATGGAAAATATCGAATGACTTGAGCTGAGTCCATCCAATAGGTCAGATGACTTAAGTTGAGTCCATCCGATACGTCAGATGACTTAAGTTGAGTCCATCCGACAGAGGAACCAAAGCAGGGACAAAAATTTTTGAAAAAAAATTCTAAGTTTGAATTTTGCCAAAAGCCTCGGCTGGGAGGAGCCGAAGGATTCGAAGGTCTCGACTGGGAGGAGCCAAAGTTCTAGGATGGGAGGAGTCGAAGGTCTCAGTTGGGTCGAGTCGATGCATCGGAAGACAAAGGAAGATCGATCCGATGCATTGGAAGACAAAGGAAGATCGATCCAATGCCTCGGAAGACAGAGGAATATCTATCTGATAAATGAAGATTGACCCGTCGAGGGGTCTAAAAAATTGCCAATGGTGACCCAATACATCGGATGACTTGTTGGGAAGAGATCCAATCGGATGGAAAAATATGATTTTTTCAGTGGAAAAGCAGGATTTCAGTGGGATTTAGAGGTGCTGAAATGGTGAAAAATGGCAACGATATTCAAGAAACATGAAGGAAAGGGTTGCCATATTCAATATATATGGAAGGGCATCCATTTGGTGGGATAACTTCAAGCAAGTACAGAAGTTCAGTGAAAGGAGACTTAAGTGGAAACAATTCAAGAAGTATTTCAAGTAGAAATACCTCTCTGATAGGTATTATGATGACAAAATTAAGGAGTTCCATGAGCTGAGATTGGGACAGCAGACCATGGAAGAATATGCAAATAAGTTCTTGGAATTGTTAAGGTATGTCAGGTACATCAAAGATGAAAAGGTGAAGGTCCAGCGTTTTCTGATTGGATTGCCTCAGTCTTACAAAGACAGAATTGAGTTTTATGAACCTAGAACTATTGAAGAAGTAATAAGGAATGCTAAGAATTGCTATGAGAAAAGCAAAGGAAAACTTGATTATCATAAGACAACGAAGGATAAGAAGAATGAGAAGTATGACCAAAGGAAAAAAGGTTTCAAACCTTCTAACTTCAGGAATCAGCAGAAGCAACCGTCACAAGCTGAGAAGCATCCAACCAAAGTGATGGGATAAAGGCCTAAAAAGCCACAACAAAACAGGGGACCACTCCAATGTTGGAAATGTGGAGGACCCCATATGCGCAGGAATTGTCCACTCGAGAATGAGAATGCAATTCCAGCTTACAACATTCAAGAAGTAGAAATAGTGGGTCAAGTAGAAAGGGTCGTCCCTAGCATTTATGCAGCACTGGAGGACCGTCAGGAAAATCACCAATAAAATGTAGTTGAAGTTGCAGGTAATATTGTTGAACAATCTATTTCTATTTTAAATTACTCTAGTTCTACTCACAGTTACATTACCCCTAGAGTAGTGGAGATTTGTGCTTTTAAGAAATTAAAGCACAGAAAATCTTGGTTAGTTTAGCTAGCCACTAGAACTAAAAAAAATATTAGTGAAGTGGTAGAGAAATGTCCATTGGTCATGAACGGATTGGTCACTTGTGTAGATCTAAATGTTCTACCACTTGGTTCCTATGATTTCCTCTTTGGAATGGATTGGTTAGAAGCTCACAGGGTAAATCTTGACTGTTACAATAAGACTTTTGAGTGCTTGGATGAAGAAGGGAACCAAAAAGTTGTGAAAGGCATTCTAAAGGTGATTTCAGTAAGGTAGGTTTCAACAATGCAGTTGAAGAAGTTCTATAGGAAAGGTTTCCAGTTGTATGGAGCTCATATTTTGGAGGCAACTGAGGATGAAACTCCTAGGTTGGAGGGCTTTCAAGTATTGCAGGAATTTAGGGATGTGTTTCCTGATGAGATTCCAGGGCTTCCTCCAAAGAGAGACATTGATTTCATAATTGAACTTGTTCCAGGAGCATCACCAGTGTCCAAGACACCCTACAGAATGAGTACACCAAAAATGCTAGAACTGAAGATGAAACTGCAAGAGTTGTTAGAGAAAAAATATATCAAGCCGAGTGTGTCTCCTTGTGGAGCACCAGTTAAGTTTGTGAATAAAAAATATGGTACACTCAGGTTGTGTGTTGATTACAGATAGCTAAACAAAGTCACCATAAAGAACAAATATCATTTTCCTAGGATTGATAACCTCTTTGATCAAATGAGAGGAGTAAAGGTATTTTCCAAGATTGACTTGAGGTCTGGTTACCATCAGGTAAGAATCAAGGATGAAGAAATTCATAAGACAACCTTTAGAACAAGGTATGGACATTATGAGTTTGTAGTGGTACCATTTGGTCTCACAAATGCACTAGCTACATTTATGTGCCTTATGAATAGTGTCTTCAGCAGGTATTTGGACAAGTTTGTTCTTGTTTTCCTTGATGACATTCTTATTTATTCTAAGAATGAGAAAGAGCATGAAGAGCATATGAGATTGACATTGGAATTGCTCATGGAGCATCAGCTGTATGCAAAGCTGAGCAAGTGTGACTTCTATAGAGATAGAATTCAGTATTTGGGTCACATTATCTTAGAAGAGGGTATATCTGTGGATCCTGAAAAGACTGAAGCCATTATGAATTGGCCTACTCCAAGAAATGTAACAGATGTAAGATATTTTATGGGACTTGCAGGATACTACAGGAGATTTATTGAAGGATTCTCCAAAGTTGCACATGCCATAACTTCTTTGAAAAATAAGGGGATAAAGTTTGAATGGGAATCGAGGTGTGAATGAAGCTTCCAGTAGTTGAAGAATATTCTCACCGGTGCACCAGCATTGAAAGTTGCAGACCCAAAGAAATATTTTGTAGTGTGTATCGATGCATGCGGACAAGGGCTTGGAGGAGTCCCAATGCAATACAACCATGTGGTATGTTACAATTCAAGAAAGCTGAAGGAGCATGAGAATAACTATTCCACCCATGATCTAGAACTTGCATCCATAGTACATGCTCTCAATATGTGGAGGCATTACTTGATGGGAAGAAGATTTGAGCTAAGGACAGACCATTGTGGTCTGAAGTATTTGTTTGATCAACCTACTCTGAATGTTAGAAAAGCGAGATGGTTGGACTTTTATGTGATTTTGACTTTGAAATCAAGAACATAAAAGGAAAAGAGAATAAGGTAGCTGATGCGCTCAACAGGAAGGTGCATGAAATGCATTTGGCATCTCTCAGTATTTTCCAATCAGATTTGAGATAGCAAATTGTTAGTCATATTGCTAAAGATGAAATGTATGTGCAGGTAAAAGACAAATTGCAGTAGCAAAGTCTTGAAAAGTATGAGGGATATAAATTGGAAGAAGATGGACTTCTTACTTATAAAGGTAGAATTTATATTCCAAATGTAGCAAGGTTGAGGAGGGTTGTTATGGACGAAATCCATCAAGCTCCATATTCTAGTCACCTAGGATATCAAAAGACAATTTCTACAGCCAGAAAGCAGTACTTTTGGCCAGGAATGAAAAAGGGCATGGCCGAATATATTTCAAGGTGCATGAAATGTCAGCAGGTAAAGGTTGAGAATCAACACCCCGCAGGTTTGTTGCAGCCTTTGCCAGTTCCGAAATGGAAATGGGAAGTCATTTCCATGGATTTTATTACAGGATTGTTGATGAATTGGAGACAACATGATTCCATCATTGTTTTGGTGGACAAGTTGACAAAGGAAACACATTTCATACCATTTAATTCTACACATAAGACTGACAATATTGCAAAGATCTTCATGAAGCATATTTTCAAATTGCATGGATTTCCTAAGGAAATAGTCTCTGACAGAGATGTCAAGTTCACTTCTAATTTTTGGAACGGGTTGTTTGCAAATTTACGTACAAAGTTGAACTTCAGCACTGCCTACCATCCTCAGACTGATGGTCAAAAAGAGAGAGTTAACCAAATGATTGAAGACATGCTTCGCATTTATGTGATGGATAAACTAACCAAGTGGGAAGATTATTTGCACTTGGTAGAATTTTCTTATAACAATGGATAGCAAGCATCCTTGGGGATGAGTCCATATGAAGCTTTGTATGGCAGGAGGTGAAGGACACCAATGACTTGGGATAATCCAGTGAACAGGGTTGTTCTAGTTCCAAAATTGCTCAAGGATATGGAGTAGGAGGTTGTAAATATTATGAAGAATATGAAAGCAGCCTAGGACTGATAGAAAAGCTATGCAGATAAGCATAGGGTGAATAGAGAGTTTAGTGTTGGGGATCATGTTTACCTTAGAGTGAGGGACAAGAAGAGTTCCTTGAAGCTTGGAAGTTGTGCCAAGATGTCACCTAGATATTGTGGGTCATTTGAAGTGCTTGAAAGAATAGGGCCAGTTGCATATAGACTTGCATTTCCTACTAGCACTAGAGCTCATAATTTTTTTCATGTTTCTGTGCTTAGGAAATATGTACATGATCCTAACCATGTGATAAATTGGGATGTGATTCAGGTGTAACCCGAGGGCGAGTTCCAAATTGAGTCAATGCGCATCCTCGACAGGAAGGTCACAATGCTCTGGAACCGACCCATAGGGCAGGTAAAGGTGCAATGGGAGCACTACACTCCTGAAGAGGCTACGTGGGAGCTGGAGGATGCCATGCAATTGGCACATCCATTTTTGTTCAATTCTATGGAACATTGAGGTAGTACCAGTGTAGCATTTTGTTCAATTTTGTAAAGCATCGAGGACAGTGCTATTGAAGGGGGAGGGGAATGTAACACCACAGTTTTGACCCGGTTTTCATTAAAAATGTATATGATGTATATATTGTAATTAATCCTGGTGTGGAGCTAAAGGCAAAATCCCCACCATAGATTTAGCATTTAATGTTTCGGCAATTAAGATCATTGTCGATGGTATTTTGTGCTAGTCGAAACATTATAATTGTTGCAACATGTAAATATGCATTTTAATTAAAATAAACCCCAACCAGCTATGTCAATGCAACCATAATGAAAAGGGCATGATATCCCTAAGGATAAGGAGGGGGAAATATTTAATCTTTGGGGCCAATGGGGAAAATCCAAATGTCAATTGATAAACCCATTTAGTTGTCACCTATCCCTTGTCTCATTCAAGAACCTTTTTGTCTTAATCTTGTCTCAACTACCAAACTAAATACTATGGAGTTAGTTGGGGGAAGTTATTGCATGGGCAGTGGTGTGTGGCGACTGTTAGCCCTTTCCCACATGCACACTCCACCAGGGATCTCATTCAATCTCACGTGGGCAAGGGGATAGGACCACGACCCCATTCTTCATTTTTTCCTCACGCAGAGAGCTGGGAGAGTTGCCTTACCTTCATGATTTTCCTGTTTTGGAGTTTTCCCTCATGCAGGCATACGACGACTAGTTCTTCTTCTTCCTCAATGTTTGGCTGTGGATAGTTTATCTTCATGTTGTGGGTCTAGGCATGTGAATCCACCTTTGCTCTGGTCGCATTTCCTTTCCTGATGCAATTGAGAAATCGCAACTAGTTCCCCACAATTTTCGGTTGTTGTGAGTTTGTGGTGCAGTCATTTTGGCCATGATAAGGCCATAAACGACTCTAGATTCGACTTGCTCAGTTTGGGTTGTATATTACCCAATTGTCATTCTGGTTTTGGTCTCTGGTGTTTTCCTTTCAATCTCGGGGATGGTTGTTTTGCTATGTGTGCACAATGGATTGGTCTTT
This sequence comes from Pseudotsuga menziesii, assembly GCA_001517045.1. NCBI lineage: Eukaryota > Viridiplantae > Streptophyta > Pinopsida > Pinales > Pinaceae > Pseudotsuga > Pseudotsuga menziesii. Next base: position 91,238 of record LPNX010342859.1, read on the forward strand.
GGACTGTGTACGAGTGGAAAGGAGTCTACTTGAAAAACCTAGTGTTTACAGGAGCCTCATAGATAGAGCTAGAGGGTTGTTTCTCTTCTCTACACCCCTTGAATAGCAACTGAAGGGAAGTCATGTCCTGAGGGACTGTGCAACAGAGAAGGGAATGATTCCTTGTGTTGGGTGTGTGTGGATGTCTTAGGAGTCAAGATAGTTCTAGTGCAGGCATCCTTAGCTCTTTAGTGAGCCCACTAGCTTAGCAGACATTGCTTCCATCTCTCGGTAACCTAATAAACCTAACTTGTTGTCTTGGTTATGTGTTGTTGTGTACTCTTATTCTGGTCAATCCAACTGTGTTGGCTTGACCGAGTCTTGACATATCTTTGGCTATGTGTGAGCCTGCTTAGTTTCCTTATTCCTTGTGGGAATCATGCCCAGCTCGAGGGTGGAAGTATTTTTGAGAGATTAAGGAGCACACTAGCCTATGGTTGGGTGCAACGTTGCAGCGACATAGATGGTTGTGGGATGAGCTTCTTCATAAGATAATTATTCTGATCTATTTCATCTCTGCAATTGTATTTGATGTTTAATGAAAATGATGAACATGCTAAATGCTTGAATGGAATGTAGTTTGCTTTCGTTGTATGATAAATAATTATGTGCCTATGCATTTTTTAATTCAAATCATTCCAATAGTTATCATGTGTATGTTCATGGGGCTAGTTTCCCAGGTATATAGCCTCGGTAGCATCCTCGTCGTCGGTCAGAGGGACGGGGATGTTACATAATCATTGTTAATTTCCTCTGTGATCATCATTTTCGGAAGTTGAATGTTCTCTTAGTTGAAAGATAGAAACATTCTCAACAAGTAGGACTAAAATCTAAAGGTTTTGGTCCTAGGGAAATCCACTAGATGAGAGTGAATATTATCAGCTAGGAACTCGTCAAAATTGACACAGGAAACTTGGACTAACTAGATGGGCTCCTCTGAGTTGATTGCGCGGGTGCTGAGGGTAAAAAAAAAACTCATCATGGGATCTGTGGTGTATTTGTCGATGTCCATCCCTAAAAAATAACACAGGAGGGTTGTAACGCACTGTGTTTCTTCATTAAACTCACCAACATCTACAGGGTAAGGGTAAATTTTTAGCTGGGTATCGGGTTTGAAACAGGATTTAAAGAATGCCTGTTTATTTTCCACAGATGCCTCTATAAAACAATGGGAAATGCTTTCTTCACTGTAATATTTATATTTCCGACTGAACTCTATAGGAATGGAGAATTTGTTCCCAATGAAGAGGGGGTTGACCGAGAAAAGGATTTTAGACCTAGAGGTGTCCATAATTACCTTCTCGGAAGTAGAGTAACTAGCGGCGCACCAGTGGATGAACTCGTGGAAATTCAAGGTTTGGTCAATGGAAAAAAGGTAGAAAAGGGACCTGTAGACACCATGCACATCAGTTCCCTGGTCTCTAAGTAGCTTCAGTTTGTTCTTTACATTTTCTATGGGTTCATTTAGTAGTATGGTGTCGAAAATCTTAGAATCTATGTCTTCAAAGAGTTCTTCGATGTTCTGGTATTCCAAGTTTTGGTCAACTAACCCTTCTACCTCAGGAATCTTATATGCGTTGTGTAATGGAGAAACGTGGCCTACCTGATCCTTTACCTGATCCTTTAAAAATTAGGTTGATGGGTTTTTTCCTAGCTGGTGTCTTCCTACACAGTGTTTCTCTCACTTTCCATCGCACATTAAAATATAAATCCCCGTGCGTGTATATTTTATAGTATCCCTCTCTGCTATTCCCCTTGCACCTTTTTAGTGGAAACAACATCTTATCCATTCTTTTTTCCTCGCACCATCTTGGACCGTTGATCCTGATTCCTTTCGACCCCATCTATATTTTTCCTCTTATATCATCCTCCTTAATTTCCTTATAGCTTTCACTAGCGGAATACGCCTCCACCATCGATCTTAACCGTATCTTCATCGTGGTCATCGGATCACGTAGCTCCCACCACATTTCATTGAATCTGACCCTTCTTATCTATCATTCACCTTACATCAACAAAATCCATCATTGTCATCGATCTAGAATTGGGAGCCGATCCTGACCATCGTAACCGGCGGGCCCTACCGAATTTCGCTAATCTTAAAAAAAGGTTATTCACATGCATATAGTGGGAGCGGAATTAACCTCCACCATATATCGTGAGAGGGCATATATCTTGGTCATTGGAACATGTGGCCCCTACCAAATTTTGTTGATTTCGAAAGGTTAATCGAGGCCCGTATGTTAACCCAAAAATCTCCACACAACTCTCCATGGCCTGCACCACCCAAGGACACCATCTCACAACACTCATTTCACTCCATAATACATTCCATTTGACCCCCACACCTCCAAAAGAGCCCAAGGATGAAGAAAAGGGCTAAAAACCCCAAAAAAGAGCCCAAAATAGACCCCCATGAGCTAAATCCCTCAAAAAGGGGCTAAAACCCTGAAAGGGGCTAAAATTAGGGCGAAAGGGGCTAAAGGCCCAAAAAAGGGGCTAAATCCTTGACCAAGGGCTTAAAACCCTAAAACCCCTTGAAAAAACTATATAAGGAAGGTGGGGGGTCACTCTCAAGACACTCCTCATTTGCATATTGTTATGCTGCATGTGGATGCTTTGAGACCTCTTGCTCTCAAACCACCCACTCTCCCTCTCCTTCATCTCCATTTCTCCAAGCCATTGCTTCCCAACCAAGAGAGAGGTGCTCCCATGAGCTAGGGCATGGTGGCTTATTTCCACCTAAGTGAGGTATAATCTCATTTCTATTTATGTTCATTCGCTTATTTTGTTTTCTAACTCATATTGTCATTTGCAGGTTTTTCACTAACAATTATTTGCATGTTGTCTTCATAGTAGCATAGGTTTATTTTGTAGGTTTTGGAGGTGGAACTCTAACCCACTATGTGCAAAGGGGTTCAACAAAGCTCCATCATCTCCTCTCTTTTATTTTTCTGTCATTAGCTAGTAGATTCAGTTTACTATTGTAGCCATTTGCTTAGAGTAGCTTAGGTTCAATTCGCAGCTTTGTTTCTGCCATTTTTACATTCTGTTTTTACTGTTTTCTAAGGGTAGAAACCTACACTTGTTCCCTATAGGCACAAGGGATCCATTTCTACCCCTGTAGTGAGGAGAAATTCTCACTACAGCTTTGGCGACTCCCCTGGGTAAATCCCACAGGATCCCTGGGCAAAAATTTCAAGTTTTTCAAGTTTCTCAGTTTTTACCTTAGTTTTCAAAAATGTTTTGTTAGATCTGTTTAAATCTACTTTATTTCTTGTTTTCTGTTAGTGTCAAAGCCTCTGCTAGGTCGAGCCGAGTCAGACTGATCCAGTACCAATCACTATCGGCCAGATCTGACCCTGCAGCACCAAAAACACCCCTTTGCCGAGCAGGTCGCTCTTATCAAGGGAAAAGGTGAGCGAAGGCGCACTTAATTGGAATACAGGCGTTCCCAGGGTGCACTTAATCCTCAGATAGGCATGACTTCATCCCAAGAGCTCAAGTTGCAGCTGTTTTGGTATTTTGTGCGACCCCTTCACTCATTTCTGGAAAAATATCGCGGCCCCCTCGCAGGATTTGTTCAGAAATGTGCGGCCTGTCACACAGAAGTTGTTTTTTAGTTTAATTAGCAGTAATTTTTAGTTTTATAGGACTGTTAGTGTGGCCCATCCGCCTTTGTCCACCATTACAGGTCTCTTTTTTTCCCAGTTTTCAATTTTTGCAAATAAATCAATGAACAATGTGTATATGCTAATCCAATCATGAAGGTTCAATAAAATGAATTAGCCTAACTAAAAGTAACATAAAATTAACCATCTTGCTGCCCCCTTCCTCCTCTACCCAGTCATCACCCTCCAGGGTATTCTGGGATACGACGAAGGGACAGCTCATATAGATCTAGGAACTCCATGGCATTTTTCCTAAACCATTAAAACTAGGTGACCTGGAAGGTATGGGGGGTAGAGAAGGAGGGCTTCTCATGGTGCTAAGCGTCCTCCCTGCTTGACCAACCTAGCACTTGGGAGGTGACCTAAGGATCTACGGATGGGCTTAGTCCCATTGTGTTGAGAGCCCAGCACCTTCTCTTGGTTGAAGAAGAATACCACTGAGAGGTAGACATTTAGTTAGGCCAACAATTCAGGGTTAATCATTACATTTGCTTACAAATTTCTATTTATGTTTGCATACAAAACCATGATGTGAGCTCTACCATGAATTCATAAACCATATTGAAAACCAAATACCAGAACAAGCAAGCAATTTTAACACACCATACCACATAATTAACCCAACTCAGTTCATGACGCTGAGTGAGCCTTAAAATTTACCAAATTTACACTAAGTTCAATCAACTTTGCAATCTTTGAGGACATAATTCCCTGACTACTACAACTATGGGAAGTACTTGGGATTTTCCCAGAAACTCATTGTGAGGAGTACCACAGGAACCCCAAAGTAGCTGGCCGTTGAGAGGAATTGCCAAGCAAAATGGGCAATGACCCCTTCCGATTGAGTAGAGTTACCCGTGAGGAACAAGCCAAGTGCTGTCTTCTAGAATTCTTGGTGGCCAAGAGACCACCTTCATCTAGTAGGAAGCCATTGAAACCAGGGTCCAAATTTCCTACCCACCAGTTTCATACACACAAGTAAACAAAATTGATCCTCCACGATCTTCCTCACGCCTAAGAGACAAACCACCACCATTTGGAACACTTAGTCAGCATCGCCGTAGCCGTTCTCAGTGATCTCCCACTCCATCAAAGGAACACACAGCCTCTGATTCTAATTTAGACCCATATCAGTCTGAACCAGACCTCCACACTGCGCCATCTAGCCCCATGGCTACTGCAAACCTGGATCCATTTTTCGGTCTAACCTTAGCAAGTGGACCCATGTCCACATCACAACCAGTCACCCACAACATGGCAAGCGGTCCAAGCATAATCATGCAGAATGTCATTAGCCAATTACCACCACCCATAGTGACCATCCAAGCTGGTCCAGTGGCCACACATGGAAGCAGTGGCCCCTCTACACACATTGTCCCACCTGCCACACAGGGGGGCAATGCACCAACCAACCACATTTCCCCTACCGCCATGTAGGGGGGAAATTCCCCTGCCGCCCATACCATTCCACCCACAACACTTGGGGGCATTGGCCCATCTACCATTGTACCACCACAAGCACTCCCAACCATGCAGATGCATTATGCACCTGCAAAGCCCACTCCCATTGCAGCCCCATCCCACATCAACTTGGGGTCAAATCTGCCATTCACGGATCATTTGAACTTGCCTGAACTGGATAGATTGACAAATGACCCCATCCGTCACCAGGATTTTTGGCCACCCATTCCAACTAGGATGCCTTCAGACATCCCAAAGTTTGAAGGAAAAGCTGGGGAATGTCCCCAAAATCATATTATGACATTCCATTTATGGTGCTCATCCAATAGCATCGTAGAAGACTCCATCATACTAAGGCTGTTCCAATGCACCCTTACAGGTTCCGTGGCCAAATGGTACATTGAGCTTCCATAAGCCAAGTACCCCAACTTCAACTCCCTAGCCTTCATGTTCCTATAGTGGAGATCCTACTATCTTGTCACCAAAACACCACCACTCACATCACTGATCATATCCATGAGTGGCGGCAGCGTTGTAGCTTGTGCAAAATCCAACTTTATGATAGGATCTTCTTGGATTGGTTCCTCAAGAGTTTTCTCCCACCCATCGCAAAGGACATCACATCTGAATGTCCCCAATTTGAAGAAGAGGCCATACTGAAGGCCCAACAATTTGACCTCATCTACGCCCAGTCGGGATACTTGTATATTGTCATCCCAGACGCTCCCCATCCAAGTACCTCCTACCATGAAGCATTGGGGGCATCCCACATAGTGGACGGCATCATAGGGTCAGTCTCCCAACAACCACTGCCTCGACCAACACCACCTACCGCAGCACCGCAACCAAGCAACACCACCAATGCTGCTTACCAAAACCAAGCTCTGGACTATGCTAGAATGATGTCTTAGTCCGGAGCAACCACTTCCTATGCATAACCTGCGCCACTGTAGTAGGCTCAAGCCATGGCTTGGCTAGCACAGCAATATGTGGGGAAAATTTCCACACTCGTGGCACCGCCACCCCCACAAATCTACTATGCACCACCCGTGCAACAGGTCCAAGCCCCCGCCCCCACTCCACCCGCTCCATTGGGACAAGTGTTTGCACAACAAAACCATCCCAACCAGCCTGCCCCCAAAAATCAACAAGGGCAAGCTAGAAATAACCGGCCTCGCAACCAGGGAAACAACCAACCACAGAGAGGTGGTCAACAACCAAATCCTCCCAACAATGCCGCAGCAAACCAGCTAGCCCAGAATCCCCCGCGACCAAATGCACCAAGCCGCAATGCCCCATTGCGCACAAACCAACCATGCACATTCTGTGAGGTCTATGGGCACTATACATTTGAGTGCCCCCTCATGGGTCACGTGAAGCAGGCCATTCGAAACGAGGCTCAACAAGCTGCCAATGCCACAAACCAAGCACAACCCAACCCGACACCACAAGGACCGCCTCCCATGGTGCTTCAAAACCCACTACCAGTCCAAGGATTGGTAGCAACCACTACCCCTCCCCAAGCCAATCCCAACACTCCGAGGGCACCACCCACTGCCGAAACAGGTGTCCACCACCTGATGACCATGACCACTAAAGAGGTCAACTTACAAACTAGATGAAACTAGTACGGTACAACTACTGAACCTGTTGACTCATCAGCAACATCTACATCTAAGACAACCAACATACCTCTCCAGTTACCCTCGTTCCCACGCCCCCCCATATGCAGAATCTCCAATAATGCCACAGCTAGAGCTGCAGCCAGCTATAGCATTGTGGATGATTTGGCCCAAATGCCAACCGCCATGTCCACTCTTGAGGTACTTAAAATGTGCCCAATGCAGCGGAAAGCCTTACTAGCCGCTCTAGGGGCAGTAGACCCCTCTGATTCCAAGCTAATCACCTTTGACACAAAAAATGGAGAGCCGCACATGCCCTCCACTATCGCCTTCCAAATCCCGGTGTCCATCCCAAACTTGGTCGTGCACCGATGCGTAGTGGATGAGGGGGCATCCACGTGCGTCATGTCTACCTTGGTTTGGCAAAATCTTGGATCACCAATTCTGCAACCATCTTCCACGACTCTGTAGGCTTATGATGGAAACCCCACTAAATCCCAAGGAATCCTCCCTCATGTCCCCATCACGTTAGCCGGGAAGATAGTCATGATTGACATTGAGGTCGTCAATGCTCAACTGGATTATAACCTCCTCCTTGGGAGGAGTTACATGTACACCATGTGAGCAATCGCATCAACTATCTTCCACCTCATGATGTTCCCCCATGAAAGGAATATTGTGATGGTTGACCAGCTCACCTACCATGATTTGCAAGGGTTAACAGCGCCTGCTAACGTTATCCCTACAATCACCACCACTGAGCCAGAAGGGGCGAACACACATGCTAAAGTCATACCCATAACCAACACTGTGGTTGAAAACACACTAGCTTCCCCACCGTTGAATGTGGGCCCTGGGTTGTGTTACCACCTAAGTTGTACTTAGTGTTTTTTTATCAAGTGAGCCTGGTGAACTGGACAAGGATAACTTGTTTGGACTTCAGAAGACCTTTGGAAGTGCTTGTTGTACTATATCACATGTTCATACCCCATGGGGGAATTGTAATAAATTTTCTAGCATGATAGTGTCTGTAAAAGACTCGGTCTCTTAGAATTTATTTGTCAATCCAATCAGCCCAGGGTGTTTTTTCCCTTGGTTATTATTGGTTGTTGAATAAACGACTGATAATTTCTAAGTTTTTCACTCCATACCTCCAAAGTTGGGGTGGTCAGCTTGGCATTTAGGCATATTGAGGTTATTAGAGTCTATGTGTCAATGTATAAGCATGCTAGACATCATGGTCGAGTCATATGAACATGTCTAAGTCCCCCTAGGTTTTTTCAATTTTTCATTTTTTTAGTTTTTTCAATGTTTTTTATTAAAAAATTATTTTTTCCAAAACTTAGGCTATTTTTTAATAGTTTAATTGGAAAAAATGATTTTGTAATAAAAGTGGGCCAAATAATCAGTTTCAATCATGTAGGTGCTCATTTTCAAGCTAAGAGCACCATGTAAACCCATGGACCCACTATTTTCTAGTTTTGAGTGATTTTCCATCACTCAGGTCAAAAAGCCCCAAAAATCAATTATTGATTATTTTAATTAATAAATTGATGAATAATGGAGCAAATCCAAAATCATATATCAGTGGATTCTTAGCCGATTTGATTGAAATCAGTAAGATCTGAAGCAGATTGACTGGATCTGACAAATCCTTGACTGAAGGAGGTGATCAAATCAGATCCAGAGTTGATCTTCAGCATCCTTTATGGGGAATTTCGCCCTCCCTCTCTCCTCAACACGTTTTGGCTCATCTGGATGAGTTTTGGTGGATGCTTCAATCAACAGGTTTAGGTGTCAGTCAGATCAACTCTCCAATTGACAATCGCACTCAGTGAGACTCATATCTAGCTCAGTTAGACACAGATCAGGCATTGATGGACTCTCCATCAGCATATTTGGTCTATCTCCTTGGGATTTGCCCCCCCCCCCTGGGATGGATCTCTTGGTTTTTGTATATATCTAAGCACAGCAGCCTCTTCCAAGCGAGTTAGAGTTGGATTGAAGGGCTTGCTATTGTAAAATTTTTGTAATATTTTTATTGTTGAAATAAAGAAGCTTTGGAGGCTAAATGGTATAATGTGCTCATGTGTGTGGATTAAGCATTGTCTTACGGCTATTGATGTTGCCGGATTTTCTCTCAATTTCTGCATCTGAACCCTGTCTGGCTTGAACAATTCAGCTGAATCAATAGGAGTATAGTTGGGAAAGTAAGTTTACTTGTTTTTTCTATATCTCATATCATATATGTTTGAAGATCTAGATTATACATGTTTAATAAGTTTATTTGCATGTAAATTTGGTCTCTTTTTCATATATATATCCAAATCTCATGGGGTTTCATGCAGGATTGTGTGTTTAGCTTTCAGGTAGCAAGGATTGGATGAGCTGTGGATATAGTTTGACTCCACTGTACATCCAAAAACTTTGTGAAGGCATTTCCCCTCTGTATTCCACTAACAAGTTTCCATTGCAGATCCATCCAACAATGGGCCTTTCCCCTTCTCTTTCTCCTTTCTCTAAAAATCAATCTTCATGTTACCTGTCTCTTCCTCTTATGATCAGATCTAGTTCTAAAAATTGAATATATATTTTTATATCTAGTTTATAAGAGTCTTGCTGCTTAGATCTATAATTTTATAAAGAATATCATTTCATAAAGATAGATCTAGGTGTAGGAATTGCCCTTTTTGCAAGTAGCTAAGTCATAGATCTAAAACTTGCTCATAAGGTAGTTTCTTTTTCGTTATTTAAAGATTCATATTCTGCAATAAAGTGCACATCTTATTGGCTGCCCAAAAATCAAGCCAATATCCCAAGGAAATCTTACTTTCCTTGGTTCCTTTTTGTATAACTAGATTACCCCAATTTAACAAGTTTTAACTTAGTTTTTTTTGTTAAAAGTAAGCTGACCCAAAGGTACTTTCAGAGTGATTTTGGGAATATTTTATTCTAATATTCTTTCTGGTTTTTAGCAGGTTTGACAGAAAATAAAGGAAGCTTATGTTCGAAAGTGGCCTCAGGAGCGTTCAAATCCCCCAGGGGTCTCCCATTTGACTAAAACCTTTAATTTTCGCACTTTGTAAGCTCTTGATTTCACTCTGTATAAGGATCAAGAGGAATTATATCAGTTCTCTGATATTGTAACCACTGTTAATAAAAATAATTTTTGAATAGGCTCTTTCGAGCCCATTCCCCATCCCCCCTGGGGAGATTTGTGTCCGTGTCCTTTTTTTTTGCTTTTCGTTCATCTTTTGTAATCTAGACTAGCATTAATCTGCAGGGTAGTATACTTTCACATAAAATCAATTCCATATTCCATTTCTATTGTTTCCAAAGTAACTTTAATACTTACCCCACGAGCCTCCTTTGAGGCGAAAGGTGAAGAAAGGTTCGTGGTAGTCTAATCATAAAAATGTGGTTTTCTCATCTTTTATGTTTTGTTTTCTATCATCTTTTTTTTTAGTAAGCATTATAAAATTAACCCCTCCTTGATTCCTTGATTGAGATCCACTTGGATCGAAAGAGATTCCTGGAGGGTTTTCTTTTAACAAGAACAGCCATTGTAAAATTTACTAAAATTGACAAGACTCCGGTATGTATGCTTTGGACTTGGCTTTGGTTCGTCCGATCGGTCAAGGTGTATCAAAAGCATTTGAGTGACTAGTATAATTAGGATTCACTCCCCAAATTGAAAAACCATCAGGTGAAAATCCAACACCTAGATCAAACCATCACGGTGGGAAAATACCCAAAGGAAGCGGGAACTTCTGAAAAGTGACCTCGGGGCGCTGATCTCTGTCACACCCTAATGGGTGCGTTATGAACAATAGCCCCAGAGACTCCATTCAGCCCACATATTCCTTGCGGGTAGCCGTGAAGGTTTAGTTTTGGACATACTCTAAGTACTCTCGGGTATATCTAGAGTCCACCTCTTCGCCTAATTTTAATCAACTCACACCTCAAATTTAACTTAAAACATACCAAGAGGAAATTGCAAAACATTCACTCCAAGCACATGCAAGTACATTGATTCTATTTTTTTACTCCATTCAAAGGCACTGGTTATTTTCTTGCTTTATATATATATTGTGTCTCAGCATTGTGCTTTCGTGTGTTCATTTTTGTATCTTGTTATCTTTGATTGTCTATAGTTAAATTTCAAACTCCTAAGTAACTCATTCAGTTTAACATCACCATACTAAGTAAATTGTCCTTAGTAACATAATAGGGTCTACCCCCCTTGGCTTCGTTAGGAGTTGAGCCTAAACGGAGGAGACAAGAACAAGGCGACAGCCTTGACTCGAGACTTGCCCCCAAGGACACACCAAGTGGCTTGAAGATTTCTGCCACATGACCCAGGTGTGTGAAAGGCGGCAAAACTTTCTGGCGCCGTTTTCGGGGAAAAATCTTTTTATTCCCGAGTACGACTTAGCTTAACTTTTTTCTAAACAACTAAAAAGATAAAAAAACTTTTGATTGATCTAGTCTTTAAAAAACATAAAAATTAAAACTCGATCCATCTAGCGACTCCACTGTCTAACATCCCTTCAAGAATTTCTACCTGAATAAATCGCCGAAAATTATTCAATCCTCTCCTTGATCTCGAAAGGTTTATTAGGGAAAGATTGAATAGGCATACTTCTCATAGAAACCTTGAAGATTTAGGAGACCAATTCCTCTCAGATATCCATCACATATTTGTAGAGAGTCATGTTCACTAATCTCAAGAAATGATGGAATTTTACAAACCCCTTGACTTTTTTCAGATAGAAGGTAGTCCTCATGAAATTCTGAATGATGCTATCAAGAAGCTCCCCATATTTCAGGGCAATAATGCTATCACTGCCAAGTATCACCTTCAAAAGTTTGAAAATCACCTGGTCAGTTATTGCAATGATGCTGCCCATGCCCATGATGATGTCAAAATGACACTCTTTTCTTTATCCTTGGAAGATGATGCTGAAGAATGGTACTTCAACCTAGATAATGATTCATATAAAACTATTAGTGAATTCCTAGAGGGTTTTAAGAAGAAATGGGGGGAAAAGAAAGAACCAAGACATCTACTTGCTGCCCTCCATAACATAAAGAAGATGGAGAATGAAACCATTGAGAATTTAATACTAAGTTCAAGCGTGTGGTTGCGGACCTCCCTAGAGAAATAAATCCAAGGGATGCCTCCATCCTCATATCTTACATCGAATATTTCACTGGTGATTTGAGGTACCAGTTAAGGGACAAAGAGCCAGCCGATCTAAAAACTGCTCAAGAATTGGCCAATTTTTTCACTCCATACCTCCAAAGTTGGGGTGGTTGGCTTGGCATGTAGGCCTATTGAGGTTATTAGAGTCTATGTGTCAATGTATAAGCATGATAGACATCATGGTCGAGTCATATGAACATGTCTAAGTCCCCCTAGGTTTTTTCAATTTTTCATTTTTTTTAGTTTTTTCAGTGTTTTTTATTCAAAAATTAATTTTTCCAAAACTTAGGCTATTTTTTAATAGTTTAATTGGGAAAATTGATTTTGTAATAAAAGTGGGCCAAATAATCAGTTTCATTCATGTAGGTGCTCATTTTCAAGCTAAGATCACCATGTAAACCCATGGACCCACTATTTCCTAGTTTTGAGTGATTTTCCATCACTCAGGTCAGAAAGCCCCAAAAATCAATTATTGATTATTTTAATTAATAAATTGATGAATAATGGAGCAAATCCAAAATCATAGATCAGTGGATTCTCAGCCAATTTGATTGAAATCAGTAAGATCTGAAGCAGATTGACTGGATCTAACAAATCCTTGACTGAAGGAGGTGATCAAATCAGATCCAGAGTTGATCTTCAGCATCCTTTATGGGGAATTTTGCCCTCCCTCTCTCCTCAACACGTTTTGGCTCATCTGGATGAGTTTTAGTGGATGCTTCAGTCAACAGGTTGAGGTGTCAGTCAGATCAGCTCTCTGATTGACAATCGCACTCATTGAGACTCAGATTTGGCTCAGTTAGACACAGATCAGGAATTTATGGACTCTCCATCAGCATATTTGGTCTATCTCCTTGGGATTTGTGCCCCCCCTGGGCTGGATCTCCTGGTTTTTGTATATATCCAACCACAGCATCCTCTTCCAAGAGAGTTAGAGTTGGATTGAAGGGCTTGCTATTGTAATATTTTTGTAATCTTTTTATTGTTGGAATAAAGAATATTTGGAGGCTAAATGGTGTAATGCACTCATGTGTGTGGATTAAGCATTGTCTTACGGCTATTGATGTTACCGGCTTTTCTCTCAATTTCTGCATCTGAACCCTGTCCCTCTCGCACTTTGTAAGCTCTTGATTTCACTCTGTATAAGGATCAAGAGGAATTATATCAATTCTCTGATATTGTAACCACTGTTAATAAAAATAATTTTTGAATAGGCTCTTTCGAGCCCATTCCCCATCCCCCCTGGGGGGATTTGCGTCTGTGTCCTTTTTTTTGCTTTTCGTTCATCTTTTGTAATCTAGAGTAGCATTAATCTATAGGGTAGTATACTTTGACATAAAATCAATTCCATATTCCATTTCTATTGTTTTCAAAGTAACTTTAATACTTACCCCACGAGCCTCCTTTGAGCCGAAAGGTGAAGAAAGGTTCGTGGTAGTCTAATTAGAAAATTGTGGTTTTCTCATCTTTTATGTTTCATTTTCTATCATATTTTGTTTTAGTAAGCATTATAAAATTAACCCCTCCTTGATTCCTCTATTGAGATCCACTTGGATCGAAAGAGATTCCTATAGGGTTTTCTTTTAACAAGAACACCCATTGTAAAATTTACTAAAATTGACAAGACTCCGGTGTGTATGCTCTGCACTTGGCTGCGGTTTGTCCGATCAGTCAAGCTATATCAAAATCATTTGAGTGACTAGTATAATTAGGACTCACTCCCCAAATTGACAAACCATCAGGTGAAAATCCAACACCTAGATCAAACCATCACGGTGGAAAAATACCCAAAGGAAGCGGGAACTTCTGAAAAGTGACCTCGGGGCGCCAATCTCTGTCACACCCTAACGGGTGTGTTATGAACAATATCCCCAGAGACTCCATTCAGCCCACATATTCCTTGTGAGTAGCCGTGAAGGTTTAGTTTTGGACATACTCCAAGTACTCTCAGGTATATCTGGAGTCCACCTCTTCACCTAATTTTAATCAACTCACACCTCAAATTTAACTTAAAACGTACCAAGAGGCAATTGCAAAACATTCACTCCAAGCACATGCAAGTACATTGATTCTATTTTTTGACTCCATTCTAAGGCACTGGTTATTTTCTTTCTTTATATATATATTGTGTCTCAGCATTGTGCTTTCATGTGTTCATTTTTGTATCTTGTTATCTTTGATTGTCTATAGTTAAATTTCAAAATCCTAAGTAACTCATTCAGTTTAACATCACCATACTAAGTAAATTGTCCTTAGTAACATAATATGGTCTACCCTCCTTGGCTTCGTTAGGAGTTGAGCCTAAACGGAGCAGTCAAGAACAAGGTGACAACCTTGACTCGAGACTTGCCCCCAAGGACACACCGAGTGGCTTGAAGATTTCTACCACGTGACCCAGGTGTGTGAAAGGTGGAAACAAGTTGTTTACCGATCCCACCATGATGAATCCTTTCCCGTTGGTGTCACCACCACCAACACAAAAGAAAACTGTGGACTTGTGCATGGTCTCATCAAGCACCACTGCACCCAAACAACAACCACAGTCGCAGCCCCAACCACAACCACAACAGCGTCCACAACCGCAATGCCAACAGCAGTCACAGCATCACCCACAGTAGCAGCACTACGCGCAGCCACAACCACAACCTCACCTCCACATGTAACCAGCTGGGAGTTATGTGGGCTCATCTCTGGTCCATACAATTCCCTTCCTCTTTCCCCCACCTAGTGTCATGAGCAAGCCGGTCATGGCCACCTTAATCCTACCCAACTTTACGTTGGGGATCCCGGTGTGGTATATCGATCCACCAGCTCAACTAGCGATGCCTCAGGTTGTGTTAAATCCAGTGCAACCTATTGCAGTTGAGTCCCCCCCCCCACCCAGTCCACATAGGCCAAAAACCGTGCCCGCACCTGCACCGCCCCAACCAAAAAGGGCTGGGGGAAATAAAACCAAATCCACCGTAGAACTATGATAAGTTCCACCTTATGTCGTTTGTGAAAAACAGGGCCATCCAACTTAGAATTTTCTTGAAATTTTAGTGATCCGTGCGCATATAGATTCCATGGACACAAATGAAAACATCCCCGTGGTTGAACTCCCAACCGTGCCAGTAGTAAAGAACAAGGAATTGAGGACAAACCATGCTTGCGCCCTTTGTGGCTTGTATGGACATCACTCCCACCATTGCCAAGACTTACCCAAGTTTTGAATGGCTCTTGCTGACCTTCGTCACCATTCCCTTGAGTCTGAGATCACCTTGATCGAAGAAGTTCACCCACCACCACCTTCTTCAAACACCATGTCCATTTACATGATCTCCAGTTCTACAAACCCTCTTGTCTCCACCATCACTGATGGTCCATCAGACCTATCTCTTCCATTATTTCCACTGCCCCAACTCCATCTACAGCTACAACCTCGGTTGCAACCTCAACCTTAGTTTATCCTTTTCCTTTTCCTTTTCCTTTTCCTTTTCCTTTTCCTTTTCCTACCATCTGGGATCGTGAGTAAGTCTGCCTTGGAAACCCTCAATCTACAGGATTTCACACTGGGAGATCCTGTGTGGTACCTTGAACCACCTACCATACCTCTGAGGTCACAAGATGTGTTGACTCATGACCATCCAATTGAGATGATGTTGCACCTACCTCCAGTCCTATCAAAGACTCCTCCCATCTCCAGGCCTGCCCCTCTTCCTCCAACAGAGACTGGGGGCAAGGCCACCAAAACCATAACCAATACCATTTACATGGTCTCTAGCACTAGTTTCCCTTCTATCTCGTCCGTCGTGGAAGATCCACCCAATTTATCCTGGCACCACTTACGCAATGACAAAGAGATCTATAAGACCACCTCCGGTTTTACCCCATTCCCTTTAAACCATAGTGTGGAATTGGTTCTTCCCATAATAGACCAGATTCCATCACCCCACCTTGCCAATGACCTTCGTCTCAACAAAGGGGCATACACCCTCATTGATTCTGATCGACAAATCTTGGAGAACCCCCGCAATGGGCTCTACCTCAAGAAATTTTATGCTTAACATCACCAATGAGTCGCTTCATTTTATTTTCTTGTTTTACAATGTTTTTTAGCAAAAATCAAAGGCAGCACCATCAGCTGCTAATCAAAAGTCACCCGGAATCTGTTTGAGACACCTCTCACACCTCTGGGATCAAATCTCTTAATGAGACCATCGTCTCATGTTTAATTAGTCAATTTCAGGACCATCTCCCACAAGTCACCTCGATTCATGAGCCATGACATGACGATGCGAGTGTCTACGGACTGGTACTCATATCACACTACCCGGTCGCAACTCATGCGAGCAATTGGGCCGCTGCCCGTTAAGGATTGTACTATAATTTTACTTTTTGTATTTATAATTGTCTTTTTCACTGCACCTCATGCGGACATCTGGACCAGCATCCATAAAACACTGTTATTTTTCTTCCATGTATTTGGCATAGAAGCGTCCTCGGGCCTCCACCCGTCAAGGACTGTAATTTTAGCTTTTATTTTATTTTTTAACACATAGGTTGTCTTTTCTTTTTACCGCACCTTACGCAGACCTCTGGACCACTGTCCACAAAATGATTTCTTTTCTTGCACGTATTTGGCATATAAATGCCTCCAGAATTGTGCTTACATTGCATGTAGTCAAGTCCGTCCACTGCAACACACACACGCGCTCTCCTGACCTCTGTCCAAGAGCCACCTCGGTTTACATGCCTCTGTCGCACCATCTCACAGGCCTCTGCCGCAATCTATCCCATGCATGTAGTGGTATGTTTGAGAGCCTTCTACTACATCGATACTACATGGATGACCTTTGGACCCTTGTCCACCGTCCCGACATGGGGCACTGCATGTTCCACCACCGGTTGACCACATTGGAGTTTCGTTCAAGCTCTTTTCTGACTCCTTAAAACAATGAAAAGATCGCTGAGCGGAGCTGCTTCCTTTCCCGCTCGCTAAAGTATAGGAAAGGGCATCTACATCATCTCATTTATCTCCTTTTGTGGACCATGTAGACCATTTCATGAACAGGACCTCCTTGGCACACTCAAGCCAAGGTCATTCCCCTCTACTTACTTTTGTGCTTTCTCGGGAAAAAGGGCCGCACTTTACGAAAAAGCTCACCACCAGTTGTCGTTAATTTCTTTTCCATCCATCTCAACAAGAAAAGATCGCTGAGCAAAATTGGTTTAATTCATGTTCATAAAAGTATTTGAATGACCGTCCAGTCAGTATAGGTTTAACCTTTTCCTGCCTAATTGGACTACCAACGGTAAAGAAGTCTCTCATCCCCTCCAAGATGAGTGAGCTCTCCTATGTATAATTTTATCCTTTTTCGGGAATAGGAGACTACCAATAAAAAAGAGCCCCCATTGGAGTCTTCTTCATGCTTTCAGACTCTCTAAAAGAGAAAGCACCATCGAGCATTTACCTTCTTGGGATCACCAAAAATCCACGAGATCATACCACAATGGTGTCGCTAGACACCACCCCACAGAAAACAATTTGGTAGCATCCCCACATTGGGTCGCCTTTGTTCAGAGTACTCTGCGATGTGTCTTTCTTGGATCCCATCAGTATAAAAAATGTCCACCTCCTCCAAGTATTTCCCATCTATAGTGACATCCCCGGTATTACAGCTGTGATCCCATTCCCTTGAGTTTGTTTCATTTACTGCCTGGTCCTCCCTGCCGCCATACTCTAAACAAAGGAAGTTTGAGTCTCCCTCCCCCCCTGCCCATGTTCAGTTTTTTCCCTTCCCTCCCCTCCCCCCCAATTCAGTGAGTCAGTTTGCATATTGCTTCACACCTTTTGGTTTGTTACCACCTAAGTTATACTTAGTGGTTTTTATCAAGTGAGCCTGGTGAACCGGACAAGGATAACTTGTTCGGACTTCAGAAGACCTTTGGAAGTACTTCTGGGAAGTGCTTGTTGTACTATATCACATGTTCATACCCCATGGGGGAATCATAATAAATGTTATAGCATGATAATGTCTATAAAATACTCGGTCTCTTAGACTTTATTTGTCAATCCGATCAGCCCAGGGTGTCTTTTCCCTTGGTTGTTATTGGTTGTTGAATAAACGACTGATAATTTCTAAGTTTTTCACTCCATAACTCCAAAGTTGGGGTGGTTGGCTTGGCATGTAGGCCTATTGAGGTTATTAGAGTCTATGTGTCAATGTATAAACATGCTAGACATCATGGTCGAGTGATATGAACATGTCTAAGTCCCCCTAGGTTTTTTTAATTTTTTAATTTTTTAGTTTTTTCAGTGTTTTTTATTAAAATTTAATTTTTTCAAAAACTTAGGCTATTTTTTAATAATTTAATTGGAAAAATTGATTTTGTAATAAAAGTGGGCCAAATAATCAGTTTCAGTCATGTAGGTGTTCATTTTCAAGCTAAGAGCACCATGTAAACCCATGGACCCACTATTTCCTAGTTTTGAGTGATTTTCCATCACTAAGGTCAGAAAGCCCCAAAAATCAATTATTGATTATTTTAATTAATAAATTGATGAATAATGGAGCAAATCCAAAATCATAAATCAGTGGATTCTCAGCCGATTTGATTGAAATCAGTCAGATCTGAACCAGATTGACTGGATTTGACAAATCCTTGACTGAAGGAGGTGATCAAATCAGATCTAGAGTTTATCTTCAGTTGTCTTCATGGGGAATTGTGCCCTCTCTCTCTCCTCCACACGTGTGGACTCTCCTGGATGCTCTGTGGACTGATGTGTCGGTTTATGGGTTGATGTGTTAGCTCAATCAAGCCCCTGGTTGACAAGTAGGCTTATTTCAGCTTCAGATCTGTATTGATTGACTCTCCATCAGCTGATTTGATCTGTCTCCTTGGGATTTGCGCCCCCCCTGGGCTGGATCTCCTTGTTTTTGTATATATCCAAGCACAGCAACCTCTTCCAAGATAGTTAGAACTGGGATTGAGGTGCTGCTGCTATTGTATTGTTGTGATTGTTCATTTGAAATAAAGAGAAGCTTTGGAGGCAAGACGGTGTTGTGCCATTGTATGTGTGGATGATCATTGCCATCTTTTTACTGAGGTAACATGTATCTGTGTTCATGATTTGCTAATTGCTTATAGATCCATTGTTAAGATTGATAATAAGCTTCTTATAATCTTGATAGGAAAGGTGCTTTTCAATAAGTTTATTGGCCATCTCTTTCCTTTGATGCATGTTTAGAGATCTAGATTCAGCATGTTCTATCGGCTTATATGCATGTTATTCTGAATCTCTGTGTATGTACTAATCGTATCTCGCAAGTTTTTCGACAAGTTTTTTTTATTTCAGATGAGCTCTAGGTTCCTAGATTGGAGAGGATACTGATCTAGTTTGCTTGTTCACTCTCTCCAAAACCTTCCAAAGGCATAGTCCCTCGACATTCCACCTGAAAGCTCCACTGTGGATCTTCAAGGCTACCAGCATTTCTCTCCTCCTCTTCCTCCCTCAAAATCAACTCTTTTACCCAGTTACTTTGTTCATAGCTTTGATATTGTTTAGATCTATCATATTAAAAGTAAATTTAACATAGATCTATCTTCTCAAATCCCATATTCTAGATCTTGCTCTTAAAAGGTTTCATAAGCATTCTAGATCTAGCTTTAGGGAAATCGTCCTTTTTGCATGGAATTTTAAAGAAAATTGGTAGCTTGCATGCATTAGATTTCTGTTTGCTGTTATAAAATATAAATCTAGAAATCAGTGCACATCATATTGGCTTCCTGAAAGGAAAGCCAAGATCCCAAGGAAATCTTGCTTTCCTTGGTTCCTTTTTTCCCTTTTTAAACTAGTTTTTACTTAGCATTTTTTGTTTAAAAGTAAGCTGAACCAAAGGTACTTTAAAAGTTATTTTAGAAATATTTCAGTCTAATAATATTGCTGGTTTTTAGCAGGCATAACAGAAAAAATGAGGAGCTTCTGCTCGAAAGTGACTTTTGGGCCTCTGAATCCCCCCAAGGGTCTCCCTTTTGACTGAAATCTTTAATTTTCATACTTTGTAAGGTATTGATTTCATTATATATAAGAATCAAGAGGAATCATATCATTTTTCTGATATTTTAACCGCTGGTAATAAAAATAATTTTTGAATAGGCTCTTTCGAGCCCATTCCCCATCCCCCCTGGGGGGATTTGCGTCTGTGTCCTTTTTTTTTACTTTTCGTTCATATTTTTCAATATATCATAGTATTTATCTATAGGGTAGTATACTTTGATATAAAATCAATTCCATATTCCATTTCTATTTTTTTCAAAGTAACTTTAATACTTACCCCAAGAGTCTCCTTTTGAGCCGAAAGGTGAAGAAAGGTTCGTGGTAGTCTAATTAGAAAATTGTGGTTTGATCATATTTTTATGTTTCATTTGATATCATCATTTGTTTCAGTAACCATTATAAAATTAACCCCTCCTTGATTCCCCGATTGAGATCCACTTGGATCGAAAGAGGTTCCTGGAGGGTTTTCTTTTTAACAAGAATACCCATTTTCAAACTTACTAAAATTGACAAGACTCCAGTGTGTATGCTCTGCACTTGGCTATGGTTCATCTGATCATTCAAGCTGTATCAAAAGCATTTGAGTGACTAGAATAATCAGGACTCACTTTCCCAAATTGACAAACCATCAGGTGAAAATCCAACACCTAGATCAAACCATTACGGTGGAAAAATACCCAAAGGAAGAAGGAACTTCTGAAAAGTGACCTCAGGGCACTGATATCTGTCACACCCTAATGGGTGTGTTATGAAAAATAGCCCCAGAGACTCCATTCATCCCACATATTCCTTGCGGGTAGCCATGAAGGTTTAGTTTTGGACATACTCCAAGTACTCTCGGGTATATCTGGAGTCCACCCCTTAGCCTAATTTTAATCAATTCATATTTTCACATTAACTTAAAACATACCAAGAGGCAATTGCAAAACATTCACTCCAAGCACATGCAAGTATATTGATTTCTTTTTTACTCCATTTTTAAGGAACTCGTTATTTTCTTGCTATATATTTATATTGTGTCTCAACATTGTGCTTTCGTGTGCTCATTTTTGTATCTTGTCATCTATGGTTGTTTATGGTTAAATTTCAAACTCCTAAGTAACTCTTTCAGTTCAACATCACCTTACTAAGTAATTTAGCCTTAGTAACTTAATAGGGTCTACCCGCCTTGGCTTTGTTAGGAGTTGAGCCTAAATAGAGGAGTCAAGAACAAGGTGATAGCCTTGACTCGAGACTTGCCCCCAAGGACACACCGAGTGGCTTGAAGATTTCTGCCACATGACCCAGGTGTGTGTAAGGTGGCAACACAGTTATCCCTCGTGCTCCTGGTCAATGAAACATCATTTCCTTGGCTAGGGGCAGGTCTCCCTCTGTCGACGCCAACACACATATTCCGGAGAATAGACCCAGAGGTCCCTGTACCTTGGTTTCATTAACATCATTGATGAGTTCCTTGGACCACTTGAGAGGAGTCCTTAGTGCCTCTTGGGATGGTTTTTTCTCACGTGCTCGACTTCAACTCCATCATTGCACCGTTGAGATTCATACAAGATCTGTTCCACATAGTACTCGATCAAAGACCGCGGATGTCACCCGACTCTAGCACATTGGTGAGTCCACTTGAGGGACCTAAACAGGTTATGTTCCTTGTGATTTTTGGGTTGCGTTGGAGACAGTGTTCAGAAGCCCCAACAATGCTTCGATATACCTTTATGATTGAACCAACATGCTTGTACCGTAGAGACTCTGACTCTCAATCAGTGAGTCCACACAGCTACGTACCAGATCAAGAAAATAATCAGTCATGAAGATATAGTATCCCATGAGAACTCCATGGGTCCAATGTACCAGATCAGTATTGTATTTAGCCTCACATAGAGGCAACCAGAATTGTCACATCAATTGTATATGATCGGCTCTTGTATTTTAGAGCATAGATCAAATGATTCTTTTGACATTGTCACGAGCATGGGAATGCCCGCCTCGTCCATATACATGTCACACATTTATTGTATCTCACCCATTGATGGAAACCAAATTAATACAAAACCAAAAGCGACCATGCCCCAGCCCCGGAAGCACCACCTCTCGACAGCAAATCCTATGATGTCCATCGACCATAAGTTGAGCTCCTGCCCTCACACATCAAGGGGAAATATGTTAACCCAAACATCCCCACACAACTCTCCATGGATTGCACCACCCAAGGACACCATCTCACAACACTCATTTCACTCCATAAGACCTTCCATTTGACCCCCACACCTCCAAAAGAGCCCAAGGATGAAGAAAAGGGCTAAAAACCCCAAAAAAGAGCCCAAAATAGACCCCCAGGAGCTAAAGCCCTCAAAAAAGAGATAAAACCATGAAATGGGCTAAAATTAAGGCGAAAGGGGCTAAAGGCCTGAAAAAGGGGCTAAAACCTTCACCAAGGGCTTAAAACCCTAAAACCCCTTGAAAAAACTATATAAGGAGGGTGGGGGTTCACTCTCAAGACACTCCTCATTTGCATATTGTTATGCTGCCCGTGGATGCTTTGATACCTCTTGCTCTCAAACCACCCACTCTCCCTCTCCTTCATCTCCATTTCTCCAAGCCATTGCTTCCCAACCAAGAGAGAGGTGCTCCCATGAGCTAGGGCATGGTGGCCCATTTCCACCTAAGTGAGGTATAATCTCATTTATGTTTATGTTCATTTGCTTATTTTGTTTTCTAACTCATATTGTCATTTGCAGGTTTTTCATTAACAATTGTTTACAGGTTGTCTTCATAGTAGCATAGGTTTATTTTGCAGGTTTTGGAGGTGGAACTCTAACCCACTGTGTGCAGAGGGGTTCAACAAAGCTCCATCATCTCCTCTCTTTTATTTTTTTGTCATTAGCTAGTAGATTCAGTTTACTATTGTAGCCATTTGCTTAGAGTAGCTTAGGTTCAATTCAAAGCTTTGTTTCTGCCATTTTTACATTCTATTTTTACTATTTTCTAAGGGTAGAAACCTACCCTTGTGCCCTATAGGCACAAGGGAGCCATTTATGCCCCTATAGTGAGGAGAAATTCTCACTATACCATACTTTGACCCAATGGAATCGATCTCCGTCATAGATATGAGACCAAGGGTAATCAGGACCATTGAAACTTGTGGCCTCTACCCGATTCCACAAAGTTGGAGACTTCATTTTCTTCGTGCATGTTGGATTTACGGAATCGTTCTCCGTCGCATATCTATTCTCCAATTAGATCTCCTTCAGTGAAATTTGCATACCTTTAAGCACTTCCAGGATTTCTAAAAAGTTCTTTAGTTCGTGCAAGTTGAACTAGCAGAATTAATTTCCACTGTGGATCTTATTTCTTCCTATATACACATCGTTTAAATGTGGGGGCTCCAATTCTATTTTGTAGGTTTGAGAAATGTATTCCTCGCATGTTTAAAACAATGAAATTTTTTAGGACCGTAGATTTGTCCCCATCTTTTCATCCAATGGCTAATTTGGCCTGCAAGTTAACCTGTCTCCTCCCTTACCAAAATTTCTCAAGCCTATACATCTTACCTTAGAATAATTGTTAACATCCATTGATCTTCTCCACTTATGCATTTAAACCCTTCATTCTGATCACTATATAACTTGGAACGAATTTTCTCACTTACACACATATGCAAGGTTCAAATCTATATTTTTTCTCAATTACTTTGCATTTCAACTTAGGAATGACCCCTTGAAATACCCGCATAACCTTATTAACACCTTTCAAGTTCCTATGATAATAAATTTCTAGTCCTTATTCCTCCTTTCATTGGCCTAATCCCTTTCTAACTACTTAGCCCAAAACAGTGCTAAAAATTTGTAAAAATCTTCAAAATTTAGCACAGGTGCTAACAAAGGATCCAATTCGAGGATGATATCCTCCCTATGAGGTAGCAAAGAAATCCGTAGACCAAGTACCTGATCCATTGGGTTGATCCCAATCTTTCTTGAAATCCTCAAAATTCATTCTAGTGCTTGTAACTTCAAATTTTCCTAAAAAGAAAAACCAAATGTCATCTCCTCTTGGGGACCTTACTGGCTTCACTTTAGGCTTTAAGTCTGTCAGGGAGTTGTCCACAAATGCAACGTTAAAAAGAAACTATATATACAATGACATGGAACTGAACTTACTTTGCAAAAAATAGTGCTTAAGGAGCCTCCCATTTATAGGAGCTCCAGATACCAAACCACCCTCCATCTCCTCCAATATGTAGGAATTATTTCCTTTGAAAGATGCAATTTTGTAAGGCCCAGTCCATAAGTGATCAAATTTTCCATGCTCCCCCTTCTCTTTATGGGGTGCATCCCATTGTAACACTACATCCCCCATATAGAAATAATCAGGTTTTGTCCTTCTCTCAAAAATATCTTTCATCTTGTCCTGAAATTTATGAGTTCTATAAAAAAGTTGCTCCCTTTGATGTTGTATCTCAACCAGCTTATACATCCTTCTCTAGGTTGGGTGGGTTTGAACCTTCTTCTTGCAACAACGTCATCACTGGAAATCTCAAGGAACTAGGAAATATTACCTCAGATCCATAGAACAGCTGAATGGCGAGGTGCCAATAGATTTCTTCACACTGATTCTGTCAGCCCATAAAGCGTGGATCAACTTTGTGTGCCAATATTGCTTATTGTCTTGCAGCAGATTTTTGATGATCCTCATAAGACTCTTATTTGAATATTCTTCCAACCCATTTACTTGTGGGTAATAAGCTGTGGAATATCCCAGCTGTATATGATATTTGAAAAAAAAATTCAACCATATTTTTTTACTTGAATGACGTAGAATTATCAGTGATTATCTTCCTGGGAACCCCAAATATCGACAGGATATGCTCCTCCAGAAACTACATAATCACTGTCTCAGTGGCTTGTCTTGTGGGGATGGCTTCGATCCATTTAGTGAAATAGTCAGTGGCGGTGAGGATCCACTTGTGTTTCCTTGAGAAAGATAGATTTATTTCTCCATTGAAATATAGCCCCCATTGTTGGAAGGGGGATTCAACATGTATGGGCTTCAAAGGCAATGGCAACAATTTCCTTCTTCCCTCAAAAATATGACACTTATGGAAGGAATCCACCTCCTTTTAGGTGTCAAAAAATATAGTGGGATAATAAAATCCTTCCCTCATGATATTATTTATAATTTTCTTCTAGTAATGATGACCTCCACATTCCCCTACATGGAATTCTCCAATGAGATTCTTAGCCTCTTGTTCATCCATGCAATTCAGTAGGAGTCCTTCGGGCTCTTTCCAACACAAATTCTCATTTAAGATGAAAAAACTCGTTGCTTTTTGCTTGAGGAATATATCCCTTGTTCTGTCCATACCCTATGGGGCTTGCAGGTGTTGCAACACAAAGACAATGTTAGTATACCAAGGGGATGACATGAAGTGCTCAACTACTTAGGATCTGGATGTCCCTTAGGATTCTGCTCTTCTACTGACAACTCAAAAATTATGTGTAGGCTGAGAGCATCACATTTATATTGGGCCATGAGTTTGGTTAGTCCTTGGCCTTTAATTAGCTTGGTGGGATTAATATCCAAGTCATATTCAAGTAGGACCACTATCCATTTCCCCCTCCTACCTTTGGGATCTGGTTGGGTTAGGATATCATTTATTGCACTGGTGGGGACATGGGAAATAATGTGAGAGTGTAGGATGTACACTCTGAACTCCTTCAAGGCCTGCACTAGAGCATAAGCCTGCTTATCTAGGATGTTGTATTTTAGAGGAGTATCTCTCAGGGTTTTTCTATAAAAAGAAATGGGTTGCTTGTGCCCCTCATTATTATTCTATAGCAATACCCCCACCACTGTGTGCTATGAAGAAAAAGAGAATATGAGCAAATATTTGGAGAAATCAGGGCTTGCCAGTGTAGGAGCCTCAGAAATCTCCTTCTTTATATCTTCAAAGGACTGTTTTGCTTCGGGAATCCACTTGATCTCTTTGTCCTTTTCCACCATGTTAGTTATATACCTTACTATTTCATCAAAGGCAGCAATGAATCTTCTCAGAAAATTTACCTTCCCCATGAAGGAATGAACCTCAACCTTATTCTGAGGGAGCTCATTTTTACGAATTGCCTCAACTCTCTTTGGGTTTATTTTGATACCTTCTTGAGAAATTATGTGCCCCAGCAGCTTCCCTTCCTTCATGGCAAATAATGAACTCTTTGGATTCATAGAGATGCCGAATTTTCAGCATTTTCTGAACATTCTTAGCAGGTGTGCAACATGTTCCTCATCAGACTTTGAAAAGATAGTGATGTCATCTAAATAGATAACCAAGATCTTGTCCTTTTCGTTGGAAAAAGTTATGTCCATGGCTCGTTGGAAGGTTTCCCCTATGTTCATAAGTCCTAATGGAATTTTTACATATATAAAAGTTCCCCAGGGTGTGGTGAAAGTTGTCTTGTCTTGGTATACTGGGTGCACCATGATCTGATTGTAACCTGAGAATCCATCCAAGGTGGAGATCCTTTAGGATCCCACTACCCTCTGCAAAATGTGATCCATCTTAGGGAGAGCATAATGATCTTTTAAAGAAACTCTGCTCAGATTTTTGAAATCAATGCATATCCTTATCTCTCCATTGTTTTTCCTTACTGGAACCAAGTTGGCCACCCACTTTGAGAATCTAAGGGCCATAATGATTTTTTCTTCAAATAGTTTCTTTATTTCCTTTTCCACCAGGGGCAACATCTTAGGGTTCATTCTCCTTAGATTTTGTTTAAAAGGCATCTCATCTTTTTTTATTAGTATAGCGTGCTGGATTATACTTGTGTCATAAGCCTTGAGATCATTGTAGCTCCAAATAAACATCTGAATATTCTTTCATCAGTGAGATATATTTATGTTTGGCCTTAGGTGAGAGGTTTCTTGATATCTTATGACCTTGGGATGATATTCTATCCCAATATTAACATCCTCCACATCCACACAGCTTGGGACAAGTTGAGGCTCCTTGGCAACATCATTTGGGTCGAATAAATTTTCCAAAGGAACTAAACCCCTAGGGATAGAGTTACCTTTGAGCTGCAGTATTTCCTTGCCACAGAGATTGTTCATATATGTTTGTTTCCCATCAGGCCTCAACAACGCGGGCACAACATATTCTTTAGTATCACAGGCCTCTTTAGACTCAGTAGGGACGACAATATCGACATGCAGCATGTCTCTTGAAGTGCCAGCTTGGCTTGACAGGGATTCCTGTGCAAGAGTAGGCCCTTCTAGGACTGCATTATTTTCATCAATGTTCAAACTATCAAACTCCCCAGTGAGAGTGAGGAAGTCTTGAATCTATTTTTGTCTTCAAAGACTTTCCAACTCTTAACATTATCTGAGACAGAGGGTTTGTGCCTAACTTCAACTTCATATTTTCCACTAGGGTGTATGGGGACCTTGAAAACCACAACAGAAGTGGCCAGAGAATTAGCTATACAATTTTGTAATCTAGAGATCATATTAAAATTGCATTCTTCAAAACATTCTATCAGGTTGTGGGAATCATTTTTGTAGCTCCTCATCCTGGGATATCTGGCTAGATACTCACCTTGCATTTGTTTAATTACCAGCTCAGAGTACCCATGTATCACCACCCTCCTCACTTGGAACTCCATTAAGAACTAAATCGCTAACACCATAGCCTTGTACACTACCTAATTTTTTGTACAATCAAAGGAAAGTTTGTAAGAGTAATTTAAAGATCTCCCTCATAGGGGTTTCACCCACACCCCAGCTCCTACCCCCTCTCTGCATGCTACCCCATCAAAAATTACACCCCACACTCCCTCCAGGTCCTCTTGGGTAGGCACGAAGGCAGCATTCTATGAATTGAAATTGCCTTTCCCTCCTTCTGTGAAGAAAATAACAAATCCCATCTCGGTGTCCAGTGAATATATCGGGTGGTTGTGTGGCCTCTTGGTGCTAGTCACCATGTATTTCAACTTTTTCTCTCTAAAAATTATTCTATGTACCCCAAATATAGGTATGGTGGAATAGGACATGTCCATTTGAAGAGAACCTTTGAGTTTGGATGCCCAAGATCTTAATAACATCATTCCAAACTTTGGGGGAATATCAACCACAACTACATCCATGACAAGGGTTTTGGAAGGAATCTAGGCTAAATAAATGACCAAATCTTTGATCAATCCCAGGAACTTGACTTTATTAGAATCAAAAGAAAAAATATCTTTGTATGTTCTGGTCACTTCAAATCCAAGTTCATCCATGATTCTCCTGGGCATCAGATTGTGAGAGGCTCCTGAATCAAGCATGGAATTGTGTAGGATGGTATTATGGGTGTTCAGACTAACATAGAAACGGGGGACGTCTTCATCAGAAGGCTCATCTACATGGGGTCCAAAAAAAATGGTAGGATTATCATCTTGAAAGTTCGGGGAATCTGATATTCCATAGATTTCCCATGGAGGCTTCAATACTATGGCAATTTTGGAATGATATTCAGTTTTTTTCAATAATTTAGTAATAGGGGCAGAGATTTTGATCTTAGTGATTTCGGACTCTAGGCTGAAATAATTTTGTCCCTGATCAGAGCTTCTTGGATTATATTCTGTCCTTTATTTCCCTTTGGGATCTGTCACATTTTTGGAGCTATCCTTAGGGGGTGTGTCATTTTTTGCCTTACTTGTAGAGGCCTTATTTCCTACATATTTATTTCTCATGACAGGGACATCTCTACTTCTCATGTTGATATGACTTTGAAAATTTGTGACATCTAGCTGACATCCTTTCTTAAACTCCTCGGTTTCCTCAGTGGGAAGCTCCCCCGCCTCTTGGAAAGCATTATCGTTCTCTTCTTTGGTAAAAAATATAGAGCATGAGTCAGTATCTAGCTGATGGATTTCATCCTCGGATCTATTTTCATATTCTTTCTCCACATATTTTTGCTAAAATGGGGGCCTGACAGGTGGATCAGGAGGATTATGTTGATCTCTCTGTCTGTTTTGGAGGATTTGTGGCCTCCTAGCATTCTAGTTTCTATTTTGTTGCTATTGATTTTCCCTAGGAGGTGTTCGGTTATCCATAGAGAGTCTTTCCATAAATTGTTTCATGGAATTCATCATCATGTCCATTTTGACCTCTTGTGAGATAGAGGAGGAAGGTTGTTCGAGATCTTTATATTTTCTTATGTCTCCCTCTTCTCTCCTCTAGTATCCTTTGTATATATTCTTCTTTCTAGCAGTAGACAGGTTCACTTCTAACTCTATGGAATCCTTCATCATATCGACCAAGGAGGTTGATCTTATTTTGCTCAACAATAGGGTGAACTCACTATCAAAAGCTTCAACATATTGAAGCTGGGTAGAACCAGGGGGGGTTTGAACTAGGAAGGGATAGCATTATATGTCTTCATAAATCTGTCAAAATATTCTTGGATAGATTCACTCTCCCTCATCCTCATGGAATGATATTGGGACATATATTTCTTAGGATTTTTCTTATCTGCCCATTTATCCTTGAAAGAATCTTCAAAGGCTTGGTAGTTCATAATGTAGTGGTATGGGAGGTTTTTGAACCATTTTCTTGCTTCTCAAGCAAGAATTTGGGCAAACAATCTGAGCTTAACATCATCATGGTCTACTTCCTTCGAGTCTATCCTGTCTGATAACCATCCCAAGTGTTCCTCATGTGAATATCCTCTCTCCCCATTGAATTGTTCGAGCCTTTGGGAGTATCCCAGAGGGAGGTCGTGAAGAGCAGCAAGAAGAAGAATAGGGGTGTATCTATTTTCCATCCTTGGAGGTATAACAGGGTTTCCAAGGGGGATTGAAACTGGTGTAGCATAAATTGGTATGATGTGAAGAACTATAGGAATGTAGGGAATTGTGAGGCTGGAAGATGAATATTGATTCTACTTGGAAGCAGTGGGAGACAAATATGCGGCAACATATTTCCTTATGGAAGTGGGATTTAACAGGTTTAATTCAGAATTAAGTGTAGGGAACTCTTGGTCAGACAAGGGTTGAAGATTCCCAAAAAAGAGACTCTGATATATTGGGCGACCAAGATGTATGGGAGAACTCGAACATGGAGGGGTCCAATATTACTTCAGATAGGTTGGACTCATACTTAGTTCTAGGGAGAACCATCTCCAATTCCTCACCACAATACTCAGATATATCATCAATGGAAACAACACTTTCAATAGGTAAATAAAAGGTTCTTTATAACCTCTACAGCTTATTGGCTTTCCAAATCAGGCTCTTTGGATTGAAAAAATTCTTGAAATGATTCAACATCAGGATTGTTCCTCGTATTAGTCCTTCTGGCTGCCATTATTTTCAGTGGAGTTACCTTCCAAAAAATTGTGAGTGGAGTCGCTGAAGCATATACAACCAAGTGTGTCTTTATAACTGATTGCTCAATCAGGTCGTAGAACTAGGACAATTTTGTTTTCCCCAAGGAGATAATAGTGATTATTCCCCAGCAATGTCTCCAATATTTTATCACCCAATTATTTTCCTATGGTTGTGGTAGGAAATCATTGGGGTAACCATTTCAAACCAAACTTTAGATTGTATTCTAGCCTATACAATCAAAGAGGACTCTCTCTTTGTCACGAGAACATTCACATACACATATGGATTTAATCAAACATTCAGAAGGCTAGACATCTTATAAGAATGGGATATTTGTAAATTTAAAGACAACGAGACATACAAACAAGAAGTACCATTGGGCTATGGATTCACGTCTTGAAAATATTCAAGGGGCTTACAATAATAATGAGTGTTGATTCTCTTATGTAATCTGAGGAAACATGGTTGTTATTTTCAGTCTAATAACTTGATGTAATGGTAGAATAAAAAAGGATAAGCCCAGTGAAACAATAGGCTCCTATCTATGGGTGAATCTCTTGAAAAAGCCTTTAGCAAAAACGACAACTGAGAGACTAATAACCGAAACATGGCATCTATCTAAGGATGAATTCCATATCACTCATTATGAACACACAACTAATGCAATTTATGATATAAGGAGCATATAACAAGGAGGAATTCCTTACATACAATCTAGAAATGTATTAGCAGCAACAAACATACATGGAAATGTGAAATACAGGAAACACAACTGAACATGGAATAGCTTGATGAATCTCAAAAAACTCAGAAAATGCTTTTCATTACTACTTCCAAGAAAATGACAGAGCTACAAAAATCCAAGCATGGAAGACTTATGAATGAAATTTCCAACCCTTACTCCTCCGTAGAGGTTACATTTATAGTGTCATGGGCTCCCGAGACAAACCTCGAAATAGAGCCAAATTTAGTTACAAAAATTGGGAATTAATCCTAAATCATCATTGCAAATCCTAACAACTTTGAGGTGGCACATTTTCCACGGTTTAAACATAAATCAAAAAATATGGATGAATGCACATGCTTTATTAAATTATCAACACGGCATCTCGAACTCGAGATCACTTGATCGAAAACAATGGTTCGGAGCACCCCCAATGATTTTATGCTAACTCAACTTTAAATTGTTCCTCATCATGCTAGGGCATGTAGTGTGTATTTGGACCTTCCAAATTTCTCGATCACCTTCCACTGATCTGTTGTAGATAAATCTAGAGAGGCCACCTCCTTTTCCAACACCCACAGCTCCACATGGTCCCTATATGAAAAATATGACAGCTTTCGGCATGTGGCTTTGAAGGTGAACACTGTCTCGAAGTCATCTTCCATATTGTCGGTGATGGTCTTTCCTACTAGGGACCACTACATATCTATGAATTTGGAGTGGTCTGACCAGCATTGAATTAGCATGTCGTGATATTATTTTTGTGTCAACATGCCACCCTTTTCTTCCCAAAAGAATGGTAGCCCCATATTTACCAATGGATTGAACATTTTGATGAAATTTTTGACCTCATGTGCCATGATATCAATTTTGGCTTCAATAGTGTCTAGATGATGGTGATGATTTACCACCCTCCTTTCCTAAGTGACGACATAAATCCTATCTGTTATCTGGGCTACTCTGAGCTCTTCCTCTAACAATCCATTGAGGAAATATATGGCATTTCTAACATACTCAAAACGCTTCTTATTTAGTATTTCCTTTACTTCATTTACACTCTGCTTGGCTGCCAGTATAGCCATTTCCTTATCTGATATGAGTGCATTCCATATGATGTGTTTAGCTCCTTGCATTGGAAAATTCCTTGTTACCGGCTTTACTAGTTTCCCATTCTTACTCTATAATTTTACACACTTTGCTTCCCAACTCTTTGTTTCACATTTTCTCTCTACTGCCAAGCCCTTCGGGTTCTTGTTCTAGTGCTTCAACCCTGTCATCTCTAACTCCTTCAGACTTACATATGCCAAGGATTAAACGATGGAGAACTCACTAGGTTCAGTGATGGGAGAAGTGACTGCATTTTCAAGATCTTTCTCCTTCTCTTGTAACCTTTTCTCCAGTTCATCTACTTTGGCATGAGGGCCTTCTCACTCTCCACTATGAGGGTCATATCGTTTCACCATTGTTTCTCCTTCTCTGTGATTTTCAGTAGCTTCTCCTGTTAGTCTGTAAGCTTACCATTCAAGCTCTCTTTCTCCTTTTCTAGCTCTAATAGCTATGAATATTGGATCAACTGAGTAGATAGAATATTCATCTTTTTCTTTAGCAGTTGAATGGTGTCTTCTTTCTCCTTTAACATCGTTTGTGTTCCATCCCCTTTATCAGCTTGGTTTTCAGCCACAATAAGTATGTCTGAAGCTTCTAGATCTGAGCTTGGTGGGCCCTGTTCTCTACCTTCTCTTGTCTCAATTGGTTTTCAACACTACTCTTGCTAGTCTATAGCTTGGATATCTTGAGAGTTGACTTCAGCAAATCAGTATGGATAATATCCCCTGTCTGCTTATGGAGCTGTATCATATCTAGTGTAGGGATGTCATCCAGATTAATCCTCGTCTCATATACTCTGTTCCTAGAGGCTATGTCTAGATTCAATGTATTCTTCTTGTGATATCTAACAGAAATCAGAGATACGTCCTTCCTACAATATTTCCTTACCTTTGCATACAACTTGAGAGATTCATTCATGGTGATGTGTTTTTTTTCTTTGTATTTTTCCAACAGCTCAGTATTAGAACTATATATGTTTGTTGATCCTTCAGGTGTCTAGGCAAATTCATATCCTTGAAGCTCAAAGGCAGGGCCTTTGACCTTTCTTTGCTACCTCTTTCCTTTCCCACCAGTTTCTAGTACTATATTCCCTGCATTATCCAACTTCTTCTTCTTAGGTTTGTTGGTTTTGTCCTCCTCCTCTGTGTCCATGAAATCAGAGAATTCCCTCTTGTTGGAATGCTTAGAGACACTAGCCAAAGGTGTGACCTTTTGTATTGTTAGGCCTGAGATTGAAGTGCCAGGTGGAGGTGAGTTGTTTCCTTGAGTTGGAGAAGTAGAGTCTTCTTCCATACCACCATCTCCCTACCTCTTATGGGAGTAGTCTGACCAATTTGCAGCCTCAAGCAGACCCTCCACCTCATGGTGCTCAAAAGGCTTGTTTTTGTTGTCTTGCCTTCTGTTTGATATGATATTGTGGGGATTGTAATCGATGGAAGCCTCATTAAGGAACCCCAACTCTCTAAGAAGACTCTCTACCAATGGGAGAGTAGCCTTGTTTTTTATGATAAATGGGCCCATGGCCCAAGGAAAATTTATCTCTGAAGACTTCCTGAAACTCAGGAAGTGCTCATTTTCCACTATTAGCCTTTGTTTGATCAGTTCTAATGTGAACAACCTTGGATTCTGAAAGGTAGATAGTCTGTAAGGTTGGTGGAAAAATCTGTATAGCCTAATTACTGTACCTCGTTCTGAAAAGAACCAGTCTCTCCTCTTGTCAATGGAGGATTGCAAGGCTTCCTTCATCTCAGGTAACACCCA
Organism: Pseudotsuga menziesii; assembly: GCA_001517045.1. Taxonomy (NCBI): domain Eukaryota; kingdom Viridiplantae; phylum Streptophyta; class Pinopsida; order Pinales; family Pinaceae; genus Pseudotsuga; species Pseudotsuga menziesii. Next base: position 125,228 of record LPNX010342859.1, read on the forward strand.
TGGTAGGTAATTTTGGAAGAAGGCACCATACACTCCTGACATCAAAAAGTTCATGAATTTGGTGTAATCATTGTTGATTTCCTCTATGATCATCATTACCGGAAGTTTAAGGTTCTCTTCGTTGAAAGACAAAAACATTCTCAACAAGTAGGACTGAAATATAAAGTTTTTTCTCCTAGGAAAATCCACTAGCTAAGAGTGAATATTCTCAGCTAGGAACTCATCAAACCTGAGACAGGAAACTTGGACTGACTGGTTGGGCTCCTCTAAGTCAAATGGGCAGGTACTGAGGGTAAAAAAAAAACTCATCATGGGCTCTATGATGTATTTGTCGATGTCCATCCCTAAAAACTGATACAGGAGGGTTGTGACGCGCTATGTTTCTTCATTAAATTCGCCAACATATATATGGAAAGGGTAATTTTTTAGCTGGTTATTGATTTTAAAACAGGCTTTAAAGAATGCCTCTTTCTTTTCCACAACTGTCTATCTAAAACACTAGAGAATGATTTCTTCACTGTATTCTTTATATTTCTAACTGAACTCTACAGGAACAAAGAATGTGTCTGTTAGAAAAATAATCCAACCCCTTAGTACCTTAGTCTAGCTCCTTAGTCAATTTCTTCGCATTTGTGCATTAATATACTATGGTTTGGACTTAGGTAGCTTAATTGGGCATAAAAACCAGTTAAATTGGGGATTTCACACCTACATGAGTGCTACATCTCATTCAAACCTCCACATGTGTGCCTTCATAATTTCTAGTGCACTCCCATTCATTGAATGTTGGTTGACTGGGAGCGCTAGAGGTGGATTTTGTCCAATTGTTTACTGTTTTGGAGGATTTAATGCCACCTAGATCCTCTCACTCACCTTATTTTGCACACCCATGCATGCCAAGGAGTCATGATTGCTCCAAGTCACTTCATCCATGTCCACATAGCTATTTGTGGCCATTTGGGCTGAGTTGGTGCAAGTTTGGCCCACCTAGGGCGAATTGAGGCCAATTTGTCCAATTTCACATGTATAGTAATTTTGGGCTTCCCAAGCCTCATGAACCACTTCAGATGTAATATAAACGTATTACTGACATATTCACATGTTATACAGTCAAATAATATCTAGTTTCAGTTCACATTGCATGTGTAAAATTGTTCTCTCTTAATGGTTTTTTTGTTGGTTTTGCATGAAATTTGATTTGTGAGTTTCTCTAATGCTCCTAGATATTGTTGTAGATTTAAATTATCACATGGTATCATAGATGAGTGTATTTTAGTGAGTTTCGTATCAATCTTGAGCGTTTTAACTGCATTTTTAGAGAAATTCCAGATAAAATTGAGTGCTTTTTACAGGACTTCCGATAATTTTCTCACCATTGGCACAAGAAGAAATGGAAGCAACACACATATTTCTTACCCCCTTATATTTATTTGATTGGAAGGAATAAATGGTTATTCAATTGAGATCCAAGGGTCTCTACAAAGTTACCATGGGCACAGAGGCAGAGCCAAACTCTGTTGTAGAGAAATCCAAGTACTTCAATATACTTGATGAAGAATATGGATTGCGATGCATGAGTATCTCAAGAGATATCTTGTTTCATATATAAATTTTGACAACCCCAAAGAAAGTTTGGGTTAAAGCTAGAATCACTCTTTGGGAGAACTGATGAACTGAGAGGACGTCGGCTTGAGAATGAGCTCATAATCCTGAGCCTAGTGCATTTTGAGACTATCCAAGAGTTCTTCACTAAGTTCAAGTCTCTAGTGCTTCATCTAAAGCAATGTGGGATTGAGAAGAAAGAGGATCAGTTGATACTATCCATCCTTTCAAAGTTGGGGCCAGAATTTTCAATGTTTGTAAGCACATTTCATTCGAGAAAATTGACACTTCGAAACTGGAAAATGCCAACACTATCTAGCTTCATGGAATCCCTCACCCAGGAGCAAGACAGTATATTTAAAATTGGAACCATTAAGGCTAAGGATCAATATTTTTCCATGGTTGTTTCAAATGACTCCAAGAAAAATAAGAAGGAAAAGAATTCAAAGCAACCATAGAAGAGGAAATCAGAAAAACCCAAATCTAGTGATGGGGGTTCGAATCCTCCCACGGAGAAGGACAAGAAGGGGAAAGAGAAAACCAAACGGAAATATTACCACAAGGGATGGCATCCAAAGAGATCATGCATGAAGAAAACCATTAACGAGATGGCGTAGCTGCTAGAGAAAAAAAACATCCCTGTCCCAGATGGCACAAGGAAGAAAGATGGAACCTCTAGTTCAGATAACAAGGAGAAATGTCATGCCTTGGTAGGATGTACCTATAATTCCTAAAACTTCATCATTGATTCAGGGGCTTCCAGACACATGGTTTCCTCAAGAGAAATCTTCTCCTCCATGCATTCGAATGTTGTCCCAACAGTTCGAATCGGAGATGACTCTGAAATGCAGACCAAGGGAATTGGTAGGATTGATTTGGAGTATGGTTACATCAGTGATGTGCTATATGTACTAGAATTGGAAGAAAAATTCTTCTCGGCATATCATATGACCCATACATGAGAAGCAAAGAGATTGACATTCACTCCTGACTTGGTAGAGATTGCAGAAATCTCATCAAACCAAGTTGTGGCAATTGGGTATGCAGACCACCAAGATAGGATGTACAAGTTCTCGAATTTCCTCCCTAGTTTCAATGACCAAGTGCTCCTCTCACATTCCAATGAGAATTCCAATCTATGGCATGAGAGGCTTGGACACATGAAATACAATTACCTCCAAGCACTGCACAGAGATGAGATGGTGGAAGGACTTCCTCAAATCAAATCATCAAATGGAGCTTGCATTGGGTGTGTAGTTGGGAAGCATCCAGAGCACGGCTATGAGAAGGGGAAGGCAAGGAGAGCCACACAACCACTTAGGTTGGTAAATTCAGATCTGATTGGTTCTCTACCCACTCCATCCTATGGTGTATCAAGGTATGTACTCACATTCATTGATGACTACTCGAGATTCTGCTGGGTGTGCTTCCTTTAAATGAAATCTGAAGTTTTGGAGCAATTGAAGATTTGGAAGGCCTTAGCAGAGAATCAAAGTGGACATAGGAATAAAATCCTTAGGAATGATAATGGGAAGGAGTATGTCAACAAAAATATACATCAACTTTGTGAGGAATGTGGCATTCAAATGCAACATTCAACTCCCTACACACCACAACAAAATGGTGTGGCAGAGAGGAAAAATATATCTCTCAAGGAGATGGCCACATGCATGATTGAGGAAAGGGATCTAAGTCCCAAGATATGGGATGAGGCTATTAATTGTGCTTCACATATATAGAACAGGGCATTCCAAAAACTAGTCAAAGGAAAAAATTCCTACGATGCATGGTTTGGCCATAAACCAAATCTCTCAAATTTCAAGATTTTTGGATCAAGAGCATGGGCTCGAATTACTTCTGAAAAGAGCAAGGCCTTGTAGCCACAAAGTAAGGAATGCATCATGGTTGGTTATGGTGAGGATACAAAATATTACAAACTCTTTGACACATCCACACTCAAGACTTTCATTGAGAGGAGTGTAGCTCAGGGAAAACCCTGGCTACATGTCGAAACGGCTACCTTCCGTCTATAGGACGGAAGGGTAAGGTTCCTATGAGGTATGGAAGAAAAAGAAAGAAAACCCTGCATACAAGGTTAGGGCCAAGCTCCAAATCCCTACACAAGACTGTTATCAAACAAAGGAGCTACAAGACATCAATGGAAACCTGCAACAAAGTATGAGAATAAAACCTGCAAGCAAACTAAATTAGAAAAATATAGGAAAAATGACATGAAATAAAGATTATACCTCCTCTGGTTGAAATGGGCCACCATGCCCTAGCTCGAAGGAGCACCTCTCAATGTATGGGGAGCTTTGGCTCAATGGAGGAATGGAGGAGAGGGAGGGTGAATGGCTTGAGAGGAAAATGGTCTTAAGGCACTCACACGGGCAGCATAACATTAGGGAGAGAAGGAGTGTTTTGAGAGTGACCCCCACCCCTATATTTATAGTTTTTTCTTGATATTTTAGGGTTTTAAGCCCTTGGTTAGGGCTTTAGCCCTTTTTTGGGCTTTAAGCCCCTTTTTCCCAATTCTTATCTCCTTTGGGGGTTTTAAGCTCCTTTGAGTGGTTTTAGCCCCTTTTTAGAGGTTTTAGCCCCTATGAGAGCTATTTTGGCTCTTTTTAGGGATTTTTAAGCCCTTTTCATGGTTTTGAGTCTTTGCAAGGGTGTGGGGGGGAAATGAGGGTAGTGTAATGGATGTATTTAGGTGGTGTAGGTCATGCAGAGCTTACTAAGGGATTTTTTGGCTCAACATATTGCCCCCTGATGTGTGAGGGCAGGAGCTCATCGTATGGCCGACGGACATCATAGGATTTTCTGGGGAGAGGTGGTGCTTCCTAGGCTGGGGCATGGTGGCTTTTGGTTTTTGTATTAATATGGTTCCCATAAATGGGTGAGATAAAAATAATGTGTGACATGTATATGGATGAGGTGGGAATCCCCGTGCTCATAATGATGTCAAAAGAATAATGTGATCTAAGCTCTATAATGCAAGAGTTGATCATGTACAACTAGTGTTACATAATGGTTTCCTCCATTAGAGGTTGAGTACAATACTGATCTGAAGAACTGATACATTGGACCCATGTCATTCTCATGGAATGTATATCTTCATAACTGATGACTTGCTGAATCTGGGACGGTACATAACTATGGGGACTTGCTAACGGAGAGTCAGAGTCTCTTTGGTACACTATGTTGCATCAATCACGAATCTATATAGAAGCACTGCTAGGGATTCTCAACACTGTCTCCAACGCAACCCAGAAATCACAAGGGACATGAACCTATTTGGGTCCCTCAATAGACTCATGAATGTGTTAGAGTCAAGTGACATCCGGGGTCTTCGACCAAATACTAGATGGACCAATACCATGTACAAATCTCAACGGTGCGATGATGTAGCTGGAGTCGAGCATGTGAGACACAACCATCCCAAGAGGCACTAAGGACTCCTCTCAAGTGGTCCAAAGGACTCATCAATGAGGTTAATGAAACTAGGATAGAGGGACCTCTAGGTCTATCCTCTGGAATATGTGTGTTGTCGTCTATAGAGGGAGACCTGCAACTGGCCAAGGCAATGGTGTTTCCTTGACTAGAAGTGTGAGGGAGATAACCAAAATATGTGAGACAATCTGAGAACTGGCCCATTGAAGGGGGAGGAGGTGGAACAGGGACAAGGAATCATAGGGGACTCAAAATTCATTTGTTCAGAGTATGACAGCAGGGCAGACTAGGCAGCAAATGAAACTGACTCATGGGAAAGGGATCATAGCTATAATACCAAGAATGTAACTGCAGATGGGAAATACTTGGGGGAGGTAGACACTTTTGGTATTGAAGGAATCCAAGGAAGACACGTCACAGAGTACTCTGAACAAAGGAGACTCAAAGTGGGAATGCTTCCAAACTGTTATATATGGGGTGGTGTCTAAAGACATTGTTGTGGTACGATCTCATGGATTTTTAGCAATCCCAAGAAAGTAAATTCTCAATGGTTCTTTGAATTTTAGAGAGTCTGAAAGCATGAAGAAGACTCCAGTGAGTTCTCTTTTTTGTTGATAGTCTCCTGTGCCCAAAAAAGGTTAAAAGTGTACATAGGAGAGCTCGCCCGTACTTTGTGGGATGGGAGAATTCTTTACCATTGGTAGTCCAATCAGGGTGGAAAAGGTTAAACCTGTGATGACTAGACGGTCATTCAGATACTTTTACGAGCATGAACGAAGCCAAGTTTTCTCAGCAATCTTTTGTTGATGAGAAGCCTGGAAAAGAGCTTAACAACAACCCATGGTGAGATTTTTCATAAAGTTCAGCCCCTCTACCCGAGAAAGCATAAAAGGATGCAGAGGGGAATGGTCTTGGCTTGAATGTGGCAAGGTGGTCCTTTTCAGATGGTAGTCTACATAGTCCACAAAAGAAGATAAACAAGATGATGTAGACACCCTTTCTTATACTTTAACGAGTGAGAAAGGAAGCAGCTACACTCGACAATCTTTTCATTCTTTTAGGAGTCAGAAAAGAGCTTAACAAAAACTCTAGTATGGTCGACCGTTCGAGGAGGCACTGAAGGTGCCCCCATGTCGGGACAATGGACAGTGGTCCAAAGGTCATCCGTGCAGTATGGATGGAGTAGTTGGATCTTGAACATATTAATACATGCATGGGATAGATCACAGCAAAGGCACACAAGTCGATGTGATATAGGCATGCAAATCGAGGTGGATCTCGGACAAAGGTCACGAGAGTATTGTGTGAGTTTTGGTGGACGTACTGTACTACATAAGGTGTGAGTGCAATTCCAGAGGTAGTTATATGCCAAATGCATGCAAAAGAAATGATCTGTCCTCTAAGTGGTGGTCCAAAAACCTGTGTAAGGTGCGGTGGATGGATTAGACAGTTATATGTTGAAACAATAAAATGAGAGGGTGATATGATATTGCATGATGGATGCATGCAAACTGATGTGCCTTCCAGGAGATGGACCGAAACCCCGCGTGAGTTGCGGTAGATAGGTATGATGCATGATTCAATTGTTTGTATGCTTCCTATATGCTATGATGAATATGCCAATTTAGAATGTCATTAGCCATCTGATCTGCTACACTATTGAGGTTCCTAGGAACATGTGTGAATGTGATGGATTCAAATGTTATATCCATCTGTTTAGTGCATAGGAATTTTCTAAAGAGGCAGGGATCATGTACCTGGTAATAATTGTTCAGCTAAGAGACAAGTAGCTAGGAGTCTAAGAAGATGTCGAGATGGAGGATGCCTAACTAGAGGGCGGCATCCAAAAGGCCGATGACCCCATCATACTCAGCCTGGTTGTTGGATGCGGTGTCGACGCATATCCCGTCGATGTGGATCAACTCATGTAACAGGGAGTAAATGACCCATGCATCCTAGGCGAGGTTTGGAGACCATATACTTGCCCCTTCAACGAATCCAATGTATCGACACCCAATAGGATCCATCTTCTGGTGCATTCAAGGAAACAATACGTAAGACTCACTTCAAAAATGGTGAAAAACAAAAAGGATAAGACTATGCCACAAGTGACTCATTGGTGATGTTTAAGCATAAAATCTCTTGAGGTAGAGACCGTTATGGGGGTTCTCCAAGATTTGTCCATCAGAATCAACAAGAATGTATGCCCCCTTTCTGAGGCAACGGTGGATGACATATGGGCCATACCACATTGACTTGAACTTGCCTTTGACTAACTTATCATTGGCCTGATTGTAAACCAGAACCAAATTGCCTTTGTTGAAGGTGCGTGGGTGGACATGGGAGTCATAATAAGATTTTAACCGTGTTTTTGCTGCTTTGATGGCTTGAAGGGAAGCTCGACGGTCCTCGTCGGTTTGTTCAAGTTGGAGGAGTCGTTCTTCCAGAGGTGAAGTATCGGGAATGAGTTCCATGGCAAGGTGAAGTGATGGGATCTGACACTCTATAGGGAGCACTAATTCCATGTCGTGTACCAAATGAAAAGGGGTAAAATAGGTGGAATTTTTTGTGGATGTGCGATAAGCCCATAGGGCGGAGAACAACATATGGTGATAGTTGGTTTTATGGTTTCCTACCATCCTTTGGAGCATTGTTTTGATGACCTTGTTTACTACTTCGACTTGGCCATTACCCTGGGGGTAGTAGGAAGATGAGTATTGGTGTTCAAATTTCAACATGGTTGAAAGCTCAATCCAAACCATGTCTTCAAAATGTTTACCATGGTCTGAGACCAACTGTTTGGGAACACCAAATCGTGAGATGATGTGGTTAAAGAAGAATTGTGTTGTCGTTTCACTTTTGCAACTAGAAACTGTAGCTCAGGGAAAACCCTAGCTACATACCGAAACAGCTACCTTCCATCTATAGGACGGAAGGGTAGGGTTCCTATTGGATGGAATGAAAAACCTACAAAACAAGATTAGGGCCAAGCTCCAAAACACTGCATGAAACTGTTAGCAAACAAAAGAGCTACAAGACATCAATGGAAACATGCAACCAAGCATTAATCAACAAACCTGCAAAATAATTATGTTAGAAACTATAATAAAAATGACATAAAACAAAGATGATACCTTCTCTGGTGGAAATGGGCCACCATGCCCTAGCTTTGGGAGCACCTCTCTCTCTTTGGGATGGGAGCTTTGTCTCAATGGAGAAATGGAGGAGAGGCAGGGTGAATGGCTTGAGAGGCAAATGGTCTCAAGGCACTCACATGGGCAACATAACAATAGGGAGAGAAGGAGTGATTTGAGAGTGACCCCCACACCTCTATTTATACTTTTTCTTGAGATTTTTAGGGTTTTAAGCCCCTGGTTGGGGATTTAGCACCTTTTTGGGGATTTTAGCCCCTTTCACCCAATATTTAGCTCCTTTGGGGGTTTTAAGCTCCTTTGAGGGGTTTTAGCCCCTTTTTGGATGTTTTAGACCCTATGAGAGTTATTTTTGCTCTTTTTAGGGGTTTTTAATCCCTTCTATATTTTTGAGCCCTTTTTAGGGTGTAAGATCTACATGACCTACACCACCCAAAGACATCTACGTATGACCCTCATTTGACCCCCACACCCTATAAAAGGCTCAAAAATATTAAAAAAGGGCATAAAACCCCTAAAAAGAGCCAAAATATCTCTCATAGGGTTTTTCCATGAGCTACAGTTTCCTAAAACAAAACAGTAGATCAGGGAAAACCCTAGCTAGTTGCTAAAATGGCTACCTTCCGTCTATAGGATGGAAGGGTAGGGTTCTTGTTGGATGGAATGAAAAAACCTGCAAAATGAGATTAGGGCCAAGCTCCAAAACCCTTCATGAAATTGTTAGAAAACAAAAGAGCTACAAGACATCAATGAAAACCTGCAACCAAGCATTAATCAACAAACCTACAAGAGAAATATGTGAGAAACTATAATAAAAATGACATAAAAAAATATGATGCCTTCTCTGGGTGGAAATGGGCCACCATGCCCTAACTTTGGGAGCACCTCTCTCTCTTTCGGATGGGAGATTTGGCTCAATGAAGAAATGTACGAGAGGGAGGGTGAATGGCTTGAGAGGCAAATGGTCTCAAGGCACTCACATGGGTAGCATAATGATAGGGAGAGAAGGAGTGATTTGAGAGTGACCCCCACCCCTCTATTTATACTTTTTCTTAATATTTTTAGGGTTTTAAGCCCTTTTTACCCAATCTTTAGCTCCTTTGGGGGTTTTAAGCTCCTTTGAGGGGTTTTAGCCCCTATGAGAGCTATTTTGGCTCTTTTTAGGGGTTTTTAAGCCCTTTTTTATATTTTTTAGCCTTTTTTAGGGTGTGGGGGTCAAATGAGGGTCGTACGTAGATGTAATTGGATGGTGTAGGTCATGTAGAACTTATTGAGGGATTTTTTGGGTTAACAAGGAGTGTGCAATTCGAAGAGAAACCAATACCATATTTTGAGCTTGCACCAAGGGAATGCTCTTCTCCCCAACACCTTGATGAAGTAAGTGACGATTCATGCTCTATATGTTCTGATATTTATGATAATGATATGGATTTATATTAAATTGTTGTATATGAGTCACCATCAAGGCCCAATTGGGATGAAAAAATCATACAAGCTAAGGGGGAATTGGCTGGCAATCCCCAAGAGCCTAGGAAGACTAGATCTCAATCTAACAATGCTTCCTTTGCAAGTGAAAGTGCTCTTGTTGAGCACTATTATATTATGATTCGATCTGATCCATGGTCATATAAGAAATCTTTTCATGACCCAATATGGAAAACAACAATGGAAGAATAGTTCCATTCTCTCCAAGAGAATGAAACATGGGAATCGGTTCCCCTTCCTCCCAAGAGGAAGCTTGTTCAATGCAAGTGGATATTTTGAACCAAACCTACTCCTGATGGTTCAGATGTGAAATAAAAATACATATTAGTTTCTAAGGTATAATATCAATTCCATGTTGTGGACTACACCGATACCTTTGCACCGGTTGCAAACATGGACTCCATAAGACTAGTTCTAGCAATTGCAGCTAGTAAGGGTTGGCAAGTGAACCATATGGATGTTAAGAGTGCATTCTTACATGGTGAGATATAGGAGGAGATATACATGAATCAACCTAAATGTTTCCAAGAGGATCCTTCACTTGTTTGCAGGTTGAAGAAATCACTATATGGACTCAAGCAAGCCCCCAGGGCTTGGTATGCAAAAATGGATGCTTTCTTGCTCTCAATTGGTTTCATTAGATGCAAATCTGATCCAAATGTATATTTACAGAAAAATGATGGTATTTTTCAGGTTATTATATTGTATGTAGATGACCTCTTAATTACAGGGAGCTGCAACAATCAAATTGGTTTAATTAAGGCATCTCTACATAGTGAATTTTCCATGACAGATCTAGGATTGCTAAGGCAATTTTTGGGATTGGAAATTGAGAAATATGAGAGGGGAATCATGTTGAGTCAAGAAAAGTATGCTTCAGACCTGATAAATAAGTTTAACATGGATGATTGTAATGCAGGTGCCATTTCTTTTCTGGCATTAAGCTAGGTGAATTTGGCAATTCTCCTTTGGTAGATTGTACATTGTACAGGAAGCTAGTTGGTAGTTTGTTGTACCTTACACATACAAGACCTGATTTGCCTTATGTTGTAAGTGTTATAGAAATAAATAAGCACCATACACATGAGCTCCATTGTAAGGTAGCCAAAAGAATCATCCAGTATGTCAAGGGAACAAATAATTTTGGGGTGCACTACGCAGCTAGTACTTCACTTCAACTAGCTGGATTTTCTGATTCGGATTGGGCTGGAGATCCCACTGACATAAAATCAAATTCAGGTTTTTTTTCATGATTTATGAAGGTCCTATATGATGGCCTAGAAATAAACAACATACCATTTCTCTTCCTTCAGCAGAGGCTGAGTACAAGGAAACAGTCAATGCAGCTACACAGTATGTTTGGTTGCAAGGAATTCTTCGGGAATTTGGTGTCACAATTGATTCTCCTACCAGAATTTGGGTGGACAAGAAAAGTGCCATCAAGATGTATACTCATCCATTTCAAAGACATATAAAAAATTATATTGAGATCCATATGCACTACATGTGGGGCTTAGTGCATGACAGGGTGATTCCTTGCAGTATTGCCCATCCACCGAGCAAATTCTCGACATTTTCACCAAGACTTTCACTAAGAAGACCTTCACTCACTTGAGATATTTGCTTGGGGTGAGTGATGTATGGTGTTTTCTACTATTTTTTGCATTTTTCATACCCATGTCCATTCTTGAGGGAAGGTTTTGTCCCATTTGGTTTTCCTTCTTTTCCTCACTTCATATGCACAAATAAAATTTTGGATTATGTATTGAGGTGACTTGAGCCTTTATTTCCAAGGCCTCCCACCTAATTTTATGATTTGTACTAAGTTTTTGGAGGGTTTTAGAACAATAATAAAACTTCTTGGTACCTTATTCTAAGTCCCTAGTCAATTTTATTGCATTTGTGCATTAATATACTATGGTTTGGACTTAAATAGCTTAATTGGGCATAAAAACCAATTAAATTGGGGCTTTCACACCTACATGACCACTCCAGCTCAGTAAAACCTCCACATGTGCACCCTCATCATTAGTATTGTGCTCCCATTCATTGAATGTGGACATTGTGGTTGACTAAGAGCGCTAGAGGTGGATTTTGTCCAATTTTGGACTATTTTGGAGCATTTAATGTCACCTAGAGCCTCTCACTCACCTTATGTTGCACACCCATGCATGCCAAGGATTCATGATTGCTCCAAGTCACTTCATCCATGTCCACGCAGCTATTCATGGCCATTTGAGCTGAGTTGGAGTGAGTTTGGCCCACCTAGGGGGGATTGAGGCCAATTTCACATGTACAGCCATTTTGGGCTTCCAAAGCCTCACAAACCAATTCAAATGTAATATAAACCTGTTTCTAACATATTCACATGTTAGACAATCAAATAATATCCATTTTTAGTTCACATTGCATGTGTAAAATTGTTCTCTCTTAATGGTTGTTTTTGTTGGTTTTGCATGAAATTCGATTTGTGAGTTTCTCTAAGGCTCCTAGATATTAATGTAGATCAAAATTATCAGAGTGTTCCTAATGACAAGGGGGCTGACCAGGAAAAGTATTTTATACCTAGAGGTGTCCATAATTACCTTCTCGTAAATAGAGTAACTAGCAGTGCACCAGTGGATGAACTCAGGGAAATTCAGGGTTTGTTCAGTGGAAAAAATATTAGTAGAAACCATGCACATAAGTTCCCCATTCTATAAGTAGATTCAGTTTGTTCTTTACAGTTTCTATGGGTCCATTCAATAGTATGGTGTCTAAAATCTCAAAATCTCTGTCTTCAAAGAGTTCTTCGATGTTCTAGTATTCTAGTGTTTGGTTAGCTAACCCTTCTACCTCATCCATACTATATGTGTTGTGAAATGGAGAAACATGACCTACCCGATCCTTTGACAAGTAGATTGATGAGGTTTGTCCTGGTTGGCCACTTCCTGCACAGTCTTTCTCTCGCTTTCCAATGCACAGTAAAATACAAATAACCTAAATCCTCATGTGTGTATATTTTATATTATACCTCTTTGTTATTCCCCTCGCACCTTTTTAGTGGAAACAACATCTTTTCCATTTATATTTACTCCCGCCATCTTGGACCGTCGATCCTACTTCCTTTCGACCCCATCTATATTTTTTCTATTATATCGTCCTCCTTAATTTCCTTGCATATTTCCCCAGCGGAATACGCCTCCATCTTCGATCTTAACTGTATCTTCATCATGGTCTTCGGATCACATATCTCCCACCACATTTCTTCGAATTCGACCCATCTTATATGTCATGCACCTTGCATCGATGGAATCCATAGTTGTCGTCGATCTGGAATCAGGAGTCGATCCTGACCGTCGAAACCGGCGACCCCTACTGAATTTCACTGATCTGAGGAAAAGGTTATCTGCATACATGTTGCAGGAGGGGAATTAACCTCCATCATAGATCATGATAGGGTGTATAACTGGGTCATTGGAACCTGCAGCCCCTACCAAGTTTTGTCGATTTCAAAAGGTTGATCACGGCGTGCAAGTTGGCCCAGTGGAATTCATTTTCATCGTAGATCTGAGACCAAGGGTAATCGGGACCGTTGAAAATTGTCGCCTCTACCTGATTCTGGGGAGTTGGAGACTTCATTTTATCTGTGCATGTTGGATTTGTAGAATCGTTCTCCATTGCAAATCTTTTCTCGGATTAGATCTCCTCCGTCAAAATGTGCATTAAGAATTTTTGTGATTTGGGAAAAGTTCTTTAGTCTGTTTAGGTTGAACTAACAGAATTAATTTCCATCGTGGATCTTATTCCTTCCTATATTTTCACCGTTGGAATATGTGGGATCTAATTCCATTTCACGAGTTTCATAAATTTATTCCTCCTTACATGTTTGAAACAACGAAATTTTTTAGGACCGTAGATCTTTCCCCATCTTTTCATCCAATGGCTAGTTTGGGATACAAGTTAACCTGTCTTCATCCTTACCAAAATTTATGAGGCCTTTACATCTTACCTTGGAAGAATTATTAACAGCCACTGATCTTCTCTGCTTATGCATTTAAGCCCTTCATTCTTATCACTATATAAACTGGAACGGATTTTCTAACTTACACACATATGCAAGGTTCAAATCTATAAATTTTCTCAATTACTTTGCATTTCCAACTTAGGAATGACCCCTCAAAATACTTATAGATCCTTATTAACACCCTTCAAGGTCCTATGATAAGAAATTTTCAGACCTTATTCATCCTTTCACTAGCCCAATCCCTTGCCAACTACTTAGCCCAAAATAGTGCTAACACATCTATAAAAATATTCAAAATTTATGACAGGTGCTAGCATTTCCTACTTATCATCATTCACAATAGATTCATACATCACAGTAACATAATTCATATTCATTTAACTTAACAAAGAAATCAACATATATTAACCCAATGAACATTGCAAGACTTCGCATCATTTAAATTCAAACAAGTAAATTCATAGATCGCACCATCATTTAGTTCATAAATTATGCAAATAAGAACATAAATTTCATCATCAACATCATACTTATATTAATTCCTCAAACACCTTGAAAAAAACAAGCATCCCTTGGTCGAATAGACTCAGACCAGAAAATACATTCATTCACAGATTGACTCAGACTAGAAAATACATTCATTCACGGATTGACTCACTTACAACATGATCAATTCACATGATCTATCAAGCATATGATTCCTTAATGACTCTACTTGTAATTCTACTTATAGGATTGAGCCATTACAAAATGGTCCACATAGCCAACTTCCTAACTAATTTTGACCAAAACTTCTAATTAACATAACCATAATGAACACATTTGTCAGTTTCTTCTTTCACACAGCCGACTCTTTCTCCTGGAAAATGGTCTTCCTTGCCAATGGTGGAAACACACCTTCTGCATCCTATTCCATTTCCAACAGGAAGTTCACCGACTTGCTACATGAATTCAAAGACTTATTTCCAACAAAATTTTCTGAAATGAAAGACATTTCAGTAGACTTAGGAGAAATGAAGATTCCTCTGAATCCGAATGCAAAACCAATAAAACAACGACCATATAGATTGAATCCAAGGTATAAAGAGAGTGTCAAAGTTGAATAACACTTATTGACCCTATCAAAGATTTATAATGGATTATCCCGATGGTCATGCAGGATAAAAAGACCAGCAAAATCAGGATCTACGTCGATCTAAGGAAATTAAATGATCCATGTCTTCATGATCAATTTTCAACACCATTTACCGACGAAGTGCTGGAAGGATTTGGAGGACAGGAAATCTATTCATTCATGGATGGATTTTCAGGTTACCATCAGAGAAGGATCGTGAAGGAGGATAAACACGCAACCATTTTTGTGACAAAATGGGGGTGTTTTCAGTACACTGTGATGCCATTTGGTCTCAAGAATGCACTGACGATTTTTTCAAGGTTAGTTGTCGTTGCATTTAACGACTTCATTCATAATTTCCTTTCAGTCTATATGGATGATTGCATCGTCTATGGGTTAGTAAGAAACCATACCGCAAATCTTCGATTAATGTTGGAAAGGTGTCGAAAACATCAGATTTCGTTGAACATAAAGAAATGTATATTTTTTGCACCAGTTGGAATTATGTTGGGATACATTGTATGCAAGGAAGATATTTTGGCCAATCCTGCCAAGATCATAGTAATCATCGATGTGCCGACACCGACGACAACAAAAAAACTGAGGGAAATGTTGGGCCACACAAGGTATTACCAGAAATTTATAAGGGGATACACAATGATCACTCCACCGATGGAGAAACTGATGAAGAAGGATGCGAAGTTCGAATGGAATGATGAGTGCCAAAAGAGCCTCGATATACTGAAGATGAAAATGATCAGAACACCAATATTATCCTTTCCATATTGGACAAAGGAATTCCACGTCCATGTCGATGCTTCATCGATGGCATTGGGAGTAACACCAGCCCAACTAGGAGACAGGTCAATCGACCATCCGATCGCATTCGTGAGTAGGAATATATCTACTATGGAGAGTAACTACATGAATACAGAAAGGGAAGGATTGGATATGGTATATGCATTGCATAAATTCCGCTACTAAATGTTAGGAGGACACTATAATATTTTTACAAATCACTTAGAGTTGAAATACTTGGGCAATAATCCTCTGTCAGGGGGGGGTGATCTATCGATGGTTACTATTGTTTTAAGAATTTTACTTTGAAATCATTGTAAATCCTGAATGACTGAACATTGTACCTGACCACCTGTCAAGGATAGAGTCAAGTGAAGAACCAAGCAACATCAAGGATGGTTTACCTGAAGTGCATATGTTTAAAATTGGAATGGTTGATGACCATTAAAAACAAATAGTTCATTTTTTGGCGACATGAAAAGCCCCTGAGGAGTTCACCACTAATCAAAAGAAGAAACTAGTTGTCAAAGATGTGAACTTCCAACTTATCATAGGCCGTCTATACAAGATGGGGCCAAATGAAATTTTTTGGTGATATGTTCTTATGCATGAGCAAGAAGGGTGCCTACAAAGGCACACAGTGGGATTGCAAGAGGACACTATGGAGGATGTTTAAGGACCATAAAAATACTCCAAGCTAGATTATGGTGGTCGATAGTACACAGTGATTCTGCATATTATCCTAGAAGTTGTGATGTATGTCAAATAACAAGGAATCCATCGCGACGAGATGATATGCCATTAGTACCTCAGGTAACACTACAAGCATTTGACAAGTGGGAAGTCGATTTCATTGGACCCATCAATCCTCCAAGGAAATGAACAAGGGCACAATTGTTGGAAAGGGGATAGGATGCACAAGATGCATTATCACCATCGACATGAGAAAGAGCCAACTACACGGAAGAAGAAACCAACAATTGTGGTCATTATGGTTGATTTAGTTAGAAGTTTTGGTCAAAATTAGTTAGGAAGTCAGCTATGTGGGCCATTTTGTAATGGCTCAATCCTATAAGTAGAATTAGTAGTAGAGTCATTAGATCATTGGGTTGGAGTGAATTATCATGGGGTTGATCAGTGGTTTTGATAGACAATCTACTTGATAGATCATGTGATTAGTTGTTTTGTGAATGAATGTATTTTCTAATCTGAGGCTATTTGACCAAGGAATGCTTGTCTTTTGCGAGGTGATTTTGATAATAATATAAGGATGATTTCGATTATGAAATTTATGTTCTTATATGCTTAATTTGTGACTTAATGATGGTGTGATATATGAATTTACATGTTTTAATTGAAAGATGTGAAGTATTGCAGTGTTCATTGGCTTAATATATGTAGATGTATTTGTTAAGCTAAATGAATCTGAATTATGTTACTGTGATGTCTGAATCTATTGCGAATGATCATAAGTAGGAATGATATGCTTGAACCTTGGATCTCTGAGTAATGCAGTGATAGAGTAAGAGATAGTGTGTAATTCTTCTTCCATCTATGGAAATGTGGTTCTTGTAGCCCTCCCTCAGACATCTCAGGTGAGACTGAATCTTCTTTGTAGGTGTTACTGGATAGGGTAAAACCTATCAGGGTCGATGTTTAGGGAGCTTGCATCGATGGGCATCGATAGGTCTATGGAGTGAACCCCTGTCAACAGAATTGTTTCAACAAATGGTTCCATTTCCAAGACCATAGTACAAAGAAAAAGAGGACATGTTCTAGCATCCGACGAAACCAGAGATATAGACTGGTTCGATTAGAAGGCCCAAGAATTCACAGAAGAAGAAAATCAAAACTCCATATTGATGGTAGAAGAGTGGTTGGGGAGATATATTTACTTTGATATTCATGAATTATTATTTGTTGAGTTTCCAATAGTATTGTATGAGTAGTCGGTGCATATTACTTTCTAGAAGAGGAACTTCCAAGGAGGTGAACCTAATTAGTGGACCCATGAACTAATCCAGCAGTTGAGAAGGGTAAACAACAAATCTTCAAGAGCTATCGAGGTGCGGATAGAAAACATTTTGGAAGGATATATCACTGAAACAATTAAGTCCTACATCGACGGAGAGAGGGAATTATTTAAGGGAATGAGGGGAATGTTTATACTATCCTTACAACTGTGGATTAAGATGCCCATATGTGAAAAGGGAATATTTTATATGAACTCCGATGAGTAAATATCTAGTAGGCGAAGGTTGCCAGTGCTACGAAGGAAAGGGTTGGATAGAATGATATGTGGTAGATGGATGGAAGTTACAGAGATACTATGAGGGAATTCGGGAAGAGTTTGGTCTCCTACGAAGTGGGGTGAGGTTCTGGTAATAGAATAGGTGGAGGACTGAGGAGAGTCCCGGTGAAACCGAAACAAGAAACTGCGAGAAAGGACCGCAAGGGACTAAGTGACCTTGCAGTGATGAAGGAAACAAGCAAGATACACCCGAGTCCGAGGAAGGACTGACCCAAAGCAACAACGTACCTATACCTCCATGCATTGCACCTAATTCAAGAGGAAGAAACAAAAGGTCATTGCAAGATTGTCTCGTGTGTTAGCATAGTAGTAATAATAGTGGATCAACAAATACCGAAAGAAGACCCAGAATGGAAGGTGATGACATGAAGCTACCCTTGTTCCATGGTAATGGGACTGAAGATCCCAAGTTGTATTGGTTCCTATGTGAAGCAGTATGGACATTAAAACAAGTACAAGATGAACATATCAAGAAAGGACAACTAGCAACAACCTTTCCAGGCAGAGCATTAGATTGGTACATGAAATTTATGCAAGTATCAATAGGGAATCCTCAAAATACCCTGGTGAAGATCATAAATAGACTAATTGAGGAATTTAAAAATCCAAAATCTGAATCACAGTATATTACCGTGAAATAAAGAAATATTCCAATGAGTCTGTAAGGGATTTTGATCAATGATTCAAAACTCAGATGGCTAAGGTCATTGGAATGAGCGATGTACAACATAAGGAATGGTTTATCGCAGATTTGGAACCACACATCTATATTCCCCTAATGCAACAAATTATTGTGTCCCGGACAGAAGCCGTGGAAATTGCAATGAAGTTAGAAGCTTCACCAGTTGGAGAAACGGGGGTTGGAATGAACCAAATCCAACTACAATTAACGAACCTTAATATTCAGCTGCAGGATATCAAGAAGGGAAAGGAAGTTTGCGAAGAAGTATGGTGTGGTTGATGTCGGACAGAAGCACATCATAAGGATCAATTCCTGGACTTTTGCGAATATTTACATGATGGAGCTCTAAATCCACTAAGTCAAGGAGGAATACCATGGTGTCAGATTTGTCAGACTAGAGGACATCGGTTTGAGGAATGTGTATACCTTCAAAATGTTGTGTCGAATCCTGCAAATATTTTATGCACTTTTGTCGATCAGCTGGCCATGAGGAAAAATACTACAGAGAATATGATTTGCTCCAAGAAACAACCATGGATACATATTTTATGAAAGGATAAGAACACCGACCAGCAGAAATACCACAACCACAATCGTTGTTCAATCAGTAGCAACCATAGTACAACCAGATGTAGCATAACCAACAAAATATGTAGTATAGTTAGTCATAGTATGCTCAACCACATCCTAATCAATTGCAACAGTTCAACCAACCACAGTATCAGCCACACGGAGGATTCCTAGGAGGTCACAATGTACGATTTGGTCATGGAGGAGCTATGGGATGAGGTCGCGAACCAGTAACGTTTATAACTGTGGAGTGTTGGAACATTACCAGAGAGACTATCCAAATATATAGTCTCAATTTACTTATTGCAGTTCCACAGATCATACCATCGAAGAATGTTTGTAGTTGATTAAAAAGTGGCAAGCCAAGAGTCAGCTGCAACCACAACCAAACCAGAATGCGAACCAGACTTAGAATCAAAATCAGGGACCAAATGTAGGAAAAATATCAGTGGAACCCAAAAATCATCCAGCAAATGTCATAGTGGTAACTTGTGGAGGATAAATGACAGGATCTGATGGACCGGTGATAAATATTTGACCAGTGGATCGAAAGAATGTGCAATTCTATGTAAAGGTGGAAAAATAAACCTTATTCGACACGAGAGACATACTAAAAAGGAACATTGGTAACTAAACTGTCTATGAAATACCACCAATTTTTTATTCGACAGCTACGCCGGGATCATCAAGGATGGTTGATACTTTGCAAAATTTTCTAGAGAGTTGTATGTCGCTAGAAAAAGATCCAGATGCATTATCAGAAATAGAAAGCTTTTTGTACCGACAGGAGAAAGGATGACAAGACTACTTAGTGAATTTTTTGCATAAGAAAATGGGAAGGGAAATGAGGATGAATGTCTAGATCAGTGATTACGATGTGGATTCAGTCATCTTGGATCTAGAATTAGATGTAAATATCCTAATGAAGTAAACATGGGAAAGGATGGAGAAACCATAGTTGGTTTGGTCTCATGTATAGCTGGGGAAATCAGTTTGGTATCATGTACAGCATGGGAAAGGATGGGGAAATTGGTTTGTACTAAAGACATATGCAGACTTCAAATTTATTGAAATAGTCAAAGACAACATCTCATATCTCATAGTGTTGGGAATTGGTTGGGAAAATGACAATTTTGCGGTTATCAACTTCAAGAAAAGCGTGATGACTTTTAACAATCACGACATGCAGATTATTCCCCATTAGATCCAAACGAAAGTCGAAGATACATCAAAATAATAAAAGAGGAATTTGTGGGAGGATGGAATAATTCATATTATATTTTTGAAGACCACATCGACCCCACTGCGGACCAATATCTTGGCTAGGGAAGTACTAGCTCTACATCATCTGACTTTGATGATGCACTAGAGAACTGCAAGAACCTGTTACATGAAGTATCAGGCATAAAATGTGAACGAGTCACTCAATCGATGCACTGGGTAGCAACATAATTCATTAAATTGACAACGTATGAAGGGATACCTAACTTGGTTGGTTTCATTAATGAATTCTAGGATAAGGTATCAGATCCTCAATGACAATTGGTGTTGGAAGAAGCACTAAAGGCTAATCCAACAAAATGGTGGGATACACACAATCCCTTGATAGGATACTGTCCGATATGTCATCGATTAATGGAAGTTTGATTTGGGGAAGCGAAGAACTACCAAGGAAAGAAATATTATGGAAGGAACGATCCTAACGATCATTTGGTTGTATGCCAAACTACATGGGTATTAAAGCCGAAGGAAGAATGGGTCCATGCATTATTCCATATGTTGGACAAAATACCACGAAGGTGGTACATTTTGGCATAACTACGAAGGGAAACTACAACATGGGAAGAACTAATTGTTAGTTTCAGTCATACTTTCAAATTTGTGAATGACAATCCATTCATACATAGCGCACTTTAGGACATCCGCAAAAGAGTTTTGGAAATAGTTTCGGCTGAGTTACCAATGGAACCGCAGAAGATACCAATAACACAGTTAATTTCAAAATGATACAATGTGACAGGAGAGCCTAGCAATGAGGATGATCCAAGAGTTTTCAATGTCTCAGAATCCGAGGGAGGTAGGGATATCACAACACCGTAAATACCATCCAACAAATTCAAATAATTGCTCGAGATAAGAAAGGGAAATATTGGGAGGACAAAGGACACAAAATTCGCTATTATTGGGGATTATTGGGATGATATAACTATGTAAAATATCATTGAAATGCTGCATGAATTACAGGATTTATTTCCTACAAAATTTGCTGAGATGAAAGGGATTTCAAGTGACTTGGGAAAAATGAAAATTCCTCTAAAGCCAATTGTGAAACCAGTAAAGCAATGGCCATATAGATTGGACCCAAGAAACAAGGAAGGCGTAAAAGAAGAATTAGAATAGATGATGGATGTTGGGATTTTGTGAAGAGGGAAACTCGTGTATTATTTTTGAAACCAACATTTTGGACTACAACATAATTGAGTCCATCATTAGGGAAGATACTCAGAACATGAGAAAGCATTATTGAACCTATTGGCATTATCAAACTTGTTGATGATTTATAATGGATCAGTGCGATGGTTGTACAAGAAAAAAATATGGGGGAAATTTGGATCTGTGTCGACCTAAGAAAGTTAAATGACGCAAGTATTCATGATCAGCTCCCAACATCGTTCACTGTTGAAGTACTGAAAGGAGTTGGAGGACGATAGATTTATTCTTTCACAGATGAATTTTTAGGCTACCACCAGATAAGGATTGTGAAAGAGGATAGGAAAAAGACCACTTTCGTAATGGAATGGGGATGTTTTCAATACATGGTAATGTCGTTTGGTCTCAAGAATGCACCTACAATTTTTTCAAGGATAGTTGTCACTACATTTAAGGACTTCATTTATACATTCATGGTAGTGTACATGGATAACTAGACCATCTATGGGTTGTTAAAATACCACACTACGAATCTTCGGTTGATGTTAGAAAGATGTCGACAACATCATATCTCGTTCAATCTGAAGAAGTGTGTATTTTGTGCTCCATTTGGGATTATGATGGGATATATTATATGCAAGGAAGGTATATTTGTCGATCCTTCCAAGATTGCAGTAATTGATGACCTCCCAACACCGATGACAATAAAACAACTAAGGGTGACATTGGGTCACACAGGATATTACCGTAATTTCATAAGGGGATACGTAGCGATCACAACACCAATGGATAAAATATTAAAGAAAGATCCAGAATTTGAATGGAACGACGAATGTCAAAGAAGTCTCGATACTCTAAAGCATAAAATGGTAGCAACACTGATATTATTTTTTCCATATTGGACAAAGTAATTTCATGTCCATGTCGATGCTTCACCACTCGCATTAAGAGTGATTCTGGCTCAACTAGAGGAAGGAGCGATCGATCACCCAATCGCATTCGCAAGTCATAAGTTGTCTACTACATAAAAAAAACTACACAACCATAAAGAGGGAGGGATTCGCGATGGTTTATGCATTACAAAAATTTTGCCACTACCTCCTGGGAGGACATTTCAAAATGTTTACGGATCACTCTTCACTGAAGTACCTAGTTAACAATCCTGTCTTGGGAGGGGATATTTGTTGATGGTTATTACTATTCCAAGAGTTTGATTTCGAGATCATTTTGAAGCTGGGACAGTTGAATGTAGGAATTGATCATCTGTCAAGGATAGAGACAGGAGAGGAGCCAAGCATCATCGAGGATGTCTTACCTGATGTGCAATTATTTAGAATTAGAATGGTGGATAACCATTATGAGAAAATTGTCTATTTTTTTACGACAAGAAAAGAACTGGATGAATTCACCGCGAGCTATTAGAAGCAATAGGCCGTCAAAGCTATGTATTTCTAGCTAATCGAAAGACAGCTCTACAAAATGGGGTTGGATGAAATTCTACATCAATATGTGTTGTTGCATGAGCAAGAGAGAGTATTGTTAGAGGTGCATGACATAATTGTAGGAGGAAATTATGGAGGTTCCACAACTGCTAGAAAGATGCTCAAAGATATCTTATGGTGGCCGACAATGCACACTGATGCCGCAGATTATGCTAAAATCTATGATGCCTGTGAAAGGATGGGAAAGACGTCGTGATGGGAAAAGATGTCGCTAGTACCTAAAATAATGCTACAACCATTTGATAAATGGGATTTGTATTTTGTGGGACCCATCAATCCTCTAGGGAAACAAATGGGTACACGATATATTATTACTGCAATAGAATAACTGACACGATAGGCATAGGCAACAACAATGACAGATTATACATCTACGACAGTAGCTAGGTTCCTATCTGACAATGTGGTTACTCGATTTGGTTGTCCCAAGATATTGATGAGAGACCAAGGGAGTCACTTTGCCAATCAAACAATTATCGCGATGACTGAGGAATTTCAAATACAACATGAGAAGATTAATCCATATCACCCACAAGTGAATGCAATAGTCAAATCATTCAACGTCGTATTGGAACATGCGCTAACAAAGATATGCAATGTAAATCATGGCGATTGGGATCTGAAAATCCTTGTGATATTATGGGTCTACAGGACAACATGTAAAATATTGAGATGGAAAATTCCATTCAAACTTGTTTACAGACAAGAAGTGGGTCCTCCGCATCCAATCTGTTCAGTGGAACTTAGGGTCTCATCAATGGGACCCTCTCTAGGAAGAAGGATACTACTATCGCCCTATAACCAAATTGATTTAGTTTGCCCCTCCTGCACTTGGTCAGCTAATATTTCAAGCTAACCAAGAGACCCTAGCTCCATTTGAATACAGTGGGATCCATACACTCCAAGGCATACAACAAATGAGCCCGCGTGGTCAAGAGAGATGAACTAGTACCTGCAACCTTCTTGATGGTAAAGGCTATAGTCCTCAATGGTCTGTCTATAATATGCTTGATGGGAATATTCCCACCAACTAAATGAGTCCCGATCAAGAAGTGGTCATCAGTTAGGTCATATACGGACCCCTCACCACCTCATGGTATTTTCAATGTCACTAGTATTCCCCTACGGGATAGACCAGTTAGAAAATAAATGTCTTCTACATCTATTGTGAGAGTATGGGTATCCACTAGAAAATGATGATGGTCAGGATCCTGCATCTGCATCATATGCTCTAGCAGATGCACATAGGCTCCCATCCCTGGTATCTAGAAAAACTTGAGGAGGCCACACTCACAGAGGGCCCTCATAGTGACTGGATCATTGCTTTCCTAAGGTCATCTAGCTCGTGTTGTCTCTCTTTACATATGACCATCTTGCCTCTATTTTTCCCTGCAAAAACATTCAAACACCCATCACAAGAAAGTATAAATCATTTAAAGAAAGAAATACCTCTTAAAAATGACTATGTGTTGGTTTTTTGGGTGTCACGGCCGCTGGCGCACTGTCTGCTATAGGACAAAGCGCCTGTGCCTTTTCCCTTAGGTGACAGTGCACCTTCAGATCCCTTTCCTCTTTCGAGGGAAGCATCAACACATATCCCAAAAGGGAAAAAGGTTTCAGCCTGTATACGCATTGCCCCTTTGGGGGGGATTTTCACAAAAAACCAAACATTTTACCTTTAAAATAAGAAATTCACCCGTGAAAATGAAGGGATAAGAGTTAGATGTTACCTGGTACAAGAGGTTTGTGCAGAGGTGGTCCACAGCTCATGGAATCTACAACTGAAAATCAACTATCTTTAACCAAATTTCTCTCTCACTATGGTAAAAAAAGTCACAATGGTAAAAATTCACTATTTACCCTCTTTTCATAGTAATTTTGATTTTTATTTTCATTATTAAAATAAAAATATTTTAATTTTAGGGTTTTTTATCTTTTACTTTATATAGTTTTTATATGAAATTTGTCGTAAATTTATTTTTAAAGATTCCAAGTCTTATTTATGAAGCGTCGTGGTTATGTCGTAAGTTTCTTTTGTCTTTTTCACGCTTTGGGATAAGATGAAAAAGTATCGAGCGTCATTTATACCTTTGACATGCTCATTAAAAACCTAGTAAAAGGGTATCGATTATACTTTTTTTGTCTTTTTCAAACTCGTTAAAAGTGAATTATGAAAAATAGGACCTCTTATGGAGTCACATTTAAGCTCTTTTTAGACTCCTTAAAATGAAAAAATATTGCCAAGTGATCCTGTCTTCTTCACGCTCATAAAATTACTTGAAGAGTCATCTTTTCGATGATAGCTTACCCATTTTTTGGTTTGAATTGACTAATTACAAAAAAGGAATACTCTAGTTGACTTCAGCTAGAAGAGTTCTCTCAGGAATTATTTTATATTTTTTCAGGCCCTAGAGACTAAATCGTACGAAAAAGGACCTTTTTTAGTATTCTTCTATCTTCGTTCAGACTCTCTAAACATGAACGATAGCAAGTTATATTTCAATGGACTTGTTAAATTAAACACTGAGAGGCCCTCTTTTGGGAGCGATCCTCTCATCTCTCAGGTTCATAAAACATATGAGAATGCACTCATATTCCGATGAGCTACAACGAGTGTTTGTTACCCTCTTTGAACTCGTAAAAATGAAAAAGAGGAACTCATCCTTCATGATGAGGAAATTAAGGGAAAGGGGAATATCTTTTCATTTGTATCGATGTCAGCTCACAATCCATCTTTGAATGTGGCACCTATCTGCATTTTCATTTTTGAACAGTTGGGTATTCAACTTGTCTCCAAGTCGATCCACTTTCGTGAGTCACCTAACTCCTTTGATTCAATTCAAAGAATGTGTCGTCATATTCCTTGTATTACATCTGGTTTCTATCTCGTCACGTCAATGCTTCCAAGTCAATTTTCGTGCCACAATTTGTTCAAAGGATGTCTCTTTTCCAATCACACTCATCAGTAACTTTACCTTCCTATAAATTTGGTCGTGTCTAAATCAGTTTCAAGGTTGTTTCATCACTTCAAAATAAACTTTTTTTACATGTTTCATGTCAATGATCGGGGAAACATCATGGCCCTCCTTCAATGAGTCTATTCTTGTCAACTTTAGCACATCATCTAGGAATTAGATTTAGAAACCAAATCAAGTACCTTGAAGCATGCATTCCTCAATGGAAGGTTTCCTCGCTTTTGACAGTAGGTTTTCATCAATGACCTCCAATCGAAATATTATATCAAGTGTTCGAATTTAAAACCATTATTCACACTTGGGAGAATGTACTGAGATACCTTTGGGATCACTGACATCAATGGTGATTTCCAATGGACTTGTTAATAGTATACATTAATGATAGGTAATCAAGTGGTTTCTACCATGTTTGACATCAAGACATCTATTGACATGGTTATGATCGTATAGTTTGGGGATTGGAATGAACACCCTGATCGGTTAGGCCTCATTTGCATAGTTTCCTATCCTAAGGTTGCAATGGAAGATTATTTGAAGTCTTGACATGGATCCACATTGTATGTTTGGTGGTTATGTCCAATATTGAGTTTCGATAACATGGATCTACTTTGTACGTTCTATAGCCATGTTCCACTTTCTACGTCATTGATATTGGATCTACAGTGTATTTTTGGTATCCATGACATAGTCATCTTCATGGATCTGCAGTGTATTGATCTACAACCATGATTGAGTCAGAAAAGTGATTTACTGATCTTATTTCAGTTGTGAACTCATCTCTCTTTGACTTTGATACCAGACCGATGTATAGCAAATTATTTTACCTATCACATCCTTCTAGCTTCATACTTTGGGGAGAATTCTGTTGCACCTAAAATATCCACTGATTCCTAAGCACCCTTCATAGATTTGTCCAGGTATTCTTCTAGATGTTTTTTCCCACTATCGAGTAGGTTGGTGAACTTTCTCCCTTGTGACAGAGCATAGATGCCCATTGTCCATTGACATCAGGTGTTACCAGCGCCTACACCCAGTTCAAAAGGAGGGATGACGCCTTTACCCTCTGTGCAGGAAGCGTTGACAGAGTAGAAATGGGAAAAATGAATTTTTGAGAAGCTTCTATACGAAATCCCTCATGGAGGTAGTTCCTATCAACTAAGGAGAGGTGGAATTAGACCTCCTCACCCATAGGGATCATCCCCTATCAATTTCCTAAAGAATCTCATCTCATATGATCCTCCCTCGGCCTATAAAATAATCCTTCAAGAACCATGTGAGGGGAGACCAAGAAGACCATCCTTATTTTGTTGGATTGAAGTCTGGTATTGAGGCAAAGTTGAGTGAGTTTGTGTGAGTTTGGAGTGTTGTGAGTGTGTTTTAAGACCATTGTGGAAGAAAAAGAGGTCAACATCAAGGCTTTGGTTGTAGCTTTACCTTCTTATTTGATTAATACAAAAGTGTTCCCCTTTCCCATATTTGATTTATGTTAATATCAGTTAAATATTATTAGATTCCTTGATCACTAATATGGATTGTTAATCTATCGGGTTACTCCCATCTTGTTGTCTTGTTTTCTTGAGGCTTCTTTGCAAGTATTGTAGATCACATGGATAGTAGTGGAACAAAGACTAAAGATTGCATATCTGGGGTATAAGAGTGATTTCATTAGTAGATTAACCATCTAGGGAAAGGATATACTTCCAAAGCATAGGAATATCAATTCTGAACCGTAATACACTACGTCAAAGACATGAATAAAACATAATGCAAAGAAATAACAGGAAACACATGCACGCAAGGAAAGGAAAGCTCAGACTGCAACAAAGAAATAGAAAGGAATTATTACATCCAAAGGTCGGCATCCAACTTTGTTTCTTGTATTAAAGATGGATAAAATTACATAAGAACAAAAAATATCTCATTTTTTTACCAAAACCAACAACCTTCTCCCTTAGCGGGGAGTATCTTTTATAGTGCTTCAGGCCCTCGAAATAGGGAGAGAAATCAGTTACAATCACGACCAAAACTTTAACAAAATAGAACATCACGTATCTACCATGGTTTACATATATAAAACAAAAAATTATGGAGCAAATGCACATGCTAGTCTTAACGGTAGTGCAACGTCTCTGGCATCGAGCTCTCTTTTCTTGAAAACGAAGGTTCAGGACATCCCTTGGTGGCTCATTGCTGACTTCGCTCGAACCATTTATCTTCCTGTTGAGTTTGCAACATGTCTTTTTATTTCTGGGTTATTTTTGTTCATTCTATGCTCAAAGGCACCTTTCTACATGGGCTTATAGTTGGCAAGAAGGTTTGTGATCCTTTTAATTTTAGGGTTTTTTTATCTTTTACTTTATATAGTTTTTATATGAAACTAGTCATAAATTGATTTTTAAAGATTCCAAGTCTTATTTATGAAGCTTCGTGGTTATGTCGTAAGTTTCTTTTGTCTTTTTCACACTTTGGGATAAGATGAAAAAGTATCAAGCGTCGTTTATACCTTTGACATGCTCATTAAAAACCTAGTAAAAGGGTACCAAGTATACTTTCTTTTGCTTTTTCAGACTCGTTAAAAGTGGTTTATGAAAAATAGGACCTCTTATGGAGTCACATTTAAGCTCTTTTTAGACTCCTTAAAATGAAAAAATATTTCCAAGTGATCTTGTCTTCTTCACGCTCGTAAAATTACTTGAAGAGTCATCTTTCCGATGATAGTTTACCCATTTTTTGGTTCAAATTGACTAATTAGAAAAAGGAATGCTCTAGTTGACTTCAGCTAGAAGATTTCTCTCAAGAATTATTTTATACTTTTTCAGGCCCTAGAGACTAAATCGTACGAAAAAGGACCTTTTGGAGTCTTCTTCTGTCTTCATTCAGACTCTCTAAACATGAACGATACCAAGTTAGATTTCAATGGACTCATTAAATTAAACACTGAGAGACCCTCTTTTGGGAATGATCCTCTCATTTCTCAGGTTCGTAAAACATATGAGAATGGACTCATCTTCCAATGAGCTACAACGAGTGTTTGTTACCCTCTTTGAACTCGTAAAAATGAAAAAGAGGAACTCATCCTTCGTGATGAAGAAATTAAGGGAAAGGGAAATATCTTTTCATTTGTATCGATGGAAGCTCACAATCCATCTTTGAACGTGGAACCTGTCTGCATTGTCATTTCTGAACAGTTGGGTATTCAACTTGTCTTCGAGTCGATCCACTTTCGTGAGTCACCTAACTCCTTTGATTCAATTCAAAGAATGTGTCATCATATTCCTTGCATTACATCTGGTTTCTATCTCATCAAGTCAATGCTTCCAAGTCAATTCTCATGACACAATTTTTTTAAAGGATGTCTCTTTTCCAATCACACTCATCAGTAACTTTACCTTCCTATAAATTCGGTCGTGTCTAAATCAGTTTCATGGTCGTTTCATCACTTCAAAATAAAATTTGGTTCCATGTTTTGTGTCAATGATGGGGGAAACATCATGGCCCTCCTTCGATGAGTCTATTCATGTCGACTTAAGCACGTCATCCAGGAATTAGATTTAGAAACCAAGTCAAGTACCTTGAAGCATGCATGCCTCAATGGTAGGTTTTCTCTCTTTCGACAGTAGGTTTTCATCAATGACCTCCGATCGAAATATTCTATCAAGTGTTCAAATTCAAAACCCTTATTCACACTTGGGAGAATGTACTGAGATACATTTGGGATCATTGACATCAATGGTGATTTACATCGCACTTGTTAATAGTATACATTAATGACTAGTAACCAAGTGGTTTCTACCATGTTCGACATCAAGACATCTATTCACATGGTTATGATCGTATCGTTTGGGGATTAGAATGAAGAGCCTGAGTGGTTAGGCCTCATCTACATTGTTTCCTATCCACAAGTTGCAATGGAAGATTATTTGAAGTCCTGACATGGATCCACATTGTATGTTTAATGGTTATGTCAGGTATTGAGTTTGGATAACATGGATCTACTTTGTATGTTCTGTAGCCATGTTCCACTTTATACATCATTGATATTGAATCTACAGTGTATTTTTGGTAGCCATGACATAGTCATCTTCATGGATCTCTAGTGTATTGATCTACAGCCATGATTCAGTCAGAAAAGTGTGTTACTAATCTTATGTTAGTTGTGAACTCGTCTCTCTTTGCCTTTGATACCAAACTGATGTATAGAAAAGTATGTTTCCTATCACATCCTTCTAGCTTCATACTTTGGGGGGAATTATATTGCACCTAAAATATCCACTAATTCCTGAGCACCCTTCATAGATTTGGCCAGGTATTCTTCTGGATTTTTTTTCCCACTATTGAGTAGGATGGTGCACTTTCTCCCTTGTGACAGAGCATCGACTCCTGTTGTCCATTCACATCAGGAACTGACGACGCCTACACCTAGTTCACAAGGAGCGATGACACCTTTACCCTCTGTGTAGGAATCGCCAACAGAGTTAAAATGGGAAAAAATGAAGTTTTGAGAAGCTTCTATACGAAATCCCTCATGGACATAGTTCCTATCAGCTAAGGAGAGGTGGAATTTTACCTCCTCACCCATCGAGATCATCCCCTATCAATTTCCTAAAGAATCTCATCTCATATGATCCTCCCTCGGCCAGAAAATAATCCTTCAATAACCATGTGAGGGGAGACCAAGATGACCATCCTTATGTTGTTGGATTGAAGTCTGGTATTGAGGCAAAGTTGGGTGAGTTTGTGTAAGTGTGGAGTGTTGTGAGTGTGTTGTGAGACCATTGTAGAAGAAAAAGAGGTCAACGTCAATGCTTTGGTTGGACCTCTACCTTCTTATTTGATTAATACAAAAGTGTTCCCCTTTCCCATATTTGATTTGTGTTAATATCAGTTAAATATTATTATATTCCTTGATCACTACTATGGATTTTTAATCTATCAGGTTACTCTCATCTTGTTGTCTTATTTTCTTGATGCTTCTTTGCAAGTACTGTAGATCACATGGATAGTAGTGGAACAAAGACTAAAGATTCCATATCTGGGGTATAAGAGTGATTTTATTAGTAGCTTAACCATCTAGGGAAAGGATATACTTTCGGAGCATAGGAATATCAATTCTGAACCCTTATACACTACGTCAAAGACATGACTAAAACATAATGCAAAGAAATAACAGGAAACACATGCACACAAGGAAAGGAAAGCACAGATTGCAACAAAGAATAGACATGAATTATTACATCCAAAGGTCGGCATCCATCTTTGTTTCTTGTATTAAAGATGGATAAGATTACATAAGAACAAAAAATCTCTCAAGTTTCAACCAAAACCAACAACCTTCTCCCTTACTGGGGAGTATCTTTTATAGTGCTTCAAGCCCTCGAGACTAACCTTGAAATAGGGACAGAAATCAGTTACAATCACGACCAAAACTTTAACAAACTAGAACATGGCATATCTGCCACAGTTTACATATATAAAACAAAACATTATGGAGCAAATGCACATGCTAGTCTTAACGGCAGTGCAACGTCTCTGGCCTCGGGCTCGCTTGTCTTGAAAAAGAAGGTTCAGCCCTTCCCTTGGTGGCTCATTGTTGACTTCGCTCGAACCATTTATCTTCCTGTTGGGTTTGCAATGTGTCTTTTTCTTTTTGGGTTATTTTTTTTCATTTTATGCTCAAAGGAACCTTTCTGCATGGGCTTATAGCTGGCAAGAAGGTTTGTGATCCTTTTAATTTTAGGGTTTTTAATCTTTTACTTTATATAGTTTTTAAATGAAATTGGTCCTAAATTGAATTTTAAAGATTCCAAGTCTTATTTATGAAGCGTCGTGGTTATGTCGTAAGTTTCTTTTGTCTTTTTCACGCTTTGGGATAAGATGAAAAAGTATCGAGCGTCGTTTATACCTTTGACATGCTCATTAAAAACCTAGTAAAATGGTATCGAGTATACCTTTTTTTCTTTTTCAGACTCATTAAAAGTGGTTTATGAAAAATAGGATCTCTTATGGAGTCACATTTAAGCTCTTATTAGACTCCTTAAAATGAAAAAATATTGCCAAGTGATCTTGTCTTCTTCACGCTCGTAAAATTACTTGAAGAGTCATCTTTTCGACGATAGTTTACCCATTTTTCGGTTTTAATTGACTAATTACAAAAAGGAATACTCTAGTTGACTTCAGTTAGAAGAGTTCTCTCATGAATTATTTTATACTTTTTCAGGCCCTAGAGACTAAATCGTACGAAAAAAGGACCTTTTGGAGTCTTCTTTTGTATTCGTTATGACTCTCTAAACATGAACGATACCAAGTTAGATTTCAATGGACTCATTAAATTAAACACTGAGAGACCCTCTTTTCGGAATGATCCTCTTATTTCTCAGGTTCATAAAACATATGAGAATGGACTCATCTTTCGATGAGCTACAGCGAGTGTTTGTTACCCTCTATGATCTCGTAAAAATGAAAAAGAGGAACTCATCCTTCGTGATGAGGAAATTAAGAGAAAGGGGAATATCTTTTCATTTGTATCAATGGCAGCTCACAGTCCATATTTGAACATGGCACATGTCTGCATTTTCATTTTTGAACAGTTGGGTATTCAACTTGTCTCCGAGTCGATCCACTTTCATGACTCCCCTAACTCCTTTGATTCAATTCAAAGAATGTGTCGGCATATTCCTTGCATTACATCTGGTTTCTATCTCGTCAATTCAATGATTCCAAGTCAATTGTCGTGCCGCAATTTTTTCAAAGGATGTCTCTTTTCCAATCACACTCATCAGTAACTTTACCTTCCTATAAATTTGGTCGTGTCTGAGTTAGTTTCATGGTTGTTTCATCACTTAAAAATAAACGTTTGTTCCATGTTTCATGTCAATGATGGGGGAAACATCATGGCCCTCCTTCGACGAGTCTATTCATGTCGACTTCAGCACATCATCCAGGAATTAGATTTAGAAACCAAGTCAAGTACCTTGAAGCATGCATGCCTCAATGGCAGGTTTCCTCGCTTTTGACAGTAGGTTTTCATCAATGATCTCCGATCGAAATATTCTATCAAGTGTTTGAATTCAAAACCCTTATTCACACTTGGGAGAATGTACTGAGATACCTTTGGGATCATTGATATCAATGGTGATTTCCATCACACTTGTTAACAGTATACATGAATGACTGGTAATCAAGTGGTTTCTACCATGTTTGACATCAAGACATCTATTCCCATGGTAATGCTTGTATCATTTTTGGATTGGAATGAAGACCCTGAACGGTTAGGCCTCATATGCATAGTTTCCTATCCTCAGGTTGCACTGGAAGATTATTTGAAGTCCTAACATGGATCCACATTGTATGTTTGGTGGTTAAGTCCAGTATTGAGTTTGGATAACATGGATCTACTTTGTATGTTTTGTAGCCATGTTCCACTTTCTACGTCAATGATATTGGATCTACAGTGTATTTTTTGTAGCCATGACATAGTCATCTTCATGGATATGCAATGTATTGATCTATAGCCATGATTGAGTCAGAAAAGTGAGTTACTAATCTTATGTAGTTGTGAACTCGTCTCTCTTTTCC
Source organism: Pseudotsuga menziesii (assembly GCA_001517045.1). NCBI lineage: Eukaryota > Viridiplantae > Streptophyta > Pinopsida > Pinales > Pinaceae > Pseudotsuga > Pseudotsuga menziesii. The sequence goes on from LPNX010342859.1 coordinate 158,880, forward strand.
TTTGATACCACACTGATGTATATCAAATTATTTTACCTATCACATCCTTCTAGCTTCATACTTTGGGGGGAATTCTGTTGCACCTAAAATATCCATTGATTCCTGAGCACCCTTCATAGATTTGGCCAGGTATTCTTCTAGATGTTTTTCCCACTATTGAGTAGGTTGGCGCACTTTCTACCCTATGATAAGGTGTCGATGCCTGTTTTCCATTGACATCATGCATTTCCAGCACCTACACCCAGTTCACAAGGAGCGATGACGCCTTTACCCTCTGTGCAGGAAGCATCAACAGAGTTAAAATGGGAAAAATGAAGTTTTGAGAAGCTTCTATACGAAATCCCTCATGGAGGTAGTTCCTATTAGCTAAGGAGAGGTGGAATTCGACCTCCTCACCCATAGGGATCATCCCCTATCAATTTACTAAAGAATGTCATCTCATATGATCCTCCCTTGGCCTATAAAATAATCCTTCAAGAACCATGTGTGTTGTTCAGGAATAAACACCCTTATAACTGAGGGTTTGGGGTTACCAACGTACTTCTAAAACTTACAGGCAATCAACTTTAAAGTACAAAAAGGAAATAGGAATATATAGTGGACTCACCCGATTAATGACGGTTGATCCAATCTTTGTCTTCTCCCTCTCTGCTCCTCTCCAAAGCTTTCAGGGATGCACCTCCTTCACCTGCAAAGAGACAATTCTCCAAGTACAATCTTATACATGTATATATGAAAAGTTAGATGAACAATATATAGAGTTCTTAATCGAAAATATTCATCAAACAATGATACATGAAAGAGCTCAACACAAAGTTGGAAGAATAATTCTCTTTATTAACAATAGTGAATGAGATAAGTGTACAACCCAACGCCTGAAACAAGGAATCCTCTGCAACCAAAGGATTCTGAGTTCTGTTGCTCCAAAGACTTCTGAAGATATACCACCAGCATAACTTTGCTCTCCAAGATTGATTGATTAATGCCCTCCCCAAGGCCTATATTTATACTTTAGGAAATAGAGCAGTTTCGAAGGTTGAGGAGGTTGAGACAGTTGAGATAGTTAATGATTAGGGTTCAACAAATATTCATTAATCGTGTTTTATTAGTTTTAATGTTGAATGGATTTGTATGCGAGTATTGATACTGGAAAACTGTGTATGACACGTGAGTTTCTATAAGGGAAACCAGCGTACAGATCTATACGCGGGTTGCAATGAAGATACTCGCGTACAGTATGCGGAATGCTATGGAGATAGTCGCATATGTACATGAGTTGCTGTGGAGATAGTCGCGTACAGCATTCAACATATGAAAAGGTAAAATGGCAAGCTGGTTGGATAGTGAATGCATCTCATGTCATGCCCATCTATAGTGTTTAGTCAACCTTCAATCCATAAGTGTACTTTTGTGTGAAACATATGAAGTGTCAGAACTCGGATGAAGAAGTTTCATTTGGGTTGATAACAGATGCCCCCTAATGTGTGAAGTCAGAGGGAAGCGATGGCCGAAATACATTATAATCATTATCTTTGGAGAACTTAGAAATCCAATGGAGCAGAGGTAGTACCTGAAACAAATACATAATAATGTCATATAAAAAGTCATATATGAGGATGCTATGTTCAATATACTGGAACGCTAGCTCCTTTACAATGTTTGAGTACATCATATAATACGGGTACAAGACCCCGTATATTACAAAGGTGGATCGAAGCCACAATATACAATAATGATGAGTCTTCAAAGATCTAGAAGTTGTGTAAATGGATCGAACATAATCTTGTGCAACTTAGTCCATAGATAGAGAACTAAGGTCTTCATAAACAATCCCAAAGAACCAATACAATCCAAGCCATGTGAATAAATGTAGGTTGAAGTCGAACATGGATTCGATTCAACAGATTGCCAATCAATAGGTGATAATTGACAACTGAAGCAAAGGAATTCACCAATAATGAAAGTGAATCCTAAGGTATGATCATCAAAACTCTAGGTCTTCATCGTCAGGAACTGGTGATGCAGAACCATACTGTGATAAGGAAGGCAATAGATCCTCCAACGGATCACAAGAATGACTAGGAACTGGGTAAAGGAAGGGAGACACAAGTGATAACAGATATGACAATGATGGGATCAATATATAGATCAGACATTAAGTTAAGTCCTTGAACAGTGAGCACAACACAGAGATGACCCAAGGCAGCTTTTAACTTTATAGATAGAACAACTAGATGTATCTGTCATGTAGGAGACATGATGAGATTCCCTAGGTAGAACTGACAAGAGGAGTAGTAATAAACTTGAAGTAATAGCTGAACTGAAATTGAACACTAAGACATGGGTATAGAAAAAAATAGAGCGTGCTATGTTCAAGGATGACATGCTGCCACTAAATGAAAACCAAGAGAAAACTTGTTCCTTACATTCCTTGTTAAATTTTAACGAGTCCAGGAAAGTCAACTCGGATCTCTCTTCATTTTTTCACAAGCTTGAAGAGAAGAGAGAATAATGCCTGATAGTGTCACTGATTCGTGGATTTAATGAGACTGAACTAGTACATGCTCAATGGTGTTTTCATAGTTTAGAGAGACTAAAATCTCCAAAGAAGACTCTAGGGGGATACTTTTTCGTACAATTTAGTCTCCTGAGGCCAAAAAAGTATAAAACATACCAAAGAAGAACTCTCTTAACTTCTGAAGAAGAAAAGGTACACCTTTTTCGTACTTAGTCAGGAAGGTCCGAAAAAGGTTAAATTACCACCTACCCAACGCTCCTTCAAAAGCAGCATATAGCCTAAGTTTTACGAGTGTGAAGGAAGGCAAGATCACTTGGAAAGATCCATTTGATTACGAGAAATGGGGCTTACAACAATAAACTTGATGCTTTGTTCTTTAGTGTTTAACGAGCATGACAAAGACATAAAGTACACTCGGAATCTTTTTTATGTTTAGGTTCATAGCACGAAAAAGAGAAAAATAAGCTCATACCGGGGGTTCCTTTTCCATAAGTTTAGTCCCTCAGGTCCGGAAAAGTGATAAACCTATGCCTAAGAATACTCTTCTAAATTCCGAAGAAAAGAGAGTGTTCCTTTCTCATATTATTCCACATGGTCCAAGAAAGTCATAACCTACCACCAATGTGGATGCCCATTCACATATTCTTAACGAGCCTAAACAGACAAATTTACTTGGCAGTCAAGTCTATTTTGAGGAGTCAGACCTGGGCCTAAAGAAACTCAATATCTTTCCCATGAATTTTTAACGAGTCCGTAAAATTCAACTCATGGCCTCCTTACTGTTTTTAACGAGCTCGAAGGAGAGAAAAAAGAATGCTCTAAATTCGAGGAGACAAGTGTCATAGGCAGGAGAAACTAGTTCCAAGCGCAAGGAACATGAGCAAGATAAAGACACTCAGGAATGTCTCCTCAAGGTAAAGGGTGTCTAGGTGTAAAGACAAAATGATATAAGGCTTAGCGACAATGAGAACAAAGATGACGGCTTATACAATGAGCTAAAAGCATGGAAGCTAGCATTAGGCTAATAAGCGCGAGCAGGGCACATGAAAATGCATTTACAACTTGAACATCAAGGTGAGGCTAGTAAACAGTTGTGAATCCAACTAAAAATCCTGTCTCCAAGAAATAACAACATCAAAATCATATTCAGAAGAAAATTTCTGATGTAGGTCACTTTGGCAGAAACACATGTGACTTTGCTATCTTCTACAAAAAGGAAAGTCAAGGCAGAATCAACCGAAGAAGATTCTATAGAACCGAGGCTCGAGGGTTTATAATCAGTAAGATCAACCTCAGAAGGAAAGAAAAAATCAATAATGGAGATAGAGTCTTTAGGAACAAACTCAGTATCACAGGAGTTGAAAAATTCATAAGGAAAATCAAACTCATCAGGATCACTGACTTGTTGTTCGAAGGGACAGTCAAAAGACTCAACAAGACCAACAGAAGAATAAAGTTCATGATTACTAGGAAAATCATGGTTAGGATTAGGCACAACTGAACCAACATCCAACAGAATATCAGACTGTATCAAAGACTCTAGGAAGACTCCATTCAAAGGAAGGAGATCATCTGAGATAGGACACATGTCTAAACTTTCAAATGGATCAACAGAGTGGAGAGCATGCTCCATAGTCTGTATAGGATGGCTCACCTGTTCAACTGCTGGAACCAAGTCCTGCGAAGGTAAGCATGAAAACAGAGGTTGCTTCTCAATAGCAATTGAACGCAAAGGACATGAGGCCACATAGCTCACCTGTGGTGGGGTAGTGTCTATAGAAACACTGGGAATCGATAAAGGAAATACCTGGTCTCTAGTTGGGTCAGGAGAAGGATCAAGAAAATCCAACTGATTGATAGTGACAATTTCTTCGCCATGATTAAAGTATATCAACCAAAAGAATGTTGACACCACATCTTGTATGGCATATACATAATCATGTCCAAGGAGCATATTGAAGTCCAAGGGGTCTTCTATCATCATGAAGTCAACTAAGACAGGCTTCCCACCCAAAGTAACAGGTATTTGAGCAAGAATTCCCAAGGCTATATAAGTTCTTCTATCAAACGCCAGTAACTAACTAGCAGTCGACACAAGGCTAGGAGATCCCATGCCTCGCCAAGCACGAGCAAACAAAATACTAATTGAGCCTCCTTCATCAACAATACAATGAGCAATCATGTATGATTGAACTTTGACCTTTATATGGAATGGTGCATCAAAAGGAAGTCGTGGCTCAGCTAGGCTATCCCAATCAAAGGAAGCAATCTGAGAGCTTGTTGGGGATTGATCTGAAGCAAGTTCAGTGCCCCCTTGTTCAGTAAGTTTTGAACTAGCAGTGAAGAAAATGTGACTAGCTAACACTTCACTCTCCAAAGGAATAGTGGGATTGATCGACAATGGAATCAATTCAACCGCTTCATGAAAGTCACTCTCTGAAGGGAGAGTGGGATTGACCAAATATGACATTGGTTCAATAACATCATTATCACTCTCCGAAAGAAGTGTGGGATCAACCACTTCATCAACCAAAGGTTGAGTAGGTTGCTGAGAAACTACAGGTTGTTCAGGAGAAGTAAATTCTTGAGTCTCGGACCACACTCTTCGCACCTCTGCGATAGCAAGGCACTGGTGAGTAAGATGATCTCCCTCGCATAGCTTACAAGGTAACTTAAGTTTGCACTTCGAATGACCAGTTTTCTCAACGGTGTCAACATGACTAGTAGTGGCTAACTGTTTGCTCTCAACATGACCTACAGAGGTTGATATTTTGCCACCAGCATGAACTACAAAGGCTGGGTGACTGGGTCCAACCTGACTAAAAGAGGTTGGTTGTTGAAAAAATTCAGAATGTTCAAAAACAGGATGACCATGAAACCAAACTCTTCACACCTCCGTGATAGAAGGGCATTTATAAGTAAGGTGGTCTCCCTCACAAAGCTTACAAGGAAACTTGGGCTTGTGTTTAGAACGGTTAGTCTTTTCAACAGTGTCAACATGACTCGCAGTTGCTGACGGATTTTCTTCAGCATGAACCACAGAGCCTGAGAGACTGCCCCCAGCATGACTTGCAGAGGCTGAGAGATTGGGTCCAACATGACCTGCAGAGGTTGGATGGGCACCACCAGCATGAACTACAGAGGCTGAATGGTGAATATCAACTTGACTTGCAGAGGTTGAGTGCTTAGATCCAACATGACCTGTAGAGGTTGGATAGGTGCCCCCAGCATGAACTGCAGAGGTTGCATGGTGAATATCAACTTGACTTGTAGAGTTTGAGTGCTTAGATCCAACATGACCTACAGAGGTTGGATAGGTGCCCCCAGCATGAACTACAAAGACTGAGTGGTGAGGTTCAACTTGACTTGAAGAGGTTGAACAGGTGCCCCCTTTCTTATGTGCTTTCTTCCTATTCCTTCTTCTTTTACTCCTTTTAGACTGTCGGTTACTAGCATCAGTACTTTCACCACATGAGGTAGAAGGAGGAGGAGAATCAACTACAGGTGAAGGAGAAGCATTTTTTTTTATGCCCTTGATATAAGGAGCTTACTTGAGAAGAACCAGGAGCATTGAGGATAGTTGGAGTGGAAAACAACCACACTGGTATCCCTAGGGTGAATCTAGGTAGATTCAGGGTGGCCATCAAGGGAACACCAACATTCCCTGTGAGAGGAATAGTACAAGGAGTTCCCGGCAAGGGGATCTCTTGGTTGGTGATCAAAGGGGTGTTGGCCATAGTTTCAAATAATAATATAGAGTCTGAGGTTGACAGGCGACCAAAAGTACCAAGCACACACATGAAGGCAAACTAAGTACAAACAAACCACACGGCACTCACTAAAAAATTCCTAAAGCCAAACAGACAAACAGGTATAAGATACGCTTTCCAAAAGAAAGCTGATAGATAGTTACTTGACATCCCTATATATGTTCTTAGGCACAAGCGGAGGAATCACCCACCGCCCTCCCACACCTTCTACCGGGGTTACCTTCCAAGCCCGTCCAAGGTCAACCAGAAATAGCCTTTCGATGTACCTGTGTATGAACCCTAGATTTCAAAGAGACTAAATGCTACCTTAACTATATTGACAGTCTGGGGAGACCATCGCAATCCTGGTTCTTACGCATGGGCAGGGTAGCAAAGCCCAAAATCCTGTCTAAGACAGAATCCCTGAATGCGCAAAAACCTTGGTCTACGCTTTGACAAGGAATCGGAGGGTTATCTCCTCAGTCCAAATCTCCACGTGGCCTCGTGCTTAACTCCCATTTGATAGGAGCTTCCCAGATAAAATCAACATAGAAGAGGATTTACCTAGTGATTTGCCAACTACGTCTAAATTTTAATACTTGTGGAGAGTTAAAACTCCCTATCCCACAAGTCTTGCCTGAGCTAGTTGGTGTATGACCCTACAAAATAAAACTTACTAATAATTTTTAAATTATATCATTTATTTTAAGGGGTTTTTTTTGTCAGGGGGTAAATGGCGTGAAACTTATGTGTTTTTTTGACTCAAAGTTGAAACAAAATGACTAAGCAAAGAGAAACTAAAATGCAAAAAACAAAAACTATTCTCTTTCTTTTCAAATAGAAACTTGAAAGGCATAAAAGAACAATTTCTTCTTTTTTTTTCAAAAACAATGATATGCCACGAAATCTATACTAAAAAACTAATCTACATGCATATAAAACAAACATGTGTTTTTTTCATTTTTCTTTCATAAATGCAAAAGAAAAACAGCCTATCAACTAATGCAAGCAAGTAATGTAAGCAAAGCAAATAGACAACTACTATGCACCTAAATGCACAATTCTTGAGTATGCTTGAAATAAATTAAATGTATAAAGTAAGTAAAATGAACCAAAGCAGATTCATAAAACCAAAGATCAACCAGGCTAAGGAAGACTTGGAAAAACCTAGCTTGGGAAGACACAATGAATGGAAATCACTGAAATCAAACAAAGGCAAGGGACCAACCAACCCTATCCAGAGATAGAAAAGGATAAAAATGGTGTCTAGAACCATGATCACTGATTCAGACAACCATCACTCAAACCTCTCCCCCAATAGGCAAATCCACTTCAAGTTGCTAACAGAATGACAATCCAAGCAATAAAAACTCAAGGGCTTACTAGGAAGCACAAAGTATGGCTATCAAGGTCATCAAACTTATATTGCAATGTTAAAATTAAAGACCACTAAGCAAAACAAAATCCAAAGAGGGACAGGGACAAGCAAGCCCTAACCCAAAAATTTTGTTGCTCAGGCTTGTACACGACTGTGTACAAGAGAAACCCGTGTACTATACGCGACTGTGCAATAGAGCAACCCATGTACACAGACCTCTGTATGCAACTGTGTAGTATAGCAACCCACGTACACGAGTTAAATTTTTCAAAAAAGATAAAAATTACAAAGGTATTCAAACACCACTGCAAGTATGAACCAAGACAAGACACCACACACTGAATCAAAGCAAAGACTAGGCACAGATCTACAAATTTAACCCACAGCAATCTAGGCTCCCCAGCGAAGTCACTAGTTCTGTTGTTCATGAATAAAAAACCTTATAACCGAGGGTCTGGGGTTACCAACGTGCTTCTAAAACTTGCAATAAATCATCTTTAAAGTACAAAAAGGAAATAGGAAGATATAGTGGACTCACCCGATTAACGATGGTTGATCCAAGCTTTGTCTTCTCCTGCTCTGCTCCTCTCCAAAGCTTGCAGGGATGCACCTCCTTCACCTACAAAGAGACAATTCTCCTAGTACAATCTTATAAATGTATATATGACAAGTTAGATGAACAATATATAGAGTACTTAATCAAAAAATATTCATCAAACAATGATACATGAAAGAGACTCAACACAAAGTTGGAAGAAGAATTCTCTTTATTAACAATACTGAATGAGATAAGTGTACAACCCAATGCCTGAAGCAAGGACTCCTCTGCAACCAAAGGATTTTGAGTTCTGTTGCTCCAAATACTTCTGAAGATATACCACTAGCATAACTTTTCTCTCCAAGATTGATTGATTAATGCCCTCCCTAAGGCCTCTATTTATACTTTAGGAAATAGAGCAGTTTTGAAGGTTGAAAGAGTTGAGATAGTTAATGATTAGGGCTCAACAAATCTCCATTAATCGTGTTTTATTATTTTTAATGTTGAATGGATGTGTATGCGAGTATTGATACTGGAAACCCGTGTATGACACGTGAGTTTCTATAAGGGAAACCCGCGTACAGATCTGTACACGGGTTGCAATGAAGATACTCGCGTACAGTACGCAGGATGCTGTGGAGATAGTCATGTATGTATGAGAGTTGCTATGGAGATAGTCGTGTACGGCATTCAATATATGAAAAGGTAAAATGGCAAGCTGGTTGGATAGTGAATGCATCTCATGTCATGCCCATCTATAGTGTTTAGGAAACCTTCAATCCATAAGTTTCCTTTTGTGTGCCAACATATGAAGTGTCGGCACTCGGACGGAGAAGTGCCATTTGGGTTGATAACAATGTGAGGGGAGACCAAGAAGACCATACTTATGTTGTTGGATTGAAGTCTGGTATTGAAGCAAAGTTGAGTGAGTTTATGTGAGTGTGGAGTGTTGTGAGTGTGTTGTAAGACCATTGTGGAATAAAAAGAGGTCAACATCAAGGCTTTGGTTGTAGATTTACCTTCTTATTTGATTAATACAAAAGTGTTCCCCTTTCCCATATTTGATTTTTGTTAAGATCAATCAAATATTATTAAATTCCTTGATCACTAATATGGATTGTTAATCTATCAGGTTACTCTCATCTTGTTGTCTTGTTTTCTTGATGCTTCTTTGCAAGTACTGTAGATCGCATGGATAGTAGTGGAACAAAGACTAAAGATTGCATATCTAGGGTATAAGAGTGATTTCATTAGTAGATTAACCATCTAGGGAAAGGATTGTTATGGAGAGAAATTCCTATGGCTTGGGGTACCACAATAGACAGCTTGACTCCAGAAATCAATCATTTCCTATATGCAAGAGAAACCAAATATCTAACACTAAAGGATCTCGATTCGTACCTTATTTCGGACGGTTGATGTAGATCCCCATTGAGCTTTCCAACTCCAGCTTGAATTGATTAATTGCTTCCTCAACATTCAATAAAAAAGACAAGCATGCTATATATAATTGTGTTAGACCTACTCTAGCATATATAATCAATAACATATAAGCATTTAAAATCATCCCTGGATCAAATATTCATTCAAATACACATTATTGGACAGGAAAAGATATTTCTATTAATATAAAAAAAATATTACAATAGAGACAACCTCTGTCGGCACGTCTGCGAATCAGAGAAATTGAGTCCCCCACTTGGGCCTCCACCACTTCAATCCTCCATCTCTCGATAGCAAGCTCGCAAGCAAAGGGCCAGCTTGGGAAGAACACAAAAGTGCTCCAAGGGACAAAGGGATGCAGACTCAAGTATATGCTCTGGCAACAATGGACTATAGTTTTCTTGCTCTCAATTCCTCATTCCTTCAATGTATCCAAAGGTTCCTTATATAGCTCTTTAATGGGGTAATGAAAGGTCGAATCCGAGCGATCTCGAGGCATAGGGAAGGCCAGGAGACAAGTGAGTTGAACCCATATCAAGCAAAACTCCAAAATAATTTGGCCTTTTTCACACATCCCGATATACACGCTTTTAGGGGTCAAACCCGCATATATATGCGAGAAAGGGTTTAAAAGTCACGTATAGAAAATTTTGCATGTTTTTAGGGATGATCTTGGAAACATCAAAGGAACAAAAATGGTCCATGGGGTCTAAGGAGTCTACAAAGGGACAGGGAAGGCCATAAAAATTTGATTCACCATGTGTGTTAAAATCATCTATAACAGATGGCCCCTAATGTGTGAGGTTAGAGGGGTCATACGATGGCCTTATAAGTCCATCCCATAAGTGAAGTGATGAAGAACCTAGTGGAAGAACCAGCCATCTAATCAGCACTATACAATGATACAACTCTACACATAACTACAAATACATATAGCAGTCCTAGATACATAAGAGTACAATTCCCATGAATAGGCATGATACAATATGACATATGTGGTCATCGCCACATACAATATTAATAGATCAGAATATCCAAGATGAAGATATACAAAGAATCATGATCTCCATGAAGACTGGAGATATATAATGAATCAAGATCTCCATAATGGCTGGAAATGTCTGACATATACTAGAATCAAGTCACGAGAGCTAAAATCTCATGAACACTGGCACGATCAAGGAGGTAGCATATAAGAGATGCCACCAGTCTGGAAGGTCTTCTACACAAACCGCTACAACTACATGTCCTACTATCTGAATAGAGGTGTTGAGGTAAATCATAGTAGTCCATCATCTGATTACCAGTCATTGATGTATACCGTTAACAGACGGGAGATCACCCACCGATAATGAAAATGGGAATCAAGGTACTAGAGTGCAAACTAACAAGTTTGAATAAATGTGTTGAGTTTGAACACTTGAGAGAATCCATCAATCAGGGGACATTGATGTATTCCCAAAAAACTATCGATGGTGAGAGAACCTGCCACTGATGACTGCAAGTCTCAAGGCACTCAAAAATGACTCTAGATTCCTATCCCAGAATAAATGATCTGAAGTCGATGGGATGAAATCCGCTAGAAGGAGGGCATTAAGGCATCCCCCATCATCCAACACAAGGTACTCAGCAACGCTGTATAATGTGGAAGGATTTGATCATAAGGTGCATGAACCAGTAACTGTACCGGGAATGGTTGACATGCACAGTTAAGATAACTGAGGAATGGCCGACTCAGGTTTCAAATTCCTTAGAACAAGAGCATAAAGGCGAATGGTGACTGAATGTAGGCAGCATAGACTCGATATGCAAAACTGGGACATCTCTATGACATAGGAGGCATCGAAAGAGGCTCCATAGGTACTGGAAGCTTAACCAGTCAATGGAGATAAACTCAGATAAATGAGTACAGCTCCTAAAGTCAAACTATTAACTCAACCAACGGATGTGATATACAGTGCTCTGTTCAAAGGCGACACAACTCGACTACTGCCAAAGATAACATATTTTCTTGTTCGGATTTTTGGTTTTTTAAATTTTTTTTGGACTTTTTCAAATATTTGAAAATCTTGAAAAAGAATAAAATAGATTTCAAAGTTACAGACTAGGAGGAGATGAGAGTCAAGTGGCAAACAAACTAGTTCCAAGTAGTGGAACATACCTATGCTTAATGCAAGGACACATGTGTAGGATAGAGACACTCGGGGGAAAGTCCCCTCCTGGTAAAAATAGGGAATCAAGCTGCAAAGGATATATAAAATGGCTCTGTGTGGCTAGACATGAGACAAGCTCGGGCTATATGGTTGATACTCAAAGTCAGGGAAGCCGGCATAAGGCTCAATGAGGCAAGCAAAGCTCATGATAATGCAATTACAACTTGACATAAGAGAGTCCGGGGGAAAACAGGCCAGCAAAAGATCAAGAGGAGTATGAGGCTCTTGCGAAATGTCATGGAAATACTATACAATGGACTCCCACACCCTAAAGGACAAAACGGTTGGCATGGGCACCAAATGAAAATAAGGAGCTAACTAGGGTACCCATGTAAGGTCAAGCTCTACCATTCTAATCATGCCACTTCTAAAACAGCAAGAAGGTTCCATGACAGGATAGAATGGGTTCGTACCTACGATTATAATGAAACGGTCATAAGGTCATGCAAAATGCAAACAGAGGTGAGACCTAACCTATATGCCAATGTAAACATGATACCTGAAATCGACACGAATGGGTCAAAACAATGGTCGAAACATGTGGAAATTGAACCAAGTGATAGATTAATTTTACTCACAACAATTAACAATTGATCATGCAAAATCACTCACAAAGAGACTGAAAATTGGAGCTGAACACTAAACTGTATTAAATCAGTGTACAATAGCCAACCGTGTAATAACATAGGTTGCTGAATATATAACATACATCAGAGATTCAAATGTATGAGGAGCAATTCGAATCTAGCATAAAGCAAGCTTACCAAAAATAAGCAAATCCCCCATAGGTGTAAAAAGTTGATCCCAAATATGTCATGGAGCTCAGGAATTGGAAAAAAGGATTAGGCAAGCTAAATAGTGGTGGAATGGAAGCTCATACATGCTTTTGCATGGAGAAAAGAGAGGAGGATGTGTAGGACAAAAAACTAGTCAACCTCACCTAGTCTAGCTTTTCCTTTTGCCTTAAAACACTGAAAAAGCAGGCAATAAAGCAGAAAAAGTAGAAGGGCGCCTAGGAGGCCAGGAATAAAGCAGATTTGATTCCTTGGGCTTTCCCATGCACTACATGAGTCAAATAAGGCAAGTTTGACCATTATGGATAGGCAAATGACAACTTGCACAAGGTGGGACACATGAACTAGGCAAATAAGACAGAAATAGTTAAATTAATGTCTAAGTGGGTAAACTATGGGTTGATTATTCTAACACCCCCCCTTAAGCCTGAATTATGAGTAATATATCAGAAAATTATAGGGCCTAGAAACAAGGCTTAGTCACCCTTTACATACTGCATGTCCATTTAAACAAGGAAAGAGGAAAAACCAACTTGGGAAAATCCTCCCTTAAACATGGACTGTAAAACAAAATTGTAGAATCTTGTATTCTCTCATGCTTGCACAGCATGATCAGCAATCCCCAGCAGTGATTTGAGATTGCTGAAGGTCTTCTCACAAAATTCTTTGGTGAAGATATCAGATACTTGTTCTGAAGATGAACAGAAGAGTAGGTGAATGGTGCCATTATGCACAAGTTCTCTGATGTAGTGCATATGGATCTCAATGTGTCTGGTTCTCTGCTTCTGAACTGGATCCTTGCAAATTCGAATGGTACTCTGGTTATCACAGTAGATGGTAGTTGAGTACTCTGGTTCGAAACCACACTCTCCAAGTAAACCCTGCAACCATAAACATTGAGTTACTGCATTAACAACTCCTCTGTACTATGCTTCTGTAGATGAGAGTGCAATGGCACTCTGTTTCTTGATTGACCAGCTGATTGGCCCTTCTGCAAGCATGAACACATATCCTAAAGTGGACTTTCTATCTGTGCTATCACCTGCCCAATCACTGTCTGTAAATCCCATCAAATCAAGATCAGATTTTGCTTTATAGAAGATCCCATGTGTCCTTGTTCCCTGAACAAAGTTAAGGATCCTTTTGGCTGCTTTCCAGTGGATCTCTTGAGGCTGATCCATGAATCTAGAAGCCACACTTACTGCATAACAAATATCAGGTCTAGTATGTGTCACATACAACAAACATCCAATCAATTGTCTATACAGTGTATTGTTTACCATCGGTGAAGAATCAGCTTCTTCCAGCTTCACTCCTGAAAGGAAGGGAGTTTTGCTTGCTTTGCAATCCTTCATTCTGAATTTGTTCAGCAATTCCAAGGCATATTTGTACTGGTGCACCTTTATTACAGCTTTGTTTTGAGAGATCTCAAGCCCCAAAAATTGACTTAAGAGCCCCAAATCTGTCATGGAGAAGGTTTGGTTCATAGCTCCTTTTAAGGAAGCAATCTCAGCCTGTGAGCTTCCTATAATGAGGAGGTCATCAACATATAACACAATGATCATTAATGAACCATTAACTACCTTAGAATAGACATTTGGATCTGATTTTCACCGAACAAAATTCAGTGATAGCAAGAAGCTATCGATCTTGGCATACCAAGCCCTGGGGGCTTGCTTTAGCCCATACAATGACTTTCTCAACCTGCACACAAGAGAAGGGTTAGTAGTAAAACCTTGAGGCTGCTGCATATATATATCTTCAGTGAGATCTCCATTCAGGAAGGCACATTTTACATCCATGTGATGTACCTCCCATTGCCTTGAGGCTGCAATGGCTAGAGCTAGCCTGATGGAATCCATCTTTGCCACTGGGGCAAAGGTCTCATTGTAATCTATGCCATGAACCTGTGAGTAGCCCTTGGCTACCAATCTGGCCTTGTACTTCAGTGTTGAACCATCAGTAGCAAATTTGGTCTTATAGACCCACTTACACTGTACTAGTTGTCTCCCTGGAGGAAGATCCACTAGCTCCCATGTGTTGCTCTTCTGGAGTGAGCTGAACTCCTCCTTCATGGCTGTTTTCCATCTTGGATATCCTGCTGCTTATTCTTATGTTTGACTATTAGACTCCACCATCAAATAGCATTTTTCAGCAAACATAGGATCCTTCATGCACAGACCATTCTCAAATTGAGATCTAGTCCTCCTTGGGTCATTGGGATCCCCAGCTAGCTCGCCTGCTGCATGTAGTGTCTTGGCTGCACATTTTGGCCTTGTGGGGCTGTTAGGGTCTGAAATAAACTCATCTCCATCAGACAAATCAGAATCAGCATGTTCAACAAACTCTTTACTTACTTCTTGAGGTTCAGGTGGTGAAGAGGCTTCACCAACTTCCACTGCTGCAAGGGGTTCTTCTTCAAACTGAACACGCCTTTCAATGAAGGATTTATTTGTGCTCAAATTTATCAACTTGTACCCTTTTGAATCTTCAGAGTATCCAACACAAAGACACTCTTGGATTTGGGGCTGCAAATCCTTCCTCTTCTTTGTCGGGATTCTAGCCCAAGCCTTTGAGCCAAAAATCCTGAAATGGGTCACATCTGGCTTGTGCCCACTCCATGCTTCGAAGGGTGTTATGCCATCAAGTTTTTTGTGAGGCACCCTATTCTGAATATAAGCTGCACATTTGATAGCTTTGGCCCAGTACTTTGGTGGCAAATTTTTGGCCTCCATCATGCATGTTTCCATCTCCTTCAGTGATCTGTTCTTCCTCTCAGCAACACCATTTTGTTGTGGTGTGTAAGGGATAGAATGCTGAATCTGAATACCTACATCTACACAATAGTTAATAAACTCATACTTGACATACTCACCACCGTTGTCATATCTGAGGGCCTTGAGTTTTCTTCCAGACTGGTTTTCAACCAAAGCCTTAAAGACTTTGAATAGGCCAAAAACTTCAGACTTGTGTTTCAGGAAGTGAACCCAGCAATACCTGGAAAAGTCATCAATGAAAGTCAATGCATATTTGTCCTGACTCATGGACATATGAGGGAATGGGCCAGCAACATCACTGTGGATCATCTCGAGGGGTGTAGAGGTTCTCTCATGACTAGCTCTCTCAAATTTGTGCTCTGGGTGTTTTCCTAGGATACAACCTTGGCAGACTCCTTTGGAAAATTTTATCTTGGGCAACCCTATGACCATCTCTTTTTCACTAAGATCAGATAGATATTTGTAATTTAGGTGGCCAAATATTTCATGCCACAGCTTGCTGGCTTCATTAGCATGAATGAGAAGAGCAGAGGGGTTTGAGTAAGGTAGGAAGTGTGAGAACATGTATACCTTTTGAGCATGATTTGCAAATCCTTTTGCAATGACTCTACCAGTTGAAATCTCTGTGA
This sequence comes from Pseudotsuga menziesii, assembly GCA_001517045.1. Lineage (NCBI taxonomy): Eukaryota > Viridiplantae > Streptophyta > Pinopsida > Pinales > Pinaceae > Pseudotsuga > Pseudotsuga menziesii. The sequence goes on from LPNX010342859.1 coordinate 174,919, forward strand.
TCTCAACTTCATCGGGGGAGAATATGACCTTCTTAGGAGACCCAGTGTGGGTCATCTGGTACACTGACAGGAGGTTGGAGGTGAGACCAGGCACATACAGCACATTGCTGAACTGACCATGATCAAGATCTATCCTTCCTTTTCCTTTACTTTTAGTGAGAGAGTCATCTCCCAGTATAATAGATGGTCCTTTGGACATGTTTAGTGAGGAGAATGCCTCCTTAGTCGAACCCATGTGTCTTGAAGCTCCAGAATCGATGATAAAACTGGGTGATCTTGATGTGCCAGCAACTAGAGCATGAACTCTCTCTCTGTCATCTGAACTTGATCCTCCTTCTCTCTTCTTTGAGATTTCTAGAAGGGAGATGCCATTCTTCTCCAGGAGTTGGGTCAGCATGTCTATCTGCTTTTTCATACAAGAGCTTTCAGAGTGATTGCCCTTATTGCAGTATGCGCACTTGTTCATTTCACCTTTGTTCTTCTTCTTCTGGTAATTCTTCTTGGGACCTTGTGGATCCTCCGGAGACTGTTTCTTGTCTCTCTTTTGCTCAGGTGGATTTTTGGCTTTTTTTTTGCCTTTTGAATCCACCTTTGAATCTCTAGCAATCAAAGCTTGATCTTTGGATGGTTTGATGGTGCCCATCATCACCAGCTTGTCCTGTTCTTGTGTGAGAGATTGCATGAAATCTGCAAGGCTAGGCATCTTCCAGGTTCGAGCTGTGAGTTTTGTGGCATAGAAGGTCGAAACAAACACTGAATAATCAGGGCCCAGCTTCGATAGGATGTCCAGTACGATCTGATCATCTTTGTTTTCGATACCACACTGTTTCAGCTGCAAAACTAGTGCTTTGAACTTGGAGAAATATAGCTACAGGGATTCAAAGCTCGTTGGACTCAGAGAAATCAGCTTATTTTCGATTTGATGTCCCCTCATCTCATCTGTCTTTCCAAAAAGATCAGCAAGCTTCTCCCATACTTCATTCGGTGATGTCAATCCATCGAGATGGAAAAGGAGGTCTCTGGAAATACTCAGACACAGGAGGCCATAAGCCTCATCCCTCCTGTTGTGCCATTTTATCTTCTCTGCAGCTGCATTGGGCTCTACTTCTATTGCCATGGTCACCATGTAGAGGCCTTTCGCTTTCAATAGTATCTCCATCTCTGCTTTCCATTCAAATAAATTGAAAGGAGTCAAGATAGTTTTCTGTGATTGATCCATAGATTGGAAAATCTGTCCTGGCTGTCAGTAGAAGGCTCTCAGTCTTTGATGTCGAACCTGTAAAACAATTTTTGAAGGAGAGAAACAACCTACAATGGCTCTGATACCATGTGGATATTGAACCAGGTGATAGATTAATTTTACTCACAACAATTAACAATTGATCATGCAAAATCACTCACAGAGAGACTGAAAATTGGAGCTGAACACTAAACTGTATTAAATCAGTGTACAATAGCCAACCCTGTAATAACATAGGTTGCTGAATAAATAACATACATCAAAGATTCGAATGCATGAGGAGCAATTCGAATCTAGCATAAAGCAGGCTTACCAAAAATAAGCAAATCCCCCATAGGTGTAAAAAGCCGATCCCAAATCTATCATGGAGCTCATGAATTGGAAAAAAGGCTTAGGAAAGCTAAATAGTGGTGGAATGGAAGCTCATACATTCTTTTGCATGGAGAAAAGAGAGGAGGATGTGTAGGACAAAAAACTAGTCAACCTCACCTAGTCTAGCTTTTCCTTTTGCCTTAAAACACTGAAAAAGAAGGCAATAAAGCAGAAAAAGCAGAAGGGCGCCTAGGAGGCCAAGAACAAAGCAGATTTGATTCATTGGGATTTCCCATGTGCTACATGATTCAAATAAGGCAAGTTTGACCATTATGGATAGGCAAATGACAACTTGCACAAGGTGGGACACATGAACTAGGCAAATAAGACAGAAATAGTTAAATTAATGTCTAAGTGGGTAAACTATGGGTTGATTATTCTAACAAAAGAGCGCTCAAAATGGTCTCCTACATCATATATTAGTCAAAAATGGTCCAAAAGAGTCAAAAACGGTCCGAAACTATAGAAAAGGGGTAAAAATTTTCAAAATTTTGAAAAAATTCTATAAATAGTAAAAAATTCAAAACATTATATAACATTTAAAATTTTTACCCAATTGATCTCAGAACTTCAAACGCGAATTCCGGAAGATCCGGCCGGCGGAATCCGACATCGTTTTTCCAGGTAATTTCTCATGCCCTGCTCTTTCATTTTCATGTAAACTTTTCAATTTTCCATGGTCCAATTTGATTTCTAGGACACCCTAAAGTATGCACCATGACCCACACAAAAATCAAGGATTTTTCCGCGTATAGGACTAGATATACATGGGAAAAGGCCTCAAAGTCACGTATGCGGCCGCGTTCAAGTTTTCTAAGACTTCTAATGACCCAAACTTGAATTAAATGTGCAGGATGGTTTTAGAATGGAGGGAACATGAGCACGGGGATGTAGAAGAAGCAGTATGGGGTGATCTAATGGCACAACATGCTCTTCGTGCATGCAGGCTCTAGAAGTTTTGGTGTCTTGGTGGCTTAAGGGCCAAACCAAGACTGTTGCAGATGCTAGTAGACTACTGGGATCCTGACTCAGAGTCTTTCCAGATTGATGGGATGTCCCTCACCATAGAAGTGGAGGACATATACTTTATTACTGGATTGTCTCGACGGGGGGAAGTGGTGAACCTACATTCTCGCGGGCCCGGAGGCGGCCTCACCATAGATGAGTACATATCAATGTATTGTTATCCATACATGGAGAAGGTCGGGAGTCAGATCCCAACTAACTCCATACAGGTGCTAGGCTTAAAGTCCATACTACTGACACTAGGAAGGATAGCAGGGCTATCCACACTTTACCAGGCCTCGCGATATCTGATTTTCGATGCAGTGGAGTGTATGAGACCCACGGTTTACGATTGGAGCACTGTACTATTGGGCAACATGAAGCACCAACTAAGCGAGTGCAATATGGGCAGAGTACGAAACTTCGGTTTCAGTAGCATACTGAGCACGTTTTTCTTTGTGTGTTCCGGGATTGAGCCCTAGAGTTGACATTCCTCTTCAAGGGGTTCGAGATCTGACCCAACGCCGTTGGGAAAATGCGATGCACAGATTGGGTGGGGGTAGGGTGTCCAACCCCTATCCAACTGATTTCTTTCCATGGTGGCAGCGGCAAATAGTTGTCATCGATGATTAGCCCTATGCGGGGATAGATTTTTGGGGAGATCCTGACATGCCACTACCACCAGGATCGGCATACTGTGACATTGGTAACGAATCCCAACCCTCTTTTTAATTTTTTTGAGTTATAAATATTTTTTTGTGTTTTTTGATATATGGAATCAAAAAGACATGTTTCTGTGTGACAACACATAGTGACATCCTGTCATATGTATGCAAATGTAGGACCACGGTGTCCTGAAGGCTCCCTCTTCATAGATGGAGGGGAAGAGGAGATGATATTACGGGTGTGGATGCGGAGCGGATACTCCAAAGCATTCATACCAACTTCGTGCAGCTGACACATAGGGTACCCATGGCACAGATCGAGGACCTGCCTGAGGCCATGCAGCGTCAGGTGGTGGGTGTGCCACGAGCATGGGTGCAGTTGTTTCAATGGATAGCTAGAGCCATGGTGACATTCCATGATCAGAACCCCCCTCCTCCTCCCTAGGATTAGATACCTAGGAGTGGTACATTTTGTACTACCGTGTATTTATATTTTGGTGGCTCGGAAGCCCCATTCTTGTATTATGACACTGTGTATTATCACATTTTGGATGTTTAATGAAAAACTTTTATGATGATCGGTTTATTTATTTACATGTGTAAAAATGTATGTTTGTGATGATCTTACTGTCTATGAAACAAATGCCAATCTAACACATAGTTAGCATATGAGTCAGCAACTTGATTATAAATTCTTGGAACATGTATGTATGTTATGTTGTCAAATTGTCATTCTAACAACCTCACACGTAAGAATCTCTGTAATAATGTTGGATCTCTAAGATGATACAAGCCATTAAGCTATGACACTACTAACTCTGAATCATGACGTACCTCAAGAGATAGAACACCATGTGAAATGGCATCCCGAAAAAGCTCGATAACGGCACTATATTCAGCAACATTGTTTGAAGAAGGTCGTAAACATACTCCTCCTGAAGACAATACCTGACCCATAGGAGTATAAATCACCCAAGTAGCAAAGGCTGAGTGTTGAGTGTGACGACTTGCACCATCCGCTAATCGTATATAGATGGAATACTCCATTGATATCTTCCATAAGAAACTGAAGCTAATCAACAAACCCAATCACCATAAGAAAAACCTAACTATGCAAAATGTTGTACAATAATATACAATAGTCATCCCTGGCTAAAAATCATGCATAGTACTTTTTAAGATAGAGCCCATTTCTAGGCTCCGCCAAGGCCATCCCTTCGTAATCTACTAGGTCATAAGCGCCCTTATCTAACACATGTTTAACCATGTAAGGACCATGCCACATGGGGTTGAATTTTCCTACCCCCAAGGGTTCTTTAGCTTGATCCCATAAAATGACCAAATATCCTTTACTAAACTTCCTTGGATAGATAGATTTATCATACTGGACCTTAACGCGACGCTTATTCACCTCTAGAGCCACTAAAGCATCTTGGCGCTACTCATCAAGCTGCACTAAATGGACCAAATGTTCCTCCAATGGGAAAGTGTCTGGTAAGAGTTATATGGCTAGATTCAAAGAAGGGATTTTGCACTCAACTGGCAATACAGACTCCACTCCATGTAGTAGCTGATATGGAGAAAAACTGGTGGCAGTCTTAACCGTGTTCCTATAAGCCCACAAAGTAGTATATAACATGATATTCCAATTGGTCTTGCTTTGTGCGTTGGTTCGTTGGAGAATGGACTTGAGTGATTTGTTCACTGCTTCAACCTATCCATTTGCTTGAGGGTAATAAGAAGAAGAATGCTCCTACTTATACCCTAACTTCGAGACCAACTCTTCCATCATCTGATTTTGAAAGTGCCTACCATGGTCAGTGACAAGCTCTTTCAGAATACCAAACCGAGTAATAATCTGGTTGAATACGAAGTGTACGGCTATCTCACCGTTGGATTTAATCGTGGGCATAGCCTCAACCCATTTCGTGAAGTAATCAATAGCCACGATAATATGATGATGCCCCCCAGCTGAAGCTGGGTTGCAATCCATGAAATCGAGCCCCCACTTAGTGAAGGGACCGACGGTGATAATTGGATGTAACGAGGCAAGATGCGAGCGCATACTACGTGTGAACACCTGGCAAGGGTGGCACTTCTTGACCGTATTAACACAATCTTTAAAGATCAACAGCCAGAAATAACCCGCTCTCAAGATTTTTTGGGCTGTAGAAAGCCCAGATAAATGACCACCACACGCCCCTCCGTGGCAATTATTCAACACAAGATCAGCCTCTTCATGAGTTAAACAATGATGTAAAATGGAATCTACCCCACGGCGGTACAATGTGTTATCCACTATGAGGTAATTCTTGGATACATGACGTAATCATCATCGTTCATCCCGTGGAAGGTGAGTAGGGACCTTCAATGTTTGTAAATATATGATAATTTCCCCATACCATGGATCCAAAGTTGAGATTAAGAAGATGTGCTCATCGACAAATGTATCTTCACAAGCCTCCTCCTCCTCCTCACTTGGGAAATCAGATATAAGCTCCGCAAAAATCAACGATTTCTTCGATTTTGCAAAAACAAACTTGAGATCGAATTCTTGCAAGATGACAATCCACTTATTATACTTTCCCCCTATCATCCTTCTAGTGAGGACGAACTGAAATGGATTGACATGGGCAACCACCAAGGTCTGGCGAAGGAGAATATAGTGTCTCAATCTTTGAACCGCATGAAAAATAGCTAAAGCAAGCTTCTCCACAAGGGAATAACATATTTCCGCATCTATAAGGTTCTGGCTCAAATAATATATGACATGCTCTTGGAGCTCCTCATCCTCTTGAACCAAAACCATACCAATCGTCTCCATATACGCGGCCCAATAAATAAGAAAATCACGGCTATAGTTGAGTGGAATAATCACCGGGGCCGATGCTAAGGCTCGCTTAAGCACATCAAAGGACTCATGGGGTCGCTCATCCCAACAAAAGGTAGTGTCCTTCTTCAAAAGACGCATAAAGCCTCTATTCAAATTGGCAAAGTTCATGACGAATCTCCGTAAGAAGTTTGCCATGCCCTGCAAACATTGAAGATGTCTAATTTTTCTAGGGGGAGACAATTGAAGTATTTCCTCAACCTCCAAGGGGTCGACTCTTATACCCTATTTAGAGACAATGAACCCTAATAAGTGACCAAACTTCATGCAAAAGATGCATTTGTGAGGATTTAACTTGACCAAATAATGGCGGCACCTTTCGAACACTAATCTCAAATGGTAGGAATGACGTATCCTCTAACGAGAATGAGCAGTAAGGTCATCCAAAAATACTTCAATAATCGATTTGAGATCATGGAAGATCAAGGTCATAGCCCGCTGAAAAGTGACTACGGCATTTTTAAGGCCGAAAGGAATATTTCGATATGCAAAGGTACCCCAAGGAAAAATAAAGGGAGTCTTATGTTGGTCCTCAGGTTTGATCTGTATCTGATTGTATCTAGAAAAGTCGTCCATAAAGAAAAATACCTCGCTTCCCGCACACTCATCCAAAATTTGATCAATAAATGGTGTGGGAAAATTATCCTTACGATAGGCACGATTCAAGTCACGGAAATCAGTGCATATACGGATCGTTCCCTGCTTCTTCTCAACCGGAACAGGTTTGAAACCCACTCCGTCAAGGGAATGGGATAGATGAAATTGGCATTCAACAGTTTTTCTATCTCAGCCTTAATCGCAGGTGCTTTTCTAGGATTCATCGCACGCAAGTGTTGTTGACCAGGCTTAGCATTAGGATAAGTTTTAATTCCATGGTCAACAATGCGAGGGTCGATACCTAGCATTTCCTCGTATGACCAAGCAAATACATCACAAAATTCTTTGAACAGCTCGGTATACTCTTGAATCTCAACATGGGAACATTCTGCCCCAATATAGGCATTCTCAATGTTGCCAGGATCATGAGAGATATTGATAGGAATGGTACGAGATATATTTTCCATGTTTCCATCAGCCATCAAACTAGAAGAGCTTAATGGAACCACAGGACTACCAATTCTCTCACTAAGAACCTCTCTAAATTCCTCACGCTCCAAATGATCAAGCTTAGGAAGGAAGTAAGATCTATGATGCAACTCTTCCCAAGGTGGCTCAACCCCAGACATGGCCTCAATAATAGCTTCATATGAAGGAAAAACACTATCAAGGCAGTCATGTGTGTGAGAATACTGAACTACCCATGCAGGCAGCACATATGGGTATGGCACGTCCATTCCGATGGGCTCACGCGAAGGACTCGGTGTAGGAAGAATCCAAGGATCTTCCATATGAGTGGTGCGAAAAGACACCGAACATAATGACGAAGAAGCCTCACCTAAAGTAGACCCGATCATAAGAACAGGTGCAGGACAAATAAATGATCCCATAAGGGATGGGTACATGCCCACACCCACACTCCTAGTTTCCGGCTGAGAGTGCACGACAATCGGGAAAGAAGCTCCCGAAGATGCAGTAACACATGGATTCTTGAATGACGTTTGATCAATCATAACTATATTCCCATAAAATGGAAAGCATACAACTCGGAATAGAGAAGAAGCTACGGCTTGCATACTATGCATCCAATTCCTACCCAGTAACAAATTGTAGTCAATGGGCGCATCAACCACCTCGACCTCGATCACGAAAGTCTTCCCTCCCAAACAGACCTTAAGCGAAGGAATAATGTCGTGTGGCTGAAACGATCTACCATCAAACGTAGTCAACATGGTAGCGGATTTAGACAACTCGGGGGAACCCAAACCATTCTAACACGCCAAATACATCATAGAAGCAGTAGCACCTTCGTCAATCACAGTGCGTTTGATGGTCTTGTTAAGACATTCTACATGAATCAAGAGAGACACATAGTAAGGAAAGTGAGATTGTAGTCCCGTGGTTTCAAATTTTATTACGGAGGAAGAATTATCATCGTTAACACCAAGAGAAGAAAGCAAAGCTTTCCTTTGCGAAGGACAACTCTGAAGTACTTCGAGTGCAGACATCGCACAAGGAGTGTGGCCCAAATCCTCAACAACAGAATAGTTCTGGGTGGCTCGGGCATTAGGATTGTGCCTCGAATGCTTAAGGACTCCCTTAGGAATGCAAGGAGATACTTCAGGTTTATCCACAGGTTTTTTAATATGCAAAGGACTCTCGGATGGAGGAAGTTCCTTTCCAAGTTCTAGTTGTGACGAACCATAGTCCTTCGCACGAGTCACAACCTTAGAAGCATGCACCATTTTGATGCAACCATGACCACTACAAGCTTTCAGTGGATCTTGATCCCCACCAGATTGATCATGGGTCCTTGAGTTCATATCTTGATTATGAGGTAAAGGGTTAGTCAGCAAAGCTAGGCCCTGCACTATGAACCTCAAGGCTTCTTCTATCTGAGGGCACAAGTGAGTGAGGTGGTCCTCCTTACATAACTTGCAAGGAAACTTAACCTTATGTTTAGGCTGCTTGTCCCCCCCAGAATTTCAGGCGTTCTTGTCATTAGAATTGGCATTTCCATTCTTATTCCCACCCTTACGATTGTTTTTACCCTTCTTCTTATTCCTTCCGGGTTTCTGGTTACCCTTCTGGTCCGACGATTGTATTGAAAGCACACTCGTCATTTTAGTGGGTTGAGACGAAGTCGTGCCTTGTCCCGAAGCATATTGGTTGATAGATAATTGACTGACCTATTTCACAACTGAATCCACAGGTTTGGTACTTGTACAACCAACAATTCCATCGACATGTGGTCCAAGTTTGACCTTAGGGTCGAAACTAGAACGCAGAGCATTAGGAATGATCTCATATAATAAACCAGATTGAGCATAAATCAAGTCCAATTCTTGTGCCCTAAAAATGTCTTGTTCCTCGTTCTGAACTTCGGATGTAGAAACATCCTTCACTATATAAGGTAGTAATGACTTAAGGAACTACTCGAGGAGAAACTCCAGCGGTATGAAGGTTTTAATCAATCTCTTCCGTCTACACCACTCTTGGATATGGTTCGATATATGCATGGCTTTATCTTGCCAAAATGTCAACAAGAGTTCCATACCAATGTCGTAACACACTGGTCACTGGAAGTGGTTGAGAAAATTCATAGCTAGGTCATCGAACAAAGTGAATGCCCCCCTAGGTAGCTCTATGTACCATTTTGCAGCAGGTCCGGTGAGGGTGCGTTGAAATAGCCTTAAACGGATCGAATATTTATGTAAGGAGTTAAAAGAGCACCATAAGTGAAATGAAGTAACATGTTCACTCGAATCTTCTCTTGGTTTTCCCTCGAACTTGGGAATGTCCGAGGGAAGCTTCGTAGGGACAGCCGGCCAAGCCGGGTCATAAGATACCGGATTATTCGTTAGTCTCGACAGGTCAAGCAGATTTAACATTGCGAGGAAAGGGAGCCTAGGTTGAGCAGGTCTATGAGGCACTCCCTGATAATTTTGGTTCACATAGGACTGATTACCGTAACCAACATGGCCATGGCCATAGCATCCTCCTCTCATTTGACCCGTATAGGATGGAATGGAAGCACCATAATGTGGTGTACCTTGACTATTTGGGGCTACAAAGCCATAATTCGGGGAGTAAGCACATTGTTGATACCGGTACCCATAAGGTGAATAACTTTATACATACCGCGGTCCATAATATGGTCCATAAGAAGTCCCATGAGATGTCCCATGAGAAACTCCATAGGTAGGAATAGACGTTCCGAAAGTAAGAATATGACCTCTAGAAGTATGAATACGACCTCCCGACACAACATGAGGTATTTGACTTTGAGACACAACTACGCGAGTAGCAGCAGTACGCACATGAATCATAGCAACATTTTGGCCCGAAGGACCACGTGAATGTGGGGGAGGAATAGCATTCAGAGAACTAGGAATAGAGGATGAAGGGATATGTGAAATCACGTAAGTGGTATTCCATACAGTTGCTCGTCTTGGATCTAGTATCTGAATAGGACTACTAGCACTAGGTCTAGGACAAACATGTGATGTAGCATAAACCGCTGGGATGGAGGGTGCAATGTGACTCGTGCTCCCAAATCTCTCCGCATGGAAAGGAATGGGAATGCCCCCAGGAATACTACTAGGATAAAATTTCAACTCGGCATGGAATGTCGGGTCATGTGCAGGGATGCCAAGCATGCCCTAACTAACATAACTAGTGCTCACAAGTTCATGATGAGTCTCATCGCCCGGCAACCAATACCAACAACTTGTGGATGAGGGATCATACCTAGAGTGCATAGGTATATCATGTGAAGGAGTGAACCTAGAGTGTGTAGGTATATCAGGTGAAGGATCATACACAGGGGTAGGATCATCTTCTCCAACCTCCTAAGGTGGAGAATACAACTCAGAAATTTCATCTTCATGATCTCCCATCGTGTGTGAATCAATGTGAGAAGTAGTCCACATGGACTGTCTATTTCTCTCTCCCAAAGGAGGAGTATATGTAGAAGGAGAAAGTCCTACTAAATGACAGGAACGGCAGGGTGCTGCACCTGAATCCACAATGACTCAAAAAATGAAAAATACTCTCTAATTACGCAAACCCTAAGCAAGCTAATGTGCACAGAAAATACACCAATATAATCAAAATCCAATCACAAGAAAACAAGGGTAGGATATGTGAGCTCCTGAATGAAGCAGGTATGTATCACCTAGGAGAGGCTTGAGACTCCCATACACAACAAGTGGAGGTTCATAACCAATTATTGCAGCCCTCAGCTTCAATGCATATAGCAACTATGTTGTCTGACCCCAACCTAGTTGGGACACCTACAGAATAACCCCTACAAAGTACCCCCTCGATAACCTAGGTAAGGAAACTAAGGTCACCTCAATATAATCAATGCTCAGGTAGACAATCATAGGTGGGATTGATCGTATGGGCAGGGTAGGAAAGCTCAAAACTCTTGAAAGAGCCCCCAGATACGAATACAGTCCTGGAAATATCTCTGCTACTACTCAGTTATGACTAGGGGTCATCCCAATCAATAACTGCTCACACTGCCTCAAGCTTAACTCCCTTGTAAGAGGAGGATCCTGAGAAACACTAATTATACCAAGGAATTTCACACTCTCACCTGGAAAGACACATACATGTTGTTGTTTTGTGGTCTTGGATAATTTACTCACAACGAACTATTCCAAGACCCTAAAACCTAATCTTGTTGGTGTACCCTATCAAAGAAAATAGTGTAATCCATTTTAATTAAGCGTTGATTTTATTTGGCTTTATTAGTCAAAAGGTAGATGACCATGCAACCAATGGTGTTATGATGCAACTCGAAGTAAAATGCACACCTAACAATCAATGCAAATGCATTGTGTCGAATGAAAAATAGGGCATGCTACTACGTGAAATGCAAAAAAAAATTCAAATGACAAATGCAGTCATTCCTATATGAAAGCCTAACTAATACTTCTCTAGGCAAACCTAGTGCAAGTACCATGCAAAGTGCAAAGTGCAATGCATAATGATGCAAAGAAGTAAATATTTTTGGATTTTTTGAATAAAAATGAGATACTAAAGCAAAAGAATGATTCTACCACCCCCATACTCTGCAAGCACGATCAAACAACACTCACGCAAAGTACTAAGGTAAAATAAATCTAACGCACTAATCCCAAAACAAAAAATCAAAACTACAATGACGAGAACATTCTTAAAAAATAAATTCACCCTAAAAAAAATGTCTCTGGTCAGAAACACAGGTGTATACAGACTCTAGCAATATCAAAGGAGACTCAGCAATCATCAAAATTCACCCAACAACAATCCATCTTCCTCTAAAAGGAAAAACTCAGGGCATACGCGACTGTTTATAGTAGACCCGCATGTGTACGTGGATATAGCAATCAAATCCGCGTGTATACGTGACTATGAGTTAAAAACTCACGTACAAGAAGAAAAATGTATAAAAAGAAAGGCAAACAGATAAACTGAGACAAAATTCACACCAATCAGACACTACCAGGAAAACATGCCCCCGGAACCAACTTAGAAACATAGAAATAAGAACAATTCAAGAACATTGAATGCCGATAAAAACCCCCAAAGGACAACTACTAGGAACTCCCCAGCAGAGTCGCCAATTCTATTACGAAGAGAAATTCCTATGGCTTGGGGTACCACAAAAGACAGCTTGACTCCAGAAATCAATCCTTTCCTATATGCATGAGAAACCAAATATCTAACACTAAAGGATCTCGATTCGTACCTTATTCCGGACGGTTGATGTAGATCCCCATTGAGCTTTCCAACTCCATCTTGAATTGATAAATTGATTCCTCAACATTCAATAAATAAGACAAGCATGTTATATATAATCATGTTAGAACTACTCTAGCATATAAAATCAATAACATTTAAGCATTTGAAATCATCCCTGGATCAAATATTCATTCAAATACACATTATTGGATAGAAAAAGATATTTCTATTAATATAAAACAGAGATTACAATTGAGACAACCTCTGTCAGCGCGTCTGTGAATCGGAGAAACTGAGTCTCCCACTTGGGCCTCCACCACTTCAATCCTCCATCTCTCGATAGCAAGCTCGCAAGCAAAGGGCCATCTTGGGAAGAACACAAAAGTGCTCCAAGGGACAAAGGGATGCAGAATCAAGTATACACTTTGGCAACAATGGACTATAGTTTTCTTGCTCTCAATTCCTCATGCCTTCAATGTATCCAAAGGGTTCCTTATATAGCTATTCAATGGGGTAATGAAAGGTCAAATCCGAGCGATCTTGAGGCATAGGGAAGGCCTGGATACAAGTGAGTCGGATCCATATCAAGGAAAACTCCAAAAGAATTTGGCCTTTTGCAAACATCCCGATGTACACGATTTTAGAGGTCAAACCCGTGTATATACGCAAGAAAGGGTTTAAAATTTGCGTATAACAAATTTTGCATGTTTTTAGGGCTGATCTTGGAAATATCAAAGGAACAAAAATGGTCCATGGGGTCTAAGGAGTCTGTAGAGGAACAGGGAAGGCCATAAAAATGTGATTCACCATGTGTTGTAAAATCAGCTATAACAAGGATATACTTCAAGAGCATAGGAATATCAATTCTGAACCATTATACACTACATCAAAGACATAAATAAAACATAATGCAAAGAAATAACAGGAAACACATGCACACAAGGAATGGAAAGAATAGACTGCAACAAAGAAATAGACAGGAATTATTACATCCAAAGGTTGACATCTAGCTTTGTTTCTTGTATTAAACATGGATAAAATTACATAAGAACAAAAAATCTCTCAAGTTCCAACCAAAAACAACAAGCTTCTCCCTCAGCAGGGAGTATCTTTTATAGTGCTTCAGGCCCCCAAGACTAACCTCGAAATAGGGAGATAAATCAGTTACAATCACGACCAGAACTGTAACAAACTAGAACATGGCATATTTGCCACGGTTTACATATATAAAACAAAACATTATGGAGAAAATGTGCATGCTAGTCTTAATGGAAGTGCAATGTCTCTGGCCTAGGGCTCGCTTGTCTTGAAAACAAAGGTTCAGGACATTCCTTGGTGGCTCATCACTGACTTCGCTCAAACCATTTATCTTCCTGTTGGGTTTGCAACATGTCTTTTTCTTTCTAGGTTATTTTTGTTCATTCTATGCTCAAAGGCACCTTTCTGAATGGGATTATAGCTGGCAAGAAGGTTTGTGATCCTTCTATGTTCAGCTTTCCTCCTCACCCCCCTCTCTCCTGGTAACATTGTTATTCGAGAGGACTTGAATAAGGATCACACTGCTTCTGACAATGACAGGTCCTTGAGGAGGATTGGCATTCTTGTGCTTCTCTCCTCCTAGGATGAGGGTCCTCCTACAGGTCATACGGTGCAGTGCCTTCCCAGCTCCATCACCACCCCAAATAAAGTAAGAAAGTGGAAATCACAAAGGCGGTGATGAAGAATTTGGACCTCCTCATTTTCTGTCTGAGCATTCACTCCAATGGGTCACCGCTAGCAATGGTCACCACATGATGAGATTATGGAGACCATGACTCTGTCCGAAGGTTTTTGAGGGATGCTCATTGGACAGGAAATTCTAGGAACAACACCTGCAAGGGTGTTGTAATCTATTAAGACAGTTATGCCCTCACCAGCCTCAGGAGGTCCATCTACTATGATGAACATCCTTGGCTTGACCTTGTTGGCACTGGAAATCTCTTCTACTATAATGAACATCCTTACCATGATGGCTAGAGTTCCCATGGCATGAAAACTTAGGAACACTGGGAATCTGGGCCAAGACTCACCAACCATAAGAACACTTTGACAAATAGATTTTCCACACAAGGAATCCATCGCAAACTTCCCTTAAGACTCTCAATATTTTTGGCAAACTAGCATTCAACCACCTTAGTCTCTTCCACATTCACTCAGTCATTTCCTCCCAATGGCACTAAAAAATGGCATTTATAAAGAGCTGGAAACTTGGATCCGACGATGGCCCTATCAACACCTTTACACACTTTGCCATCGAGTATCATGATGTCACATGCGTGGGAACATGGGTTTTGGATCTGGTCTTCCCGCTGAGAATCCAATCATGCCACCCTTTCTGCTATGATGTTATACTATTGGCTATGGAAAATATCTCTGGCACTAGTTCACATCATCTCCCATTCATCTCATGGCACATGGACTTGACACCCCTTATCCATTTTCCCTTTTTGATGACAGCATCAAAATATTCCTCGTTTGTTGCATCTTCCTGCTTCATGTGGAAGCCATGCCTGCCTTCTACATTTCAATTATTAGGATATTTTCCTGATTTTCATGCATTTAATGCAGCAAAATTTTGGGTTCAGGAGGGTGATCTATGCCGTGGAACCGATTTTTTACTCACAAATATGCTCCAATGGAATCGGGGTATTCAATTACCTGTCACTTCTGCATTTTGCATACTTGTCTCGAAGTATCACATCGACAGAGTCTTTTTGGGATGAATAAATCATACTCAAAAACCGCCCTTTCCATCATAGACTTATCCTCCTGCAACTTTGACCGGGCGAAACTATTTTCGGCCCTTCAATCCTCATTGTCCACGTGTAAAGGGAGACCATATTTCATGAGTTCTCGAGGCGGTTTGTTCCGTGTTTTTTCAATCAGTGGAGAGATCACCTACCGTAGATCTTTCCTTGGCCCGATCTGCACCATTGAAATTTACTCCTATTTAACCCATTTCGTGGATTTGGGAACCGAAATCTCCACAAGCACTTTTATTTGGAAAAATCAACCTCATCCATTTATCTATCCTTTGTCAATACTAACCCTCAGAAGTTGCGGTCGTTCTAACTTGTTCTGTGGAAATGCAAAGGTGGCATGGGAAGCACCTGTTAGACTTGGGAAACCTATTATATTCGTCAATATAGCTCACCTCCAACTCACCATCATCAAATCATTGTCTCCTTCAGTGCATTTTAGGTTGGGCTGTGAATGAAATTTACTATGCAGTTATTCGACATGATTGCTATGTATTACCTTTCCCATCAACCTGCGCGGAACAAAAATAGTGCTAACAAGTGGCTCCATCTAGGGATGCTATCCGCCCCATGAAATAGAAAATAACAATGTAGACCAGGTGCCAAATCCATTGGGAGGATCCCCACGTTTGCTGCAAACTTTCAAAATGCTCCAAAAAACCAAAATTAAACCAACGATAGAACCAATTGAAAAACTAAGCTGACAATAAAAAACTGCTCAAATGGAAATGCTCATCATGTCGAGCTTATTCATATCTATCTACCTACTATATCTACTGGACCTCATCGTCCATTAAAGTGGTTTCTAACTTCCAATGAATCCATTCAAGCAAATGGTCCCATAAATCCCATTTCTCTTCATGTTGAACCACAGACAAGACCAAAAGACCTAGTGGCACAGAATTATAATAAATACATTGATCTTTACGATAAATACCTACCCATTCATTACCATTTCCCATCCCCTCCATGTACTCTACTACTGGATCATAGAAACCCTGATGGCTGCCGAATTCTTCAGCCATTCATTTGACGTGACAAAAATGTTCCAGCTGCCACTCTTCCAACATCATGCAGACGCGGCGTTCTAGAAGACTTTGGGAGGTGACCTCGGGATCCTTTGTAACTGCGGCACTGACTTTTCTGCATGGAATTCTAGAACTCAAAACCTGATTCCTTACAAGTGTCATAAAGAAGGAAGCGTTGCGTTCCTCAATAGAACTGGGCGAATTTACATCTGGGTCCATGACATACAAAGACGTATCCCCTTCGAGACATTCATCTACTCCTTGTTGATTCTCATGGTCGAAAAATATCTCCGTGTAATCGAGAACATGACCATAAAGAACACTTCAGCATCCAGAGAAATATGTCATCTGATGGTTTTGCAAAAATTGTTAGGGAAGTAACCCCTCCGGTCCATAATCGGGTTGGTTTCCAAAGGAAACATGCAAAGAGTGGTCTCAGCAGTTCTCAAATGATGCATCATGGTTTTGGCTCCAAGATTCTCAGGAGTCAGAACTTCATTTTTTGGATACGCTTTAGCAAGGACACATTCCTCTTCCTCAACAGGATCGAGCTAGCAAAACACTTCACCTTGATATGTGGTTATTATGTTTGAGACATATGGAGAATCATTTACTTTAGAAACCTTGTCTCTTTCCCTGTCAGGTCCTAGACTTGCAATATCTTCAGTTGTCTCCTTAGGCATGTCATCCTAGCATTCATCTCCATATTCATCATATGTGGGTGTGCCCAAATATCTTTTGAGGCCACCATGGATACAACTTGCAACTAGCTAGTCGCAATATTTAGGAAACGAACTAGAAAAACCTGCTACCTCTTCACCATCACACTGATATTCTTTTTGTCTACTAGATAAAGGGGCAAGTTTCCAAGGAAATTCCTCTTTCGTCTCATTCAAATCTGTCAGGTTTAACTCTTTGTCTCTTTCATTATTTCTGCCATGGTCTAGGATTCTTCTCGATAGCCTAAAATTTTCTTCAACCTCCAACGCATCAGCAAACATTTTCTGCAATGAGACCTATTTCCTTTCTAACAGAAATAAAGAAAAATCTAGAGGAAAAATAGATACATAATGCAGCTTTGCAGCACCTTCTAATGGTCAAATTTCCTTGGACATGTTGTAATAGAAACTCACAAACCTCCTATTGAAGCTTGACGTAGTTTCATCTTCGCGTTTCCTCGTAGAATAAAACTCTGAGAGTATTTGGCCCAATGATATTCTTTTTCCCCAAAAGTCTAAAAATTTGTGAGAGAACTCCTCTGACGTAGTGATGGATTCCGGCTACATATGTCGAAACCATATTTTGGCATTGCCTTGCAAAGACTAGAAAAAGGCCCTCATACGAACATACTCATGTTCTATCTCAAAAAGGTCGAGAAAATATTCAAAAGCTTCTAAATGTTTCTCAGTTGTGAGGTTTTCAAATTCTCCATCAAACTCAGGAAGGTATTTGTAGTGTTTTGTAGGGAAATTATGAAGGATCTAAGGCAGGCGAAGAGGCATATATTGGCTTTGGGAATTAGATGCAACGGGATATTGTATGAAAGAAGTGTCTTCAGATATGGCATCATGAGTTTCATTAGGCCACCTCTTAATGTTAGAGGCTCTGGGCGAAGGGTCTTGATTGAAATCAGATGTACAGGATGAAGAGATACTCTCCGTTAGCAAGGATGGATATACAGGAGTGAACTCACAACTTTTCTTGGGGTGAGATAAGCCATGATAGATTATTCTAACAAAATTAGGAACAAAGAAGGAAATATTGACAATAAAAACCAAGACGTTCTGGAGAAAGTTGAATCTTAAGTATCTTGTCTTTTCCTCAAGCCTACCTGTTGGAGACATTTACCATCATACACACTCTTTTGGTCAAATTGGCCTAGTTAAACCACTATCCTAAGTATAATTGGCATTAATTGACATCAGTGGAGAATTAATTGCCATCATCCAGTCACACCCATGCCTACCTATAGTCAAGGAGGCTAACTTAGCCTTCTCCTACAGTCGAGGCTAACTGGAGCACTCCGGGGGTTATCTAAGTGACATTAATGCACCTAATTGCTAACTGGTGGTTACAATCTGTTCAACCAGACAGTTAAGGTGCCTTGTGTCATTAAATATATTATTTAATGATTATTTATTATTATTTAATAATCTAGAGTCAACAAGGCGCCTCCACCAACTTCTGATGGTCAATTCAGCTTCAGTTAACCTCATCGAGGTTCATTGAAGTCATGGAGCACTAGCACTTGATGGTTGGCTTGCTATGACATGTGTTTGATCTCCTTCAGTTGAGATTCAGTCATTTATTGCACTCTGACTTCAGTTAGGGTTTGGTGAGTCAATTAGGGTTTTGGTCAAGTGGTTAACTGAGTGTGAACCAAATGGTTGAGGGTCAGTTAAGCTAGACTCACTCACTGAATTCGAATTGTCTCTTTAGGTATTCGAATTCTTCATGGAGTTAAGCTATTGCTCGACATTGGTATTGTAACCATTCATTGTTTATTAAATATACAAAGAGGAAACCAATTCTGGTTTTTATTAACACCATTTCATGATTATTTGTTGATTATTCTTTCATGAGATTGATTCTTAGTTCCTATATAATGTGCAAGAATTAATATGGTATCAGAGCATACGGTGGGATGAAGATCTATCTCTCAAAAACAAGCTTTTTGACAGATTTCTCCATGAAAAGTGAGCAATAGCTCAAAATTACAGCACTGCACCAGAATCCAAGGCTTACCACTCAATATCCCAAGTAAAGAACTTGTTGATCAAGCTTGCATGATTGACTATGCTGGGTGTGATGAAAGCCTAGAATGTACAGGTTGTACGACCTTATTTTTCCCTTTCTGTTTTTATTTTCAGGGTTCTACAGGTGAAGCATTCCCTACAGCATATCCAGATGGCCTCCTCAGTACCTCTCTTGACTCCATACAATTTCCACACATGGAAAAATAAAATGGAGCTTCAGTTGCGCACCAAAGGACTCCATAGAGTCGCCATGGACACTGAAGTTGAGCCTAGATCCACCATAGAAAAATGAAGATTCTTGAACCAAAAGGATGAAGCCTTTGGTTTCTTATGCCTCTCTATTTCTGAAGACCTTATCTTCCATCTTACGGATCTGAAGACACCGAAATAAATATGGGACAAATTGGAATCTCTATATAGAAAGCATGATGACTTGAGAGTTTACCAACTCGAAAATGAACTCATGTCTCTCCAACCTTCCAATTTCAAGACTCTGAATGATTTATTTACAAATTTCAAGCATACTATTTTCCTCTTGAAGCAATGCAAAGTGGAGAAGGAAGATGATCAGCTCATCCTAGACATCCTCTCCAAACTTGGGGCTGATTATTCAGTTTTTGTTTCTACATTCTGTGTGGGTAAGCTCACAACCCACGGATGGAAGATGCCTACACTCAATGCCTTCATTGAGTCCCTAACTAATGAACATGACAAGCTTGTCTAGATGGGGATCATCCAATATTCCCGTGATCAAGCCCTCCATGTCTCGAGGCCCAAAGATCTGAAGGGTAAAGCAAAGCAGCAGAAAAATCAGAAAACTAAATTTGATGCTCCCAAGCCTAGAGTTGAAAATCAGCAGCATGATGAATCTTCCGGCTCAAGGAAGAACAAAGGAAAAGGGCACAATGGGAAAGAAAAAGTCAGGTGTTCTTACTGCGTGAAGGGTTTTCACCCTGAACATGCCTGCATGAAGAAAAAGCTTGATGAAGCAACCTCTCTCCTTGAGAGGAATCACATCAATCTTCTGGAGAGCTTTCGGAGGAGAGATCACCAAGATCGGGAACCACAGCATGAGAAAGGTCATGCCCTCATGGAAAGAACTTTGAAGTCCAAAGCACTGCTGATTGACAGTGGATATTTGAATCACATGATGGCTGAAAAAGACTCCTTTTCATCTTTGGAGACCGGCAAATCCATCCACATCCACATGGGAAATGACTCCGCCATCATTTCTGAAGGACAAGGTACTGTAGATCTAGAAAATGGTTTTTTTTCTAATGTTTTGTATGTACCGTCTCTAGCAGCAAATCTCCTTAGTGTCTATCAGATGACACATACAGGAATTCCTAAGAGAGTCTCTTTCATCCCAAATGATGTTGAGATAATAGAAATTGCATCTGGGAAACTCATTGCAAAAGGCCTTGCAAATCATCATGCAAAAGCCTATGAGTTCTCTCACTTTGTTGGGGATGCAAATCCCACCGCTCTGCTAACTCATGGAAATGAGGTTAGTATGCTATGGCATGAAATGTTTGGCCATCTTAATTTCAAATATTTGCTACAATTACAAAAAAAATCCATGTTTGAAGGCCTCCCGGTCATCAAGGCAACCACAGGAATCTGCAAGGGCTGTGTGATTGGAAAACACCCTGAGCACAAGTTCGATCGAGGGAAGGCAAACCGAGCTACAAGCATATTTGGGATGATACATTCTGATATCAGTGGTCCAATTCCTATCACATCCATGAATGGATCAAGGTACCTACTTACTTTTATTGATTATTTTTCAAGGTATACATGGGTTTTCTTTCTTAAAAAGAAATCAGAAGTATGTGAAAATTTTTCTGAATTGAAGGCCTTGATCGAAAATGCCTCTGGGATTAAGATCAAGATCTTGAGATCTGATAATGGAGGGGATTATGTCAGTAATTATTTGTTGTACATTTTCTCCCAAAGTGGTATTCAGGTCCAACATTCAATTCCCTACACTCTCCAGCAGAACGGAGTAGCGGAAAGGAAGAACCGTTCTCTCAAAGAGATGACCACCTGTATGTTGGAGTCAAAGAAGCTTGCTGCAAATTTGTGGGCTGAAGCCATGCATGCTGCAGCATAAATTTAGAATAGGGTGCCACATTCATCAATTAAATGAAATACTCCTTTCGAAGCATACTTCGGACACAAGCCAGATGTGTCGAACCTACGGGTGTTTGGGTCCACTGCATGGGCCCGGATTCCACTTGATAAAAGAAGGCCTTTGCAACCGCAGAGCATATAATATATGTTTATTGGGTATCCTGATGAATCTAAAGGATTCAAGCTACTGGATATCAAGACCAAACAGATCATCATCAAGAGAAGTGTCAATTTCGATGAGCCTCTTCAGGAGGTGGAACTAGTGAAGGAGAATACTGTTGAATTTCCTTCATATATTACTAAATATTTGGATGATGAAATTGGGGGTGATGACCCTAATTTGGATCCTATGATTCCTGATATCAGTGTGCAGCAATCATCAGATACTGAATCATAACCTGAAGTGCAAACTCATCTTCCTACATGGGCCCAACAGACACTCTCCTCCGCAGGAGACAACATTGGAAATCCGGATGATCCAAGGAGAACCCGGTCTGATTTCCAAAGAGCAGGTATTGCGCTCTCTTTTTCTGATAATTTGCTGTCTAAAACTTGCTATTTGATGATTATTTCAGATCCAAAATCCTACTACCATGCTCAAAATCATCCGAGATGGCAAGTTGCCATGGATGAAGAGATGAATTCTCTTCAGAAAAACACTACTTGGGAGCTAGTTTCTCTTCCTCCAGGAAGTAAATTGGTTCAATGCAAGTGGGTGTTTCAGAAAAAGGTTTCTGCTGATGGAAGAACCTTAAAATATAAGGCAATGCTGGTATAAAAAGGTTTCTCTCAGGTCCAAGGAGTGGACTACCATGAGACCTTTGCACCAGTTGCAAAAATGGACTCCGTCTGCTTTGTTTTGGCTATTTCCGCATCCAAGCATTGGGAGGTGCATCACATGGATGTTAAGTCAGCCTTTCTACATGGAGATATTCATGAGGAGATATACATGAAGCATCCTGAGGGCTACATCACTGATCCATCTTTGGTTTGTAAGCTAAAGAAGTCACTATACGGGTTAAAACAGGCCCCAAGAGAGTGGTTTTCCAAGATGGATGCCTTCCTTCTCTCGCAAAACTTTCAGAGATGTAGATCAGATCCAAATGTGTATTTATAGAATCATGATGTTAATCTAATTATCATTTTTTTATATTTTGATGACTTACTGATCACATTTAGCACAATTGCCTCCATTTCAGCCATCAAAACTGCTCTCCATAATGCCTTTGAAATGAGTGATTTGGGGCTTCTAAAACAATTTTTGGGGCTCGAAATCAAGCAAAATTATGATGGGATTATGGTCACTCAGTCAAAATAAATTTTAGGCCTGTTATTCAAGTTTAACATGGCTGAATGTATGCCTGCACCATTCCCTTTCTTTTCAGGGATCAGCCTTGAAGAAGGAAAACACACACCTCCCATGGACTGCACTATCTATCGACAGCTGATTGGTAGCTTGTTGTACTTGACACATTCTATGCCTGATATTTGTTATGCTATGAATGTTGTATCAAGATACATGTAGCAGCCTCATGATATTCATTGGAAGGCAGCCAAGAGCATCCTCCAGTACATTCAGGGAACCAGGACCTATGGCATTCACTATGCTGCAGACTCCGAGCTAGAGCTGGTTGGATACACAGATTCCAATTGGGCGGGTGATTCTATTGATCGGAAGTCAACTTATGGATATTTATTCATGTTTGGTGGTGGCCCTATTTTCTGGTCAAGCAAAAATAAGGCTACCATAGAACTATCTTTAGCAAAAGCCGAGTATCGAGGAGCGGTGAATGCTTGAATCCAAGCAGTTTGGTTGCAAGGCATTCTTTCAGAGTTTGATCTTGGTAGTACTTTGTCCACTCTCCTCTTTTGTGAAAACTAGAGTGCTATTAAGATATCCACAGATCCAGTTACCAGGCAGAGGACCATGCATGTAGAGATTCACATGCACTACAGCAGGGAGCTAGTGCATGACAGGACCATCATTCTGCAATACTTCTCGACTGATGAGCAGATTGCAGACATCTTCACCAAGAGATTTTTAGAAAATAATTTCACTTACCTCCGTTCATTGTTGGGGTGATTTCATCAGGGTGATTCAAACTACTTTTGGTGTTCAGCTTGAGGGGGGGGTTTTCCCACTGAGTTTTCCCTCTTTTCCTCACTTAGTTTGTTTTGAGCATTGTTTCAGTTTCAGCATTCTACAGGGTGACTTGTGGCCTTAGTTGTCAGGGCCCTAGCATTTTATGCATCTATGTTTTCTAACTCTTCCTAAGTATAGCTTTAAGGGGGGGTGTTGGAGACATTTACCATCATACACACTCTTTTGGTCAAATTGGCCTAGTTAAACCACTATCCTAAGTAAAATTGACATTAATTGACATCAGTGGAGCATTAATTTCCATGATCCAGTCACACCCACGCCTACCTACAGTAAAGAAGGATAACTTAGCCTTCTCCTACAATCAAGGAGGCTAAATGGAGCACTCTGGGGGTGATCTGAGTGAAATTAATGCACCTAATTGATGACTGGTGGTTACAATCAGTTCAACCAGTCAGTTAAGTTGCCTCCTGTCATTAAATATATCATTTAATGATTATTTATTATTATTTAATGATTTGGAGTCAACAAGGCACCTCCACCAACTTCTGATGGTCAGTTCAGCTTCAGTTAACCTAATAGGGGTTCATTGAAGTCATGGAGCACTAGCACTTCATGTTTGATCTCCTTTAGTTGAGATTCAGTCATTTATTGCACTCTGAATTTAGTTAGGGTTTGGTGAGTCAATTAGGGTTTTGGTCTAGTGGTTAACTAAGTGTGAACCAAATGGTTGAGGGTCAGTTAAGCTAGACTCACTCACTCAATTCGAATTGTCTCCTTAGGTATTCGAATTCTTCATGGAGTTAAGCTATTGCTTGACATTGGTATTGTAACCATTCATTGTTTATTAAATATACAGAGAGGAAACCAATTCCGGTTCCAATTAACACCATTTCATGAGTATTTGTTGATTATTCTTTCATGAGATTGATTCTTAGTTCCTAGATCATGTGCAAGAATTAATACTACTCGTTCCTTTGCCATGAATCCACTCACGTTGCAGATCCTATCGATGCCCTCTAGAGACTTGAATTTTAGGATCACGACATTGGTGGAACTATCGCAGTATTGGAAATACGATTTTTTGTAAATCACCGAGTGAAAGATTTATCGTCTTCTGGATGCCTGACTTCTGTTCACCATCGACAGTCTAATCTATAGCATTATCATCCATGGTTGTGGGAGGATTTGATCCCTCTTCATCGTGTCGGTATTTTCAACCGCTGATCTCCCCAGTGGAGTCATCTTATAAAATATTTAAAGTGCAGTCGCCAGGGAAAATGACAAAACCTCTTTCACATGCAAGAGTCTCTATTTTCCCACAGAAACCCTTTATCCTTTGAATCTTTGTCATTTTCCCATGGATGACCTTCAATTGCATTCCCTGGAAACAGCGTTAGATTGCTAGCACCCAGAATCGCACCCAAAGGTTGTGTAAAGGTGGACCATGAGGTAACAGCAGAACCGCTTTAGGAAAGGGAGTTGGCTTCTCTGATTCCAGAGAGCGATCTCTCACACATACATAGCAAGGCCAAATATATTGTCACAGGATGAATTTCGGAGGTTGGTTATGGGAATAAGGTATGTTGTATTGGGTTATGGAGTCACAAATACCAAGAAACACAGAGAATTCTGCATAGAGAATGTCCACAAGAGAAATATATCACTTCGGTCATGGTCAATATGCTTGGGTCTAGTGGAAAATAAAGAGCGATGGTAGTCCATCGATGTGGAGCACCGCTGGGATAAATTCTACACCAACTTTGGAAGAAACATTTGGTGGATGTCTAAAAAAATGGCTAGAGCATAGGAATATGAATTATGAACCATTATACACTACGTCAAAGACATGAAGAAAACATAATGCAAATAAATAACAGGTAACACATGCACGCAAGGAAAGGAAAGCACATATTGTAACTAAGAAATACATAGGAATTCTTACGTCCAAAGGCTAGCATCTGGATTTGTTTCTTGTATTAAAGATTGATCAAATTACATAAGAACCAAAAATATCTCAGGTTCTGACCCCCGAGCCCCCGAGACTAACCTCGAAACAGGGTGGGAAATCGGTTACAATCATGACCAAAACTTTAACAAAATAGAAAGTGGCATATCTGCCACAGTTTACATATATAAAACAAAACATTATGGAGCAAATGTGCATGCTAATCTTAACAACAGTGCAATGTCTCTCACCTTGGGCTTGCTTGTCTTGAAAATGACGGTTCAGGACATCCCTTGGTGGCTCATCATTCACTTGGATCGAACCATTTATCTTCATGTTGGATCTGCAACATGTCTTTTTCTTTCTGGGTTATTTGTGTTCATTATGTGCTCAAAGGAACCTTTCAGCATGGGCTTATAGTTGGAAAGAAGGTTTGTGTTCCTTCTATATTCATCTTTCCTCCTCGCTCCCCTCTCTCTTGGTAACACTGTTATTCGAGGGGAATTGAAGAAGGGTCGCACTGCTTCTGACAGTGACAGGTCCTTGAAGAGGATTTTCATTCTTGTGCTTCTCTCTTCCTAGGAGGAGGGTCCTCCTAAAGGTCATACGACACAGTGCCTTCCCAAATCCATCTCCACCCTAAATAAAGTTGGCAAGTGGAAATCACAAAGGTGGTGATGAAGACCTTGGACCTCCTCCTCTCCCGCCCGATCATTCGCTCCAACGGGTCACCTCTAGCAATGGTTGCCACATGCTAAGATTATAGAGACCGTGACTATGTCCGGAGGTTTTGGATGGATGTTCATTGGATAGGAAATTCCAGGCACAGCACCCGTGGGGGTGCTGTAATCTATTAAGACAGATATCCCCTCACAAGCCTCAGGAGTTCCATCTATTGTGATGAACATCCTTTCCTTGACCTTGCTGGCACTTGAAATCTGTTTTACTATAATGAACATCCTTACCATGATGGCTGGAGTTCCCCTGGAATGAAAACTTAGGAACAATGGGACTTTGGGCTAGGACTCACCAACCATAAGAACACTTTGACAAACAGATTTTCCACACAAGGAAACCATCATAGACTTACCTTAATACTCTCAATATTTTTGGTAGACTGCATTCAACCACCTTAGTCTCTTCCACATTCACTCAATGATTGCCTCCCAATTGAACTGAAAATGGCACTTATAAAGATTTGGAAAGTTGGATCCAATGATGGCCCCGTCAGCACCTTCGCACACTTCGCCATCGAGTAGCATGATGTCACATGTGTGGGAACATGGGTTTGGGATGTGGTCTTCCTGTTGAGAATCCAGTCATGTCGCCCTTTCTTCTACGATTATATACTACTGGCTGCGGACAATATCTCTGACACTAGTTCACATCATCACCAATTCAGCTCATGGCACATTGACTTGACTCGCCTTACCCCTTTTCCCTTTCTGATG
Organism: Pseudotsuga menziesii; assembly: GCA_001517045.1. Taxonomy (NCBI): domain Eukaryota; kingdom Viridiplantae; phylum Streptophyta; class Pinopsida; order Pinales; family Pinaceae; genus Pseudotsuga; species Pseudotsuga menziesii. The sequence goes on from LPNX010342859.1 coordinate 201,636, forward strand.
ACGGCATCAAAATATTCCTCTCTTTCTGCATATTTTTGCTTCATGTGGAAGCCATACCTGCCTTCTGCATTTCAATTATTAGGATATTTTCTTGATTTTCATGCATTTAATGCAGTGAACTTTTGGGTTCAGGAGGGCAATCTATGCCGTGGAACCAATTTTTTACTCACATATATGCTCCAATGACATCGAGTTATTCGATTGCCTATCACTTAGACCTTTTACGTACGTGTCTCAAAGTATCACATCGACAGGGTCTTTTCGGGATGAACAAATCGTACACAAAAACTTTCCTTTCCGTCATAGACTTATCCTCCTGCAACTTTCCCTAGGCGGAACCATTTCTAGCCCTTTGATCTGACCTCCTTCGATCCTCATCATCCACATGTAAAGGGAGACCATATTTGGTGATTTCTCGAGATAGTTTGTTCCATGTTTGTTCAATCAATGGAGAGATCACCTACCATAGATCTTTCCTTGGCCCGATCCACACTGTTGAAATTTACTCCTATTTAACCCATTTCGCGGATTTGGGAACCAGAATATCCATGAGCACTTTGATTTGGTGGAATCAACCTCATCTATTGATATACCCTTTGCCAATCCTGTCCCTCAGAAGCTGTGGTCATTCTAACTTGTTCCAAGGAAATGCAAAGGTTTCCTGGGAAGCACCTATTATACTTATGAAACCTTTTATATTCGTCGATCTGGCTCACCACCATTGAAGCATTGTCTCCTTCAATACATTTTAGGCCAGGTTTTGCATGAAATTTATTATGCATTTCTACGACATGATTTCGATCTCTTAACTTTCCCATCACCCTACACAGAACAAAAACAGTGCTAACAGGTTACATGTGAAGAGATTCCAGATATTACCCCAAAAATTTTCATTGAAGCAAAGGTGTTGCGACTAGGAAAAATAGTTGTCTATCTAAGTAAAGAGAACGTGGAGTTGAGAGAACGAGCAGTACTGAGCACACTACCACCACAACTCATAGAAATAATAGGATTCATTGAGGATACCATGACAGAGATTGCAGAAAGTGAGAAGGTAGTACAACAATTGTAGAGGAGATCACCAAGTATCCGGGGAATTTGGTGCAAGATGAGCACCTAAAACAGCTAGAAGCACAACTAACTGAAGCAGGATCACAATTGTCAACTCTACGGGGATCTATCAAAGGGATTCCCCCACTCTCACAGGTGACAAAGGAAGAAAATATTAATGATTTGAAACAGTGTGTCAGTAAGGCACGTACAAGACACTAGAGGAGGTCGACGTAGTTAGATGAACTACAGGGCATAACAGAGGAAGTGGCACTCAGATCAATGGAATAAATCACAAAGATAAAGGAGGAATTAACCGCAATACAACACATGAATGAGGAACACCCAATGGAGAAGTGTGCAACAATCAAAGCGAAGGTCGAAGTAGTCGTCAATGAAGTAAAAAATTTCTACGATGAATTCAGAACAAAGTTGGATGCACCATTCATTTCTAGCTGACGTGGCTCAAGTACAAGCCACAATTTTGTGTTTGGGTCATGTTGGAAATGGTATAGGATGCACAAGGTGCACTTTCGCCATCGAAAAGGAAGACATCAATAAGAGAAAGAGCCAGCTGTGCGGGATAAGAAACTAATAATTGTGGTCATTATGGTTGTGTTAGTTAGAATTTTTGGTCAAAATTAGTTACGAAGTCGGTTATGTGGATCATTTTGTCAAGGATCAAGACTATAAGTAGAATTAGGAGTAAAGTCATTATATCATTATTTTGGAGTGAATTATCATCAGTTTGATCAATCATTTTGATAGAAAATCTACTTAATAGATTGTGTAATTAGTTGTTCTATGAATTAATGTATTTTTTGGCCAAAGGCTATTCGACCAAGGAATGCTTGTCTTTTGCGAGGTGTTGTTGACACAGATCTGTCAATGGGTGTTCACTCTCTGTTGACACCCTTAATGCAATTATCTCCCTTAGAACTGGCTTAGACAGGTTTTACCCTTTCCAACAACACTTGCAGAGAAGATGAGGTATCACCTGAGATGTTCGAGGGAGAACTGTCAGAACCACATTTTCGTAGTAAGAGCGATGGTTTTGTGCATCTACTGATCTACTATCACAACATTACTTCATAGATCCAAGCATTGATTCATACATTCATAAATCCATATCATCATTCATCAGATCATACCAACATATTCAAATCACGGTAGAAGAGTGGATTCGTAAACAGACCTACCATCATAACATTATTCAACACATGAAAGCATCGCATCATTCAGAAATAAACATCATATGCAGTATTCATCCATATTGCATCGAAGGAAAATAGGAAGAAGTAAATAGACATAGTTTTTCCCTCAAATATTCGTCATGTCATATTAACTTTACATCAAACACAGGTTCTCAACTCATTTCCACAATTCAGATCTCGTATCAAAGAAAAATCACAGATGCTCAAAAGATCAAAAGTTAGACAAAATATCGATCTCTAGATCATCAAGAGGTTTTTCGACATTACAATCCTAGATCTATTTATAAGCTTGTGCCTTTTACAACTCAGTCCACTTAAGTCAACTTCCTAACTACTTGGACCAAAATATACAAAATAACAAACAAAATCTCCAATATATGACCACAATATCCAAAATGTGACCAAACTGCCTTGCTCACCATCTTCTTCCTTGCGCAAAAAATATGAATTTGTGCAACAAATTTGGTATTGTGCAACTAATTATCTCCAAAACTACCTGCCAACAAGCCACCAACACAATCTTGTCGCTCTCCCTTGAGCCACGTCAACTTGAAGTAGTGTACACAGTCATCTTGGTCTTGAAATCCTCGTATTGGTGCTTTACTTCTTCCACTTGAATATTCACCCAATCACTGATGTCTACACAATCCACCACATCCTGATTTGATGGATGATCCATAATCTTGGTGATTACTTCCTTCCTACTTTCTTGTACCATATGAAGTGCATCTACCACCTTAAGTTCCAGTTGCACATCCCTATCGTGGAATTCATCCAGCTCCGTTGTTCGACGCTCTTTCCTTTCCCTTGCTTTGTTGACGCGGTGTTTCATAGACTTCAACTCCATTGATTTCATTACCTACAACACCTGATTCATTGTTCGAAGCAACGCCCTCTGTGCAACTAACTCGCCTTCAGCCTCCCACAATTATGTTTTGATTTTCTCAAGCAGCTCGTCATGGAACACGCTTCCCCAAAACTGCGTGGTGGCATTAGTAATGGCCTTAGCTTCTTCTTCCTAGTCTTTCATATGCATCGTTACATCTTCAGTGGTGCTTTTGCACACATAACCTACCTCTAGCAGCGTACTGGGGCTCAACAGTACCTGCAAACTCTCAATGTATTTCTTGAATTCTGCAATAATATGGCCTCACTTCTATGCTTTGGATGGCGCATCCAAGTCCACTTCCACAATTGGGAATTCTTGATAAGTATCAGAAATTGATTTTTCTAATTTGGCCCTGTCATCCCATAGTTGCACATTTTCAACAATGGGGCGATCCTGCACCTTCTTGAATTCCAAAATCTCTATCTTGGTTGCTTCCTCCCGCTCCTACGACCTCAGAAGGTGGTCACCAATCATTTGTTCTTGGTCAACCAAATATTGACTTGCAACCCTCTTCAATTGGACCAATGTTTCAGTTGACAGTTCATTGAGATCCAACGAGAGGTCCTGAGAATACTAGAGTGAGGCATTGACATCCTCATTGTTTGTCTCAATTTCTCACGGTGGAATCAGTACATTCCATATCTGCTTTCATGTGCTTATCTCTCCTACCTTATGCAAAATGTTTTCCTCGGGCACCCTTTTCAAAACTATGTCAATTAAAGAATTGAGGCGAGTGAGGATGTCATCTTTACAATTCCAGAGTCTTCACAATTCCATTGCTTAATATTTAAGAATATTTCCTTTGAAATTCTAAGAGCGCGAATTCAATCTTTAGGCCCTATGCTGTCTTTTGAGGCAAGTGCTCAGGAAAAGTCAAATTAGCTTCTACCCAAGTTAGTTGGCTTTGAAGTTTCTTGCCGGCTTCTAGTAGTCCTTCCCTAAAACTAAGTGATTTCTCTGCTATTTCATTCAATCTTGTCTCTTCCTATTTGACCTTATATATTTCTTGTGTGATACTTGGTTGAACTTGATGAATTTTCCTTCGGATTAGGAAAGCTTGATCACAGAAGTGAGTGATATTAGGATGCCTTTTATTGGTTGTCTTTAGTTGAGTCTCTAGTGATCTGTTATGCACCTCCATCTCTTCTACATGGGTTCTTAGCTCCCCCATTTGTCTATTTGCTTCATATTTATGCGCTTCTAATTTCAAAATCTTGTCTTCAAGATCCTTTTTCTCCACTTCCATGATTGTAACCGAAACCTCCAGTGCATCCTTTTCCAATTCTAAATCTTGATACTCCTTTTGGATCTTTTCAAATTCTAAAAGAGTTGCCTCATGTTTCCTTTTAAGTTCTTGGCCTTCCCCTCTTTCCTTGATTAGAGTGTCTATCATTTTAATCATATTTTCTTTATAATGCACTGCATATTCCATTAATTTCTCAACATTATCAGCGTTCACTTGAGCAGCTGCTACGCTGATCGATGCTAGGAATTTGGGGTCTTGATTAGTTTTTTCAACAACGTTTTTCTCGGTCACTATGATCACGTCAGGTTATGTGCCAATATTTAACCTTTTTTTCAACATCCTAACAATAGTTTTCCTGGACTTGTCAAAGAATATAGTGTCTAATCATACCACTGCATGATGCTTGGATGGAGTGAAAGGAACCAGTCCAAGGTCTACAAGATCAACGTGGCCTCCTGTGATTGTGTCACTTGTTGAACTAGGAGGGTCCGTTAGATTATCTTGGGCAGTGTCCTGGTCTAAAATTTATTTTTCCTTGTCCTCTTGTTATTTCTTTCTCAATTCCTCAAATGATTTCTCAGCTTCTTCTCTCTCTCTCTTATGATTCCTTTTGTTATCTTTCTTTCTCTTCCTTTTTCCTTTGAGCCTCTTCAGCTAGTTACTTCTCAGCTTATGCCAACAACCTTTGACCATATTCTTCTCGTTTCCTTTCAACCTCTTCCTCTTTATTTTTTTTTTTGTTGTGTTGTTGCTCCCTTTTCCCCCAATGGTGCTACTCTTTTTCTTAAAATGCTTACTTAGAGCAGTCATGTTGCAGGAATTTCTATATGTCTCCTTATCTTTATCAAAATGTTGAGAGTATTCAAAATGAAATCCTACAGACGCACAATGGTTTGCAACCTTGTCAAAGGAGTCATTCCTGAGGAAACTCTTTTCCCCAAAGAAGAAATTTTCTAGATCTCTTACAAATTCATATGCATATTTTACCCTCGTGAATCTATAACTGCCTATGCAAAAAGACAGTGGTGGGAAAATTGTCCTCTTCATGTCGTATAGGAAATTGTCTACTCCATCTATAAACAGCTGTCGAACTGCTTCCTTATGGACTATATAGTATGTGGCATACCTAGGCATCAATGATGGGGATCTATATCCTCCATACATCCTTAGGTAAGTACCTTCCTTAGAGAAATAATAATCCTCGTATTCACATATGATTTCCATGGCACCTTCAGACATACAGTTGCACTCTTTGAGGAAAATTAGCTCGTGCAAAGACATCAAAGATTCTTCGCATATGAGCTTGTAGAAGCTTGAGTACTTGTGTGTGCAAAGAATCTGATAGGCCGCATATATGGGGGTCTGAGTGTAATCCCAATCACAATTGAGCTTTGGGAATGGGTGTAGGCATAAAATGAAATCAATCAAGCAAGAGCCCATGTAGAATTCTGACTTTCTCCGAGTCAGACCTCCCTGTGCAGCAACTATACATGATGACAAGCTACTTGATATAATATCCGCCCAGTTAAAAATGGTGAATTTCATGGCCACATGGTATATTAATGGGATCCAACTTAACTTATACATTTTCACATTTTCCCTGCCAAAGATCCTATTTAGCATTAGGGCTATGACCCTATAAGGAGGGCGTAAACTTACAGTCTCACACTCGCCAGTGGCTTTCTGGCGTAGTTTCTTTCCTACTACCATCATCTATTTAGCACATTCAAAAATGTCTAAATTCACACTTTTCACCCATTCATCCATCATCATGACCTGTGGGGTGGATAGTTTACAGGCCTTGGTTATATATGTCGGAGTTAATGAAGCAAAGGCTTTCCTTTCTATGTTGTAAATAATCATGGTGGTTGGGTTTGTTCGGGTTAGGATCCATCTGATTACTTCAGCACACGAGAAGATATCTAGGCTCATGGTTGCCTTCGTGATGCTTGATTTTCTTAAATTGTCATATAAAGGCATGTCTTCTGGGCCCGCATCAGGGACATTTTGATGTCTGATGATAAATTTCTCCCCATTTGAACTCCTGATCGGACCCTGTGATAGCCTTGGTGTCTTCATATATGATTTCCATCCTGGATATAACTTTCACGTCGGAATCACCCTCGGTGGCCCTAGCATTTTTCTTTCTACTCTTTTTCGGCATGGTGTGAGGTGAGGACTAAAACTGTAGCATGATTACAGAAAGAGGTGTCTTAGTAAAAATATGATTGAAACAACATGCATTTATATCAACAGGAAATACCGAAATGAGAAGCTAATATATCAATGTTAAAAAATCATTGTTTCTTCCAAAGAGTAAGATTGCAATCAATGTTTACTATAATAGAGGAGAACAAAGATATATTTACCAGTTCATTATTGGTCATTCAAAAGTAACTTTGTGAGGTAGAGAAGTCACTCTCAAAGGTTGTACAGTCATTTTACACTTGCAACAAGGGTATATGTTTGGAAAAAATTTAAATGAAACTAAACAAAACAGGTGTAAGTGTTATTTTGGGATTAATATATTTGTTATAATACATTCATTTTGTGCTTCTAAACAGGTCAAGATACTGGAGGCTAATAAATTTATTTCACTGATTTTTTAAAGCCTTAATATAACTGCCTTTCGATTTAACTCGTTGAGTTTACAAGTCTTGATGTTAGTCTCTTGTTAACCTCGAGACTTTGAGGGATCTAGGTTTCATAAAATCTTGGTTTTAATCTAAAACCCTTAAACAGCCCTTTTATTCTTTTAGCTTGTGATCATTATGGTATCAAGATGTCTTCTCACTAATCCCAATAAAGGAAACATAGTGATGACTAAAACCCTGAAACTAAGAACTTTGTTAGGAACTGTAACACTCGGATTCACATCTAAATCAATTTGTGCAAATAGCCTCAAGGGAGAATGCAGACCACGCATCTTTTCAAACGTAGGTTGAGGAATGAACCCATATCGGGGCTTTGAAACACAGAAAGGTTTAGGTTCAGGACCTGAAAAGAATTTCCCCTTCAATGCGATCTTATCCTCTTCCTCACTCAGTCTAAACACTACACGGACAACGAAGCATATGGCCTGGAGTAGTCTCACCATAAAACCCTTGAGGTTCAAAATACTCACATTGACAACTCAAAACAAAACCAGCTGGTGCGGCGAGGGTGGAACCAAATCCAATGGCAGTTGGGCTAGTAGGCTTGAAGATAGCTTTAGTGAGGACAAGGGTTTACATGGAACCAAACTTGTGAAAATTCTAGTGGTCAACCAATTAACTAGGAACCATATGGGCTGAGTTTAGCTCTTAAAACAAGGTCGTGGACAATGAAAGAAAAAACCATGTCATGGTAACCCTAAACCCCCAACTGTGATGTCCCCGACCCTTTGCTATCTAATCTATCATGGCCCATTTAGGCCCATGCTGCAACCAAAGCTCTGATACCACACTGTGACATCCCCGACCCTCCGACTGGCAAAGAGGATGCTATGATACATCAAATCATCCGGGAATATAGCCCCATGAACATGAAACATACATACATATAGTGCTGAAGCATGATACATATAGTGCTGAAGCATGATACTTAAAACATAAAACATTTTATGAAGCATAATCATTCATATACACAATGGAAGCAAAACATATCAATCAGCATTCATGCATATATAGATCAGCATTTAACATGTATATCATCGTTCATCAATGGTTATTATAATTGTAGATACAAGTTAGGCAAGAATACTTATCTTATGAAGAACTTGTTCTACAACCAGCTACGTTGCTGCAACGTTCCACCCAACCATAGGCCCGTGTGTTCTTTAATCTCTCAACAATGCTTCCATCCCCGAGTCGGGCATGATTCCCCAAGGAATAATCAATTAACAGGCTTACACATAGCCAAGGATAAAAACCCACAAGGGTACACAGTTCAGCCAAGCCAACACAGTTGGGTTTATCAGGCGAACAACGGATCAGCCAAGCCAACAAAGTTGGGTTTATCAAGCCATCCAGGAGTTGGGAAAGGCTAATGCTAAGCTGGTGCACCAACACCAGAACCATCCTGGCTTCTAGAACACCCACACACACCCAACACAAGGAAATTAGTCCTTTATCTGCAACACAGTCCCTCAGACCCTGATCTCCCTTCCAGTGCTATTCAAGGGTTGTGGAGAAGAAAACTGGCTCAACGGCTCTGTCTGTGTGGTTCTCAACCCACTAGGTTTATCAAGCATCTCAGGCCCTCATTCACCACTCCAATGCAGTTCGAGGACAAAACCATTGCATGCAAGCAGCCAAACAGCTATTCAAGCTTCTACAGGGAAAAACACAGTCAGTCCATTGTGGCAAACAACATCCCACAACAACTATGAACCCACAGCAATTTCTCAATGCAATCATGGCCAAATAGCATTCAACACACACACATGAACCCACAACACCCGCTCCTCAATACGATGATTGTGAGACTTGCACATACCAGAAAATGGTAACGGAACAGACTCTCAAACTACACCTGATGGAAAAGGTCACTGGCAAACAAAACTGGGAAATAAATTATGGCCGCGTCCCAGCAATAGAGTAGCAGTCTTCAGCTCATGATTCAACGATGAAGGTTGGAACAAATGCCCAGTCCAGAAATGCATGGGGAAAATTGATTCTCTGTTTGAATGGAAAGAACACAACACACAGATCGACGATTGGTGATGAAACCACAATAGTCTAATGATGGTGGGAAAGACCAACGCTCTGTGTGAGCAAGGGAATAATACTCATACACTAGCAACGCATGAGAGACAGAGGGTGAACCCCAAAAAAAGGAATGTGTGTTCCTTTAACTCAGTCTGCATGAGGTGAATGAACAGCCACCATTCGGTTAGTGGATATACCATCCAAAATCCAGAAGGTGGTCATGGAGAGAGTGCAGGTGAGTGGGGAGAATGGCCATCATGGCGTAGTGGCCTTGCTGTCAGTGAATAGACACCCCACTAACAAAAGAACAAAGAAGGTGGTGCTTGGATGAGACAAGGGAGGGTGAGTGAAGAGAGTGGTGACACATGGCTTTTCCCCTCCATGGCTTAGGATTTAGCTTTCCCCCTCCTTACCCTTAGGAAATCATGCCCCTTCTCAATTTAGTTGCAATGAACATAGCTGGTTGGGTTATTTAATTAAATGTGTGTTTACATGATGCCACATTTAATAGATATGTTGCATGTCCCGATATACCATCGATGGCCATTTCAATCCAAAACATATCATAACCAAATCATGGTGGGTCCTTGCCCTTTAGCTCCGAACCAATATCATTTACAACATATGTATCATATATGCTAAATGTAAGAGGGGTCAAAACCAGGGTGTTACATTCCCCTCCCCCTTCAATAGCACTGTCCTCAGTGCTTTACAAAATTTGAACAAAATGCTACACTGTTACCACCTCAGTGTTCCGCATAATTGAACAAAAAAGGATGTGCCAATCGCATGGCATCCTCCAGCTCCCACATAGCCTCTTCAGGTCCATAATGCTCCCATTGCACCTTTACCTGCCCTATGGCCCGATTCAGGAGCATTGTGACCTTCCTGTCGAGGATGCGCATTGGCTCGATTTGGAACTTTCCCTCAGGTTCCACCTGAATCACATCCCAATTTATCACATGGTTAGGATCATGTACATATTTCTTAAGCAAAGAAACATGAAAAACATTATGATCTCTAGTACTAGTAGAAAATGCAAGTCTATATGCAACAGGCCCTATTCTTTCAAGCACTTCAAACGGCCCACAATATCTAGGTGACAGCTTGGCACAACTTTCAAGCTTCAAGGAACTTTTCTTTGCTTTCACTCTTGATCCCCAACACTGAACTCTCTGTTCATCCTATGCTTATCTGCATAGCTTTTCTGTCTGTCCTGTGTTTCTTTTAGATTCTATCTAATCCTTACAACCTATTGCTCCATTTCCTTGAGAAATTATGTTCCAAGCACAACTCTGTTCACCGGGTTGCCCCAAGTCACTGGTGTCCTACACCTTCTTCCATACAAAGCTTCATACGGACTCATCCTCAAGGATGTCTGTTGTCCATTGTTGTAAGCAAACTCTACCAAGTGTATGTAATCTTCCCACTTGGTTGGTTTTTCCATCACATACATGCGAAGCATATCTTAAAGCACCTGATTAACTCTTTCTGTCTGCCCATCTGTCTGAGGATAGTATGCAGTGCTAAAGTTTAGCTTTGTACCCAAATCTGCAAACAATACCTCCAAAAATTGGAAGTGAACTTGACATCTCTGTCAGAAATTATTGCCTTCGGCAATCCATGCAATTTGAAAATCTCCTTCATGAAAATCTTGGCAATGTCATCAGTCTTATGCGTAGAATTCACTGGTATAAAATGTGTTTCCTTTGTCAACTTGTCTACTACAACCATGATGGAATCATGTTGTCTCCAAGTCATCGACAATCCTGTAATAAAATCCATTGAAATAACTTCCCATTTCCATTCCGGAATTGGAAAAGGCTGCAACAAACCTGCTGGATGTTGATGCTCAACCTTTACCTATTGACATTTCATGCACCTTGAAATGTATTCGGACATGTCATTTTTCATACCTGGCAAAAAGTACTGCCTTCTAGCTGTAGCAATTGTCTTCTGATATCCTGGGTGACCAGAATACGGAGCTTGATGGATTTCATCCATAACAATTCTCCTCAAATATGCTACATTCGGAATATAAATTATACCTTTAAAAGTGAGAAGTCCATCTTCTTCCCATTTATATCCCTCATACCTCTTCTCAAGACTTTGCTGCTGCAATTTGTCTTTTACCTGCTCATACAATTCATCTCCGGCAACATGATTAACAATCTGCTGCCTCAATTCTGATTGGAAAATACTAAGAGATGCCACATGCATTTCCTGTACCTTTATGCTGAGTGCATCAGCTACCTTGTTCTCTTTTCCTTTTATATGCTTGATTTCAAAATCAAACTCACATATAAATTCCAGCCATCTCGCTTGCCTAGCATTTAGAGTAGGCTGATCAAACAAATACTTCAAACCACAATGGTCTGTTCTGAGGTCAAATATTCTACCCATCAAGTAATGTCTCCACATCTTGAGAGCATGTACTATGGCTGCAAGCTATAGATCATGAGTGGCATAGTTATTCTCATGCTCCTTCAGTTGTATCAACTCATAACATATCACGTGGTTGTCCTGCATAAGGACTCCTCCAAGACCTTGTCCACCTGCATCGGTACATACCACAAAATATTTTCTTGGATCTGCAACTTTCAATACTGGTGCACTAGTGAGAAGATTCTTTAGCCGCTGGAAGCCTTCTTCACACTTTAAAGTCCATTCGAACTTTACTCCCTTCTTTTGCAAAGAAGTGATGGCATGTGCAACCTTGGAAAATCCTTCAATGAATCTCCTGTAGTATCCTACAAGTCCCATAAAATATCTTACATCCGTCACATTCTTGGAGTAGGCCAATTCATAATGGCTTCGATCTTCCCAGGGTCTACTGATATACCCTCTTTTGAGATAATGTGACCCAAGTACTGAATTCTATCCCTGTAGAAGTCACACTTGCTCAGTTTTGCATACAGCTGGTGTTCCCTAAGCACTTGCAATGTAAATCTCAAATGCTCTTCATTCTCTTCCTCATTCTTAGAATAAACAAGAATGTCATCGAGGAAAACAAGAACGAACTTGTCCAAATACTTACTGAATACATTGTTCATAAGGCACATAAATGTAGCTGGTGCATTTGTGAGACCAAATGGTACCACTACAAACTCATAATGTCCATACCTTGTCCTAAAGGTTGTCTTATGAATGTCTTCATCCTTGATTCTCACCTGATGGTAACCAGACCTCAAGTCAATCTTAGAAAATACCTTTGCTCCTCTCATTTGATCAAAGAGGTCATCAATCCTAGGAAAAGGATATTTATTCTTCACAGTAACTTTGTTCAACTGCCTGTAATCAATACATAACCTGAGTGTACCATCTTTCTTCTTTACAAATAGAACCGATGCTCCCCAAGGATACACACTCGGTCGGAGATACTTCTTTTCCAATTGCTCTTGTAGTTGCATCTTAAATTCTAGCATCTCCGGTGTACTCATCCTGTAGGGTGTCTTGGACACTAGTGCTACTCCTGGCACAAGTTCAATGGTGAAATCAATGTCCCTCTTTGGAGGAAGCCCTGGAATCTCATCAAGAAACACATCCTTGGATTTCTGTAACACCTGATAGTCTTCCAACCTAGGAGTTTCATCTCCTATTGGTTCCAAAATATGAGTTGCATACAACTGGCAACCTTTCCTACAGAACTTCTTCAACTGCATTACTGAAAACTGTCTTACTAAAATTACCTTCGAAATACCTTTCACAACTACTGGGTTTCCTTCTTCATCTGTGCATTCAAATGTCTTGTTATAACAGTCAAGCTTCACTTTGTGAGCTTCTAACCAATCCATTCCGATGAGAACATCATAGGAACCAAGCGGTAGAACATTCAGATCTACACAGGTGATCAATCCATTCATAACCAATGGACATTTCTCTACCAATTCACTGACCTTTCTCTTAGTTCCATTGGCTAGCTGAACTAACCAAGGTTTCCTATGCTTGACCTTCTTAAAAGCACAATTCTCCACTACTCTATGAGTGATATAACTATGAGTAGAAACAGGGTTGATCAAAATAGAAACAGATTGTTCAACAATCTTACCTGTAACTTCAACCACAGTTGACTGATGATCTGCCTAGTGGTCCTCTAGTGCTGCATAAATTCTAGGGACTGCTCTGGCTACCTGACCCGCTGTTTCTGCTTCCTGCATGTTATAAGTTGGTCTTGCACTTTCATTCTCAAGTGGACAATATGTGCACAAGTGAGGTCCTTCACATTTCCAACATTTGAGTGGACCTTTATTCTGATGTGGTTATTTAGGCTTTCCACCTGTCACTCCAATTGGATTACTCGCATCTTGGGATGGATGCTTCTGCTAATTCTTGAATCTAGAAGGTTTGAACCCTTTCTTTCTTAAGTCAAACTTCTCGTTCTTCCTATCTTTCCATGCCTTATGGTAATCAGGTTTACCCTTGCTTTTCTCATAGCAATATTTATCCTTTATTATTGCTTCTTCAAGAGTCCTTAGTTCATAGAAATCAATTCTATATTTGTAAGTTTGAGGCAATCCACATAGAAAATGTTGGATCTTCACTTTGTCATCTCTGATGTACCAGACATACCTCAACAATTCCAAAAACTTATTTGCATATTCATCCATGGTCTGTTGTCCCAATCTCAACTCATGGAACTCCTTGATCTTGTCATCATAATACCTGTCAAAAAGGTATTTCTACTTGAAATACTTCTTGAACTGTTTCCACTTCAGTTTTCTTTCGCTGATCCTATTCACTTTCTTGAAATGTTCCCACCAAATGGATGCCCTTCCATTCATATTTAATATGGAAACTCTTGCCTTCATGTTTCCTGAATAATCATGCACCTGAAAGTACTTATTTACCCCAAGAAGCCAAGCTTCAGCTTCTTGTCCCATCTTTATCTCACCATAAAACGTAGGAGGTTTAGCTTTCCTAAATTCATCTCGAGAGTGATCCCTATGGTGCCCTCTTCTTTTCCTTTTATGAGAAGATGAACTTGTATCTCCACTAGATTCTTCAGAGTCAAATGATCCACTGGAAGTCTTTCTTATTCTCCTAGTCTTTCTCTTGCTGCCTTCTGGCCTTGATGTACCTCGTCCAGAATCTATCTTTTTCTGCAAGTCTGTCAAGCTTTCCAATATGGCAGCATTCAACTGATGCTGCTCTTCCTGGGCTTCAACCAATATTCTCATGGTGGCTGCAACCTCAGAAGTTGTCCCCCTAGAATCTCCTTCCATTAGATTCTATGTCATCATTTCTATTACAGACATTTTCTCCCGTGGCATCTCATGCTCACTCGTAAGAATCCCAGACATCATACCCATCATGGGTTCTCATGACTGAATCACCTCTTGCTTTACCACACTGCTCTTTCTGGAGTACTGCTCTTGGAAGTTATCTATAGTTCTGCAAATGTGTTAGTAGCAAACTGTTAGATGCATAACATTAATATAAGCCAAAATACTTACGTTTTTCTTTGGGAAATTTACAAAACAACAATTATGCTAAAACACATAATTTTCTCTATTTATTTTCATCCTTGTGACCACGGACAGTCTGCTGAATATGATGAAAATCAACTGAAAGACAGTCGAAAAACTGCCTGAAAAATCACTAAGAAATGCCCCTGAAAAACCTAAATCTTCTTAGGCCCAATCGAAACTCCTCCCAACTAATTCTCCGACATTGCGGGGGTCAAAACAACTAACTCATCAGTGGTCTGTTGCTTGTTCTCCTTCCGGTGTTTCGGCAGCGAAACAACTAAACTCTCGATCTTTATCGTTGAGCGAATGAACTGTGCATCAGTTGCATAGTTATCTGAGCAGCCGCAATGGTGGAACATGTTCTAATTTTGGTTTCCACGAGAAAAATAGCTAGACTCCCGCTCGGTATCGATGAGCAAACCAACTATTCATCGGGTGCATAGTTGCTTGAGCAGCCATAATGGCGAAAAGAAATCTCACTATGATCTATTTGGCAACCTAACTAGGCTTCCGATCGGCAATGTCAATTACTGCTCATCGTGCGTTTCAACAGTCGAAACTTCTAAATCCTCCCGCTGTATCAGTGAGTTACTCATATTTTCTTCTTCCGTATCGACCTTTTCATGGTCTACTGTCTCGAGTCTTACCGGCGATCGGAACCCCCCAGAAGTTGCAGCATCGGCACTCGGATGCGTTCTTCGTCGGGTGATTAGTCTCTTCAATCTCCGCAACAGCAAACGTTTTCTCAACAATTTTTACCTGTCATGCTCATCAGTGATGGAATCAGCTAAGCATCGGCAATGTCATCCACTAACCATTGCCGATGGCCGATGACTCCATGACTTAAAAAAAATTCATAATTTTCTCTTCCTTTCCAAACTTTCATCAGCTCAACAATCGCTTATTTTCCGCCGATCCGTTTGTTATTTGCCGATGAACACTTTCTCTATCTTATGTTGATTCACCAGCTCCATCTCCCTTATCCTTCGCTGATCAAGTGAGTGCTTGTCGCCGACATAATCCACTAATACCTGGGAATCGGTGAGTGGAAGACTAAAGCATCGGCGAACTGAAGCATGATTTTTTACTGGCATCGGTAGTCGAAGCTTCTCCCTATCGGAAGACTAGTGTGCTAGGCTTCCACAATGGCGGACACACGAAACACTATCTTCTTCCAATCATCGACGATTTCGGACCTTAGACAAAATTTTAAGCTTTCTTTACGGCGTCGGCGGTCGCAAGATCTATCCATCAGAAGGATAGTCTTCTATCTATCCGCAACGGCGGCGCAGATCATCTAATACCTTCCACTATTCATCAATGATGCATCCTAGTAACATGCTCCGATGGCCGACAAATCCAACACTTAGAAAAGTTTTGAAATTTTGCACCATCGGCGGTTGAAGGATCTACTCGTCGGAGGTATAGTGCTTGTTGATTGCATGGGCAAACCCGGGTTTACTATAATCAATCAACAACACCCCTAACTCACTGGCCCTTTCGGCTACAGACAGCGAAGCGATCTGAAGTCTCACCCAAAGTGAATCTAATGGGTTGGCCAAGACTCAAGTGTCTTGGACCAGGTTCTGCACATCCTACTTCTCCTCTCTTACTCCTGTGAGTCACGAGATCAGCTATATCGGCTCATCGCACGTCCCCTTCTACTCGTAGCACTTTTAGCCGTGCGATTCTTATCCACGTGCAAGTCGCACGGTTCCTTCCCACGTCGCACAACTTCCACTTACTCACAATATCTCCAACCTTATCGCATCTCTGCGCACCGCGGGACACCCAACCTCTCCTCAACGCTAAGCCCTCAGCTCGCAGTATCGCGCACCGCAGCTCCTCTTCCAGTGCGATATCGCCTCTCTGCGATATCTTACCACTACGACTTTTCACTCTTAGCGTTGACTGTGTCGATGTGCGAAACTCTACTTCCCTGAAGTTATATTGTGATTAAATGGTCATTAGAAACAGACGTAAAGGAGTCTTTAAATAGCTTACTAAAATACTTCAACTTATCTCTATCTTCCTGCATTACCGTGAGCTAAACAATACATACATTCACTTACTGCAACTAACATTATATGCATGATAACCAGTAATAATAAGCAAGTACAATCACATTCATGCAACACATAACACGCAGATTTAACGTGGTTCACCCCCATGATGGGAGCTACGTCCACCAAACTGTGCTTCTATTATATATCTTGAGGGAAGTTAGCACAGTCTGTTGCACCGCATATGCAGCATGAGATCTCTTCTAGATCTCTGGCCTATTTCTATCTCTATATTGCCTTTCTTTCTATATATCCTTCCCTCTCTGTCCTCTCTATGGATGGTTACATACAGAATCAAATGACTCACAGACAAGCTAGGTGTCTGGATCGTTACAACACAGTCTGTCTGACTGACTCCTGAGTCTACTTCAAAAATAATCAACTGACCAACTAACGACTCATCCTATGAATCAACCAACCCTTTACAATAAAAAATACAAGCTTTTATAGGCGGCCCGAAGGTCTCGCCATTACAACATTGTGGGCCTGTCCCAACAGTAACCCAAACCCTAATTAGTGACAGTCGGTCCTCTCTGTCCTTGAGGTAGCCGCTTCCCGTCACACCACAGCTCTCTGCAGTCTTCCATGCTTCCCGGCACTGACCATGGGTACTATGCACCGCTTCTCTGTTTTCTGTCCTTCGCCTTCAATGCTTGAGCCTTGTTGCTCCTTCTTCTTTATGAGGGTCGCTGAGCCCTCCTGTCTTCCACCGCTGCCTTCAATGCAGTGGGTGAGCTCTCCCTTCTCGGCCGCTCAGGTACCGTTGCCTTTCTTTGACTTTCGCATCCCAAAAAGTCACGATTTCTGGCTCTGCTCTCCAGCTGGAAACGTGCTACAGCGTCGTAGCTCTGCCTTGTCTTCTTTCCGCCAAAACTAGCAGCTTCTTCTATAGCTGCGGGACCCTGCTCCAACAGTCCCCTAACACTTACTTGTGGCTCGTCCTCGAGCCACCTGCAACAGGCTTCTCCTGCTGCAACTTATCCTTCACCTCCTGCGAAGTGCGCTGTAACCTGCCTTGAAGTCCTGCGACTTCATTCTTCATATCCTCGGCACGTTCTCTTGGGATTTCGGTAACTTGTATGGCCAGATTGATCACCGATCCTGTAACTTCCTTTGGTCGGACCTTGGTAAGCAGTCTGCCTGCAAGCAAACTGGCTGTAAATCTGAGTGTCTCATTCTGTAAACTCGTGATATCATAAGCCCTGCCTCCTCGTTGTAGCTGATACTTTTTAACTAATGCTGGTGGTAGTTTGGAGTCCTTGGTCTTTCCTGTTATCTGTATTTCGGGAGCTTTACCAGCCTTAGACAGGCCAGTAACACGGTGTATCAAGTCGACATTGAGGTCAATTTTGTGACCTAGCCAGAGATAGCCTCCATGTACACACGAGAGGAGGACACGCACCACAGCATTAACCTCTGCGCTACGTCCAAAATGGGGTAGTCTCAACACATTGAGCAGACCTGACCACTCAAGAATCTAGACATGCGGCAGGGGGACGAATTCTTCTCTACCTGTCCTTGGGTTCTTTTCGAGCACAAGATATGAATATGGCTTGAAGTGAGGGTATATCTTACCATCCGCCAGGTTGTAATCAAAAATTTAACAACAGCAGCATATCCTACTAAATCGCCATTTTCCTTTACTCGAGAATCTATTGGCGGTATGGGCACAGGAAGCTTACCGCTCTTGGAAAGTTTGATGTATGGAGCGCCTTCAACTCGTGGTATGAGGTAGTCCATTGAACTACAGACTTCATCTTCCTTCTCAAAATAGGATTCCTCCATGAGCTGGGAATGGCTTCTCGTCTTTGGTGGTTCTCTGGTTCGGGACGAGCTCGGCGGGTTAACTGTAGATGGCGACGCCATAGCTCCTGCAAGGCCGTGATGCTGAAATCTTCTCAAAATGTTTTCCAACGGCTCGTCCTCAGATAGGACCCACTTAGCATAAAATGGAAGACGTGCAATGGCTGCAACTTCTGAGAATCACAGCACTCTGTAACAACTTAGCTTGACACAGGGAAGGCTTAACACTTACTCTCCAGCGCTCAGTTTTTCTGCAAGCGTAACCGTCCCAATTGAATACTTTCTGCTTTTATGTCAAATACGACAATCCTGGACATATTGGTCGTCTAGACTGGGTGTGCCAGTCATATTAATTGCATGGATAAGACCACACCCATCCTTCAATCCTCAATAAATGCTAAAATCTGATCAAATTTTCCTTGAAGCGTGTGTACGGGTGTCGGTCTCGTCAGAGATTTACCAAATCTGGAAAATTTATTATACTGCTACCAAATCTATGGTAGGGGATACCGGTCATTTCTTCATTAAATACCTGTCAGATAGTGACTTGACTAGCCCACTGTTGATTGCAAACTGGGTACGTGGCAGGGGGAAACATCTTACTGCTACGATGCAACTCCGCATCACCTGCGCGAACAGTGTTAATTTTTTATTTTTATTTTATTTTTTTAGACTCATTCCCGGTGCGATGCCTCCTTTCAACTACACTGGACATCTGCACCGCCATAAACTGTTCATGCTAGGGCTGAGAGGTGGGGAGGCTGTCACTATAGAGTTTAAGCCTACTGCCGTTAATCCATGTGGGAAAGAGCTCCCTGTTCAGCTGGCTGAGCTGAACGGCACCTCCTTCTGTGACTTTTTGGATCTGGGATGGCCCCAGCCAATGCGTCTTAAACTTCCCTGGGAACTTGATGAATTTGATGTCATAGAGGAGCACCAGGTCTCCGGTCTGGAAAGTCTTATTCTTAATGTGTCTGTCATGCCAAGCTTTTTCTCGGGCCTTCTGCACTCTCTGATGGAATCCAGCAATGAACCGGTCTTCTTCTAAGGCAAGCAGTTGTGCTAACCTTGCTTCGACTGTGTCTGTATCAGTCATCCCGGTAATCTGAGCGATTCTTAAACTGGGGAGAATATACTCCATAGGCATAACAGCCTCTTGTCCATATACCAAACTGAAAGGTGTGTGTCCCGTAAGTTTCTTGCATGTGGTTCTGTATGCCCATAAGACAGCGTTAACTCTGAGGTCCCAATCATTCCTCTGGCTATTATAGATCTTAGTAAGAGTATTTTCTAAAATTTTATTGAAGGCCTCTACTGTACCATTAGCCTGCGGGTGGTAGGGAGTGCTCTTATGGTGCTGAATCTGGAATTCTTCTGTTAATGCCTCTATAGTACTGTTCAAGAAATGTGTACCTTGATCACTCATCAAAATTAATGGGCATCCAAACCTGCTGATGATGTTTTCAAAAAGGAACTGTGCAACTGTATCAGCATCACAATTTCTTACTGCTTTTGCCTCTGCCCATCTGGTGAGGTACTCTGTTCCGGTAATAATATATCTCGCACCAGTGCGCTTCCCTGGTGGGTTGATAGGAGCCACAAAATCTATAGCCCATTTGTCAAATGCGCGCAACGTGACCTGCGGTCGCAGCGGCATTTCATCGCGTCGCGAGGGTTTTCCTACCCTTTGGCAGATATCGCAGCATCTGCAAAATTCCTTGGTGTCTTTGTGTAATGTAGGCCACCATAATCCTGCCTCTAATATTTTCTGCGCAGTCGGTTTTCCACCGAAATGACCTCCTGCGGTTCCTGAATGAGACTCTTTGATAATAGCGTCTTTTTCATGCGGCATCACACATCTGCGTAGAACTTCATTCGGGCCTAACTTGTATAGGAATCCTGCAATGAGGGTGAAGTCTGCTACCTTAACAACCAACTGTTTCTTTTGCTGCTTAGTAAACTCATCAGGTGCTACTCCTGTGGTGAGGAATTGAATAATGTCGGCATAGTACTCATCTGCAATCTGTATGGAAAACAACGGCGCATCTGGCAAATTGTCTTCTAGGTTACTGGGCTCTTCTCCTCATTCTAACCGCGACAGATGATCCGTTCCTGCATTCAGTCTTCCTGGTTTCACAATGATTTCAAAATCATACTCCTGGAAGAGGAGTAACCATCTGCAGATTCTCCCCCCTAACACTGGTTTATTGACTAGGTAGTTCAATGCGAAATGGTCAGTAAACATTTTAAACGAGGCGCCCAATAGATAGTTCCTGAACTTCTGCAGCGCATATACCATAGCTAAGCCCTCCCTTTCTGTTGTGGTGTAGTTCTTTTCTGTTGTTGATAGCTTTCTGCTGGAATATGCGATGGGATGGTCAAGATCCCCTTCTCCTGGCTGGGTCAAGACAACTCCTAATGCGATGCCAGATGCATCCACATGTACATGGAAAGGCTTAGTCCAGTTCGGAAATACTAGGATGGGTGTTGTAACCATCTTCTCCTTAAGTATGTCTAGACTCTGCTGGCATTCCTCGTTCCATAGGAATTTTACATCCTTCTTGAGCAATTTCTCCATCAGCGCTGTAATCTTTGCGTAGCCGTTGATGAACTTTCTATAATACCCGGTATGACCAAGTACTGTCCTCGGTTGCTTGACTGAGTTAGGTGCTGGAAGGTTTATAATGATAGCGATCTTGGCGGGGTCTACCATCAAGCCTTGTCTGCAAACAATGTGACCCAACAAGATACAAAATGGTGCATAGAATATACATTTCTTCAAGTTCAGAGAAATTTGGTACTGCCTACATTTCTCTAACATCAGTCTTAGATCGCCTATGTGCTTATCGATTAACCCAAATACAGTCCAATCATCAAAATATACTTCCAAGAATTTATGAATGTATTCTTTAAAGACAGCAACTACTACTCTAGAAAATATAGCTGGTGCATTCTTAAGACCAAAGGGCATTACCGTATACTGGAACGAGCCCCATTCTATTGAAAAGGTAGTCTTGGATCAATCTTCTGGATGTATTCTGATCTGATGGTAGCCTGAAAACCCGTCGGTGAAGGAGTAGACCTCTTGCCCTCCCACGTTGTCTAATACTTCATCATTGAACGGTGTTGGAAATGGATCATGAAGTGATGCATCATTGAGTTTTCGCAGATCAACACAGATCCTGATGTCCCCTTTTGTTTTATTCTCTTGCACTACCATAGGGCTAACCCATTCGCTTTCCTCTACTGGCTCAATGATGCCTGCTACTAGCATTTTATCAATTTCTTCCTTTACTTTTTCTTTGTAGCGCGGATTCAATCTGTATGGACGCTGCTTAACTGGTCTAGCATCCTCCTTTAATGGTATCCTCATGACTCCCAGGTCTCCAACTATTCCCTTCATCTCTGTGAACTTGGTGGGATATAGGTCCTGATAGTCATGTAGCAGATCTGCAATCTGGCCGACTGTTTCATCATTCTAGTAGTCTCCAATAGAGGCAAACTTAGGTTCTTCGTCTGTGCCAATATTGATCTTTTTAATCTTGATGGGCTCGGTGATTGCTGGAATCTCTAACTGTGGTCCCTCCACATCACGAGTCCCTTCTGATTCAGGAATGTTGGTATTGCGAGGATCCTCATCCGCCTCCTCTGATTCTGATGCAAAATTATAGCATTCCAACGCCTCTTCTAGCTGGATAGTCCACTCAGGTTGGACTGGTACTGAGATGGTGCGCTCCTCAAAAATATTTGTCTTGATTATGTCTAGGGCCTGAGCAACACTTGGATGTTTTGACTCAAACGCAAAGGTGAGTAGGAAGCTGTCCATCATAAGTGACCATGTGGTTGTTCCCTTGTGCAGCTCAGTCTCTGTATACCAGTTCCTTGGAACTATGTCCAATGTGTGAATGAATCTGTGAACCCATTCATCCTCTGGAATGTCCGACCAGTTCTGTTCACATGTCTGAATGTGTACCCTGGGGTCAGTTTCTCCTGTGTACTTGTGCTGAACATGCTCTCTGTCGTCGAAAAATATGATCGTCATCAGTCTTTTGATATTATCCCATGATGCGATATTCTCTTTATGTGCATACCACCATCTTGCAGGTGTGGCTCAAACTGCAAGGTCCATAGCTGCGATCCTCTGCTCATGAGGAATTTGTTGCTCAAATTGTTCAAAAAAATCCTGGATATCTGTCAGACCATGATATGATGGAGTCTCAGCGATCTCGGCGCCAATCCATCACAGTGAATTACTGATAAACGCACATCTGCGCGTTGAGACTTCGTAAAGAATTTTCTGCCAGTTTTCTAGACCAACATCAGAATCTGATGCGCATGAGCTGTTGCATCGCCAGCTAATGTTCCCTTCTGCGGTTGGATTGATGTAGACATTCTGGTTTGCAGTCATCTGGTAGAGACTATCGATGTTATGTGCCTCTTCCTCTGCTCGGATGGGTTCAATATATCTAGGACCTTGGTAAGGATCCAGCGGTGCGATGACCCGGATCTGCGCATCCTCAAAGGTCATTTGTATTTTCTTTAGGTCAATGACAGCTTTGCTGCCAATCGCCCAATCAATACTCAATAGTGCTGGATATGGTCGACTATCACCAATGATTTCTATAACCTCGAAGTCCACAAAAGTACGAACTCCGTCAATATCAACTAGCACCTGCGGTAGTCGACCCAATGGTGATACTCGCTGCTGATTAGCTAATCTCAGGTGGATAGGTGATAGGGCTAACTGAGGACTACCCATCTGTTCCCATGTCTGCTTAGTTAGAACATTCGCCTATGATCCTAGATCTAAGACAACCTCATCCATTTCAAACTCACCAATCTGCGCTGTGAATTTCATCTCTCTTCCTGTCCTTGTATGTCTTGTAATATTATGGACAGCGCCATGTGCACTGCCCGAGAGAGAGGGTTGCTGACACTGATCTATCATGCGCTGTAGCTCACCGACAGCTTTATCATTTCTCAGGAGTTTCAAGCAGCTGTGCAGGAAGGCTTGTACACTTCCTGTCGATTCATCCTCGTCACATCTTCCCGATGTGGTAGCCTGCTCAGGGCTATCACTACAAGGTACTTGTTGCGGTACGCTCCTAGATGGCGGTACCTGCGGTCCTGATGGTGTAAGTTCATCAAAGGAAGCCTTGGCTTCATGAAAGGTCTCTTTATTCTGCTGTAGGTCGAGTGTTGTTGCTTTACTAGGGGCTCTGCGCACCCACCCCTGACTTGTGTTCTTTTCGGTCTCCTGCGATGTGCCACTGGTGGAAGCACCGCTCCGAGTCACAATATTGACTCTCGATTCTGGTTCTGCTTTCTCAGCAATGATAAGTTGGATGTTCTGGTGTGCGGCTGGTTTAGGGTCTCTGATCTTAGCTATCAAGATAGGACACTCTTCTATGGTATGATCATAAGATTTGCAGTAGTTACAAGTAGTAGTGGCGTTTTGACAGTCCCTAGCATAGTGTCCTATGATTCCACAATTATAACAAGTGACTGGTCCACGACCTTGGCCAAAACCTCCTCCTCGGCCAAAGCCTTCTCCTCGTGCAAAGCCTCCTCCACGGCCTCGTCCTCTGAATCCTCCTCCACGGCCTCCATAAGTCTGATCCGGCTGTGGTCCTGTTGCTGGACCCTGTGTGTCTGCTTGGACTCTGTACACATCATGTGTTCTTTCTGACATGAGGTCATAAGCTCGGCAGTCTTGTTGATCATGCCCGATGGATTTACAGAAGATACAATATAGGTTTTTAGGTGTCTGTACATACTTCTGAAGCAAAGGGCATTGCTGAGGTGGATGTGCTTGTGTTTTACATATTTCACACCATGGCCCTTGTGTTCGTGGTAAGGGGTTAGGAGCCCCTGACGCTAAATATTCTACAAAGACTGGACAGTTGTCTTTACTGTGGCCCTGTGCTCTACACTTTATGCACCATATGTCTTGCATAACCTCTTTCCCTTTTTTAAGTTCGTGTATCTGTAACGTAAGGTTGGCCAGCTGGGTCTGTAGAGTTGTCATTCCTGTACTGGTTTCTGCTAAAGGTGAAGCCTCTAGTTTCATTGCCATCTCCAGTGCTTCATCTTGAGTAGTAATTTTCTGCTGCATTAGTGGCATTCTGATATGAGGGAGCAGTGCTGCAATAAACCATTCCTTATGCTGCTCCGGCGCAAACTCAAAACTTACTTGGTCTATAAGAGCTTTGAATTTCTGGTCAAAGTCCCATACTGACTCTGATGGTAGCTGCTTAATATCCTTAAGCTCTGTAATGCACTGAGACTCAGACTTAGGTTTCTTAAATTCTTTAATCATGGCGTTCTTGACCTGGGCAAGTTTCTTGGGTAATGTAGTATACTTTATGTACCATGTCAAGGCTCTGTCTCTGAGTGTGGTGACCAACTGTACAAGTTTAAGGTTATCATCATTGATTGTTTTAATGGTCCACATAGCTTCGCATAGGAACCAATGTTGTTCCGGGTCTTCTGCTCCTGTACCTTTAAAAATAGGTAGCTTCATGTCGTCTCCCATTCTATTTCTCTGTGGTCGGTTCTGACTGACTGGGGTACTACCACTCAGCGGTGTAGGTGAAGGTGCTGTAGCGGGAGTAGGTATTGACTGTGAGCTACTAGATGGAGTACCTACGGGGTTATTCTGAGTCCCTGTCTGCTTCTGTGGAGTATAGGGGTGGTAAGGGATACCCCCCTCTGGTTCTTCTGTGGTGCTAGGGCTCTGTTGTCTAATACTGTCTGAACTGTCTTCAAATACAGGAGAACTAAAATCTACTTTATACTTCTTTCCACTACGTGTTCGTCCAATGTCATCAAAATCACTTTCAAACTCTTGTGACATTACTATATTTACTTATTCATATGAGACTAGATCCATTGTTCCTTTTTCATATAGCAGCATCTTAAGGGAAAAGTTTAGAGATCTTAGGTACTTACCACGATATCCTCTGAAGAAGTATCGTTCAGCTGGGCTGAAGCTCTTTCTCTGGTCAACTGCAAATTCTGTAACAAAGCCTTCTAGCACACTTGTCAGCCAGAAGTCCACTGCTCTCGTAATCGGATTTTCGAGGTTCTGTACGGTCTGAATCAGCTCCGGTGTCCAGACAATGTGTCTTTTCTTCTTGAATATGTTCTCATCTGTCAACTTAGATAACCAGTCGAAAAGCTCGTTTCCATAGGTTGCAAAAAATATAGCGTGTATGTCTGAAGCGATATGCTTTTCTAACCAGGCCTCTGTGCTCAGTTTCGGACTCCGATTCTCTTTCTTGGCGAACTCCCTTAAGTCTGAATCCAGCCACTGGTGAAACTCTTCTCTGGTAGGATGCCAACAGAACATTAACTCCCAGTCGTTCAAACCGGCAACGGAACCATTTGTTGATTGCATGGGCAGACCCGGGTTTACTATAATCAATCAACAACACCCCTAACTCACTGGCCCTTTCGGCGACAGACCGCGAAGCGATCTGAAGTCTCACCCGAAGTGAATCTAATGGGTTGGCCAAGACTCAAGTGTCTTGGACCAGGTTCTGAGCATCCTACTTCTCCTCTCTTACTCCTGTGAGTCACGAGATCAGCTATATCGACGCATCGCACGTCCCCTTCTACTCGCAGCACTTTTAGCCGTGCGATTCTTATCCACTCGCAAGTCGCATGGTTCCTTCCCACGTCGCATAACTTCCACTTACTCACAATATCTCCAACCTTATCGCATCTCTGCGCATCGCGGGACACCCAACCTCTCCTCAACGCTAAGCCCTCAGCTCGCAGTATCGCGCACCGCAGCTCCTCTGCCAGTGCGATATCGCCTCTCTGCGATATATTACCACTATGACTTTGCACTCTTAGCATTGACTGTGTCGATGTGCGAAACTGTACTTCCCTGAATTTATATTGTGATTAAATGGTCATTAGAAACAGACGTAAAGGAGTCTTTAAACAGCTTACTAAAATACTTCAACTTATCTCTATCTTCCTGCATTACCGTGAGCTGAACAATACATACATTCACTTACTGCAACTAACATTATATGCATGATAACCAGTAATAATAAGCAAGTACAATCACATTCATGCAACACATAACACGCAGATTTAACGTGGTTCACCCCCAGGATGGGAGCTACATCCACCAAACTGTGCTTCTATTATATATCTTGAGGGAAGTTAGCACAGTTTGTTGCACCGCATATGCAGCGCGAGATCTCTTCTAGATATCTGGCCTATTTCTATCTCTATATTGCCTTTCTTTCTATATATCCTTCCCTCTCTGTCCTCTCTATGGATGGTTACATACAGACTCAAATGACTCACAGACAAGCTAGGTGTCTGGATCGTTACAACACAGTCTGTCTGATTGACTCCTGAGTCTACTTCAAAAATAATCAACTGACCAACTAATGACTCATCCTATGAATCAACCAACCCTTTACAATACAAAATACAAGCTTTTATAGGCGGCCCGAAGGTCTTGCCATTACAACACTGTGGTCCTGTCCCAACAGTAACCCAAACCCTAATTAGTGACAGTCGGTCCTCTCTGTCCTTGAGGTAGCCGCTTCCCATCACACCACAGCTCTCTGCAGTCTTCCATGCTTCCCGACACTGACCATGGGTACTATGCACCGCTTCTCTGTTTTCTGTCCTTCGCCTTCAATGCTTGAGCCTCGTTGCTCCTTCTTCTTTATGAGGGTTGCTGAGCCCTCCTGTCTTCCGCCGCTGCCTTCAATGCAATGGGTGAGCTCTCCCTTCTCGGCCGCTCAGGTACCGTTGCCTTTCTTTGACTTTCGCATCCCAAAAATTCACGGTTTCCAGCTCTGCTCTCCAGCTAGAAACGTGCTACGGCGTCGTAGCTCTGCCTTGTCTTCTTTCTGCCAAACTATATCTTTCCGCCAAAACTAGCAGCTTCTTCTGTAGCTGCGAGACCCTACTCCAACAGTGCTCTAGCCATCCGCAATGAAGGGCACTTGATCAAATAATCTCCACTGATGATTTCAACACTTAAACAAAAATTATGAAACTTTTCTTCTTCTATCTGCGGTCGGAACCACTAACAATGCTACATCGGCGTTTTAGTCCCCACGGCAGCCACAACGATGGCAACCCATTCAACTACCATTCAACTAATTCTTGTCACTGCTCATCGGTAGTTTCCCCATCTATCCATCAGTGATGAGAACAACTATCTTCCGCCAATCGCCGATGGTCGGACTTAGAAAAAAATTTCAAAGTTTTTCCCGGTTACCATCCGTTGGGTGGCCTTCCCACTAAGTGCTCGCTGCATCGGAATATCTTGTCACTAAGTCTTCCAATGGGTCGATGTTTCTGGTACTTGAAAAATTTTCTGAGTTTTTCTGCCACAATTTTCTGATTGTTGCTAGGTAGAAGGCAACCTGCCTTTACTATCTACTCTGTCATGGCCCATTCAGGCCCATGCTGCAACCAGAGCTATGATACCACACTGTGACGTCCCCGACCCTCCGACTAGAAAAGAGGATGCTACGATACATCAAATCATCCAGGCATCTAGCCCCATGAACATGAAACATACATACATATAGTGTTGAAGCATGATACATATAGTGCTGAAGCATGATACTTAAAACATAAAACATTTTATGAAGCATAATCATTCATATACACAACGGAAGCAAAACATATCAATCAGCATTCATGCATATATAGATCAGCATTTAACATGTATATCATCGTTCATCAATGGTTATTATAATTGCAGATACAAGTTAGGCAAGAATACTTATCTTATGAAGAACTTGTTTCGCAACTAGCTACGTTCCTGCAACGTTCCACCCAACCATAGGCCCGTGTGCTCTTTAATCTCTCAGCAACGCTGCCACCCCTGAGTCGGGTATGATTCCCCAAGGAATAAGGAATTAACAGGCTTACACATAGCCAAGGATAACAACCCACAAGGGTACACAGTTCAGCCAAGCCAACACAGTTGGGTTTATCAGGCAAACAAAGGATCAGCCAAGCCAACAAAGTTGGGTTTATCAGGCCATCAAGGAGTTGGGAAAGGCTAATGCTAAGCTGGTGCACCGACACCAGAACCGGCCTGGCTTCTAGAACACCCACACACACCCAACACAAGGAAATCAATCCTTTCTCTGCAACACAGTCCCTTAGACCCTGATCTCCCTTCCAGTGTTATTCAAGGGTTGTGGAGAAGAAAACCAGCTCAACGGCTATGTCTGTGTGGTTCTCAACCCACCAGATTTATCAAGCATCTCAGGCCATCATTCACCACTCCAATGCAGTCCGAGGACAAAACCACTGCATGCAAGCAGACAAACAGCTATTCAAGCTTCTACAGGGAAAAACACAGTCAGTCCATTGTGGCAAACAACAGCCCACAACAACTATGAACCCACAGCAATTTCTCAATGCAATCGTGGCCAAACAACGGTCAACACACACACATAAACCCACAGCACCCGCTCTTCAATACAATCGCTGTGAGACTTGCACATACCAGAAAATGGTAAGGGAACAGAATCTCAAACTACACCTAATGGAAAAGGTCACTGGCAAACAAAACTGGGAAAGAAATTACGGCCATGTCCCAGCAATAGATTAGCAGTCTTCAGCTCACGATTCAGCGATAAAGGTTGGAACAAATGCCCATTCCATAAATGCGTAGGGAAAATTGATTCTCTGTCTGAATGGAAAGAACAGAACACACCGACCGACGATCGGTGATGAAACAACAACAGTCTAATAACGATGGGAAATACCAACGCTTTGCGTGAGCAGGGGAATAATAATCACAAACTAGCAACGCGTGAGAGACAGAGGGTGAACCCCAAACAAAGGAATGTGTATTCCTTTAACTCAGTCCACATGAGGTGAATGAACAGCCACCGTTTGGTTAGTGGACAGACCATTCAAAATCCAGAAGGTGGTCATGGAAAGAGTGCAGGCGCGTGGGGAGAATGGCCATCATGGCGTAGTGGCCTTGCTGTTACCGAATAGATTCCCCACTAACAACAGAACAATGAAGGTGGTGGTTGGATGAGACAAGGGAGAGTGAGTGAAGAGAGTGGTGACACATGGCTTTTCCCCTCCATGACTCAGGATTTAGCTTTCCTCCTCCTTACCCTTAGGAAATCATTCCCCTTCTCAATTTAGTTGCATTGAACATAGCTGGCTGGGTTATTTAATTAAATGCATGTTTACATGATGCCACATTTAATGTATATGCCGCATGTCCTGATATACCATCGATGACCATTTCAATCCAAAACATATCGTAACCAAATCATGGTGGGGCCTTGGCCTTTAGCTCCGCACCAAGATCATTTACAACAATGTATCATATATGCTGAATGCAAGCGGGGTCAAAACCGGGGTGTTACACCAACAATGTAGTTCTTTCAAGCTTTTAAAATAACATGAGACAAAGATAAGTCTTAGGGGCCTTCCTAGCAATTGTTGGTGTCGTTACAACGCTTGGAGAAATAATGCATGAGCTCCAAGTGTCTAGCGATGACTGGATGCATCCAAAATGGGATTGTGGTAACAAACCACAAACACTTACCATTTTTATATATAGAAAAAATGTTGAAACAACAATTAATGTGGTGGTTAGGATAATAAATGTTGCGAGGTTGAAAATGTTCTATGGCACTCAACTTTAAACTCCATCGGGAGTGTTTCCCCAAGTTTGTCGATGTGTTGGCATCAAATTCTAATTTGTCAGCGATAGTGTCGAATGCACAAGCTGAGTTTCGTCGACACTGTCGATGAAAAATCAACAAACTCTTTCGGAAAAAAATCTCGTCGACATGAATCGCAAAAGTGTTTCGATGACAAAATTTCAGCCGCAAATTCTTAGTTTTGTCAAACATGTCGGCTGCAAACACTGAGTTCCATGACACCGTCGACAAAACTCAGTGAGATCTTTTGATGAACTCAAGGAAATCCTTCGATAAAAGCGTCGACAAGGAACGGTAAGTTTTGTCGATAGTGTCGGCTCGAAAACCTGATTTTCGTCAACACTGTCAACAAAAAACTCGTCAAATGTTTCCAATAAAAACTTGTCAAACAAAACAAAATCGGCTAAAAAATCCCAGAAGAAAAATCTGAGTTCTTCCAATGTGTCGGCCTTACTTGCTAAGTTATTCTAACACGTCAAAAGAAAAAGATGAATTTTCTTACTTAGTGAGAAAAAAAATATGGCTTGCTCAAATAAAAACTAAGTTATGGAATGAAAATTTCAAGGAGTAGAATCAGTCTAAGGAAAGCTTAAAACCAAAATTCTAAAGAGGTGCCCTAAAAAAATTTTAAAAAATGGGGAGGGAGTTGCAGCAGCAACAGGATTCCTATGAAATAACACATTAAGAGATATCAAGCTACATTTCTTTCATATTTGACATCATTTGTAATTCAGGTACCCATTCATCTAATTAACTAATTTCCATATTATTTTCATAGATTTATTGTTTTATATAATGAATTAACATTTTGGAACAATTCGGGCATATAATTTTGTTGATGCAGGCTATGGTTTTCATTCGTACCTAGATTTGGAGCTCCATTCGCATTTAGACGACCATTCCAACCACCAAACATACTGTTAACACTCAGAATGTACCCAGGTTGCAAAGGTAAATTCCAAAGGTAACAGCAAAACCACTTCAGAAAGAAACTAGCTTTTCTTTCCAGAGAGGGATCTCTCGAATATAAATTTTAACAAGGCAAGATATAAGTCAACACTTGGAAATTATATAGATGGTTGAAACAATACACCTAATCATTGGACAATGGAGTCACATATACATAAAAATATCACAAACACATGTGCGTGAGATTTTTATCAAAGGCAAGATAACCACTCAATCACAGTCGTTCATTTGGTTCAGGTGGAATAGAAGAAATAAAGAACAGTCCATCAATACAGAGCATCAAAAGATGAGCTCTATATTAACTTTAGTAGAAACATTTATAGAATACCTGAAACAATGATCAGAGCATAACCAATATGAATTCCAACCATTCGATACTACGTTTCAGATACGAAGGAAACAAAATGGAGTGTAACACTGGAAAAACAATTACAAAGAAGAGGAAATACAGACTGTAATGTAAATAGCACGAGAATCTATGAAAACCCACATGCATGCAGCTTTGTTATTCAAAAATATATGTCTTCCAAAAAAAAACATTCATCAACAAGATGGGTACCAACCCCCATTACATAAAGTAAATGCAATTATATACATAAAATGATTTCTTCTTCCAAGAAGATTTATAACTGAATAATCTGCTTAATCAAACTCTTGTAACTATATTCCTAACTACTAGGAATAAACTACTTGCTTTGATCCTAACAGATCATTTAATTAAAATCAACTCGGTAATAAGGCCCGACCAAGCAGCTCCATAGCGCGCAACACCTGTTTTCATGAATGAAAAACATACTTTGTTTTTACAAATCTTTCTATGGATCTCCATTGTTCCGCGCTTGGGATATCATACTCAATCATTTCCCGAATAGACACCTCCAGCTACATGTAGGCTTCATAAGACACAATAGGAAACCCTCCCCTGATGATCAGAAATTTCTGCAATATCTCAAAATCTTCTGTCAGCTTATCTACGATGACCTTTCCCGTCGGCCCTTTTACCAAATCATCAAATTTAGAGTGATCCATACGGCTTTGCACCAACAGGCTGTGACAATTCTCTTGAGAAAACAATCGTCCCTCCTCATCCCAAAAGGAAGGAAGACCATCTTCAAATAATTCTTTAAATGCCTGCTTTAAATCATTAATACGTAAGATCATTTTGTCAGCCTTGTCTTGTACTGTCTTCATTAGATGATGTTTATGAATAAACATTTTTTACCACAGTACCATTGTCACTCTATCTTTGACTCCTATATCTTGTAGTTTTGGATATGTTAATGAATTTAAAAAATTCAATGCATTCTGAGCTGTGCCAAGGGGTTTCCTCTCTATGGTTTCATTTACTAACTTCAGTCTTTGATTGGCTAAATTGACCAATATACTTTAATCATCAATGAAGTTCAAATAATGCGTGAACTTAATAATTTCCACAGACAACATATCCCAAATTATGTGTTTATCTCCCTGGAGAGGACCATTTCCTGTGTTCCTTTCTTTCAATTCATTAAGTTTCTTTTGTAACTGACTTTTATCTTGTAATATCTTATTTTTGCTTTCAGTCACTTTGGTTAGCTCAGATTTGACTTTTTCATTTTCCTCTTTTAACTCTCTTATCTCTTCATCTTTCAAGCTAACTTGGGACATGGGCACTAGTAAGTCATCAGCAAAAAAATCATTTAAAGGTTTTTCAATATTCACAATAGTCAAGTCTTCATCAGTGGGAGTCTGGCTCATTAGTTCCTTCATAATTTATTTTTCTTCATTTTGGTCCCTTTTCAGCCGTGAAATTTGTGCTATTAACTCATTTCGTTCTGCTTGCCACTTATCCTTTTCTTCTTGTAATTTCACAGCCTTTCCTTTATACTCAATCATATCCTGATGAATCTTTCCCTTCTCCTCTTGCAATGCTAATAACTCTAATGACTGGACATGTTCTGTACTCGAAATTTTCAATCTCTTCTTCAGTACCTGGAGGGCGTCATCTTTTTATTCTAGAAGTCTTTTGATTGCCTGGGTGCTACCTGTTTCATTCCCTGAGCTTACGATGTCTGCTTGCATCTTTTTTATTTGAATGGAATTAGCCTTATTCTCAACCTTCTCATGTTTTAATTGGACTTCCAATTTTTCAACCAAAACTTGTAACTTGTTAATTTTTACCATAGCATGCAATAAATATGAATAAATAATATCTCCCGTTTGTTTATGTAACTGTATTTTATCGGGTACACTGATTTTGTCTAATCTTGCTTCCATTTCTGACACTTTCTTATCACTTACCATGGCCAATTTTAAAGTATTATTTTCTACGTCCCGAGTGGAAACCAAGGAAGTCTTTGGATTATTCAGACTTCTCACCCGTGGGAGTAGATTCCTTGTTTCTTCTACAGACTGTCTTTGCTTTTCCATATAACTAGTCATGAACTCTTCCTTAGACTTAAAAACTGGGCCTGATTCTGTATTATCTACACTCTCAAAATAAAATTGATTCACCTATACAGATTTCTTGGGAACTAAAGCAACTCTTTTCAATTCACCCGAAATTACTTCACTTAGAATTTTATCATCTTGAGACAATTTGGCTTTCTTATGTGATATGTCATCATCTATTTCCATACTTTCAATTTCAGAAAGACTTCTTTTAATCAAAATATTTGAACTATCTGGCATTTGAGATGCTGCAACTGATCTACTACTTGTATTTTCATCGGATCCTGGAATTTCCATAAAGTAAAACAAATTGGCTATTTCATTCAGACCTCCAACAATCTGATGGTCAAATGGATTATTTTTGTTTGCTTGTTTTCTTAGAGAAATTATATGGTAAGGATCATAATTGACCCTTTGTTCTCTTTGGAAATCCATGCTTTCCAATATTTTCTCTACAAACACCAGAGCACCCTTGTTTTTAAAAATAAAAGAACCAACTTTAAGAGGAAACTTGATATTGGAAGATTTCTTGAAGGCCCCGAAATGTTCTTCTTCCGCATGCAATTTATGTCTCATATATTCCAATGCAAAAATCCTAGGAGTAAGGAAAGCAGGAAGCCTATAAGGCTCTCCAGTAAAACCATATATTCGTAAAACTGTGAAGTCCTTATACAAGAACCAATCTCCAATCCTATCCTCAGGTGAGGATTGCATCATACTCTTCATTTCTTCCAATACTCGGGGTAACACTTCATCAAACAGCATCTTATATATTTCTGACATGATAGAATTTGCAAATTCAAACATATTGATTTGCTTGGGGAAATCTGAAGAGAATATAGTACTCAGGAACTGTAATTCAGTCACATTCGAACATAGTAACATGTTCAGCAAATATGTTTGAAACTTGAAAAACCTGACTTTTGGAAACTCAATCAATTGGAGATGCATAGCTTCTGCTAGATATTCGTCTAAACTGAAGACATGAACCGACTGAGACTCGGACTCAGGACTAATTGAACTCATTTTTAATAAGAAGCCCAAGATGACTTCGTTGACATGACAATCATCATCTAAACCTAAGACCTGACAGACCAAAGACATAACCAATTGAACCTCCTCCCTGAAAATGTGAACATGATATGGTAAAAAGAGACCTTCCAGTGACTGACCTTCGCTAAGAATGCTAGACAGGAATTTGCATCGAACTTCAGTTTCACAATTCAGGTACACTTCAACTAAAACAGACTCGTTTACGGGTTCACGACTGTCGGGGTAATTATTGGGCAAATTCAGGATTTCACGGATTGCCTTTGCATCAATTTTACACAGTATCCTAGACGTAGAATGACTTAAAACAACTCTCTCAGTAGACGAATAATTAACTGCACACCATTCAGCAAACTCGGGAAAATGTAAGGTCTGCTCAATGGCAAAATGATAGAGGAACGATTTACAAACATTTAAAACGTCATTTCCCTGCGAATTGTATCGCCATAATCTTTCTTTGATAACAGACACACTTCCCACAAACAAGAATGGATCATAGACTCCTTTATCTCTATCAACCAGGCACTCTTCTTTCTCATCCAGAATTCGGTTAAATCCTTGTAAACCTTTCTCTTTATCCATAATATAGAAAATCAACGGTAATTCTGCAGATAAATCTTGAGTATTTAGGACTTACCTGTTACTGTAACCGCATACACTCGAGATTGACTGTGAAAGGTGGTAAGTATTCCTTTTCATTCGTCCCAGTACAATAAAAAATGATTTCTCAAGCGAGTCAACCCCACTTATATAGAATCTCACTCCGGACACCCCCTTTAGCGGTTTCCCTCAAACCGCTTTTTCCCCGCGGAACGCACCACAAACTGTCGCGTGTACCTTGGTTTCCATTCCGCTACCACTTTTCTTCTCCAACCATCGTGCAACTCTATCTTCCGGATCCAATGACGACCGTCGATGCATTTTCACTTTATTTCTCCGCCATTGGATAAGCCTACACGTACCCATTCCGCTGAGCCCTTTCATTTTAATAAACGTGTAAGTTTACGGAGCGGACTTCCCATTGATCATGGATTTCGTCAACCTAGCTTTATGACCGTTGATCTTCGTATCTTGTTAACTATCTCCGTATGTCCTTATCCTCCGCGCATCTTCATAGAGCAGGTATATCATAAGCCATCGATCTCTATTTCCCTGTTCTACGCCATTGGATCTTATGATAATGTTATTGCTTATGCGCTCTTTATCATACTTTCACACCATCATATATTAACCAAATTTTTCAAGCCACCATTATTCCTCTTTACCATGGTCTCTTTGACCCTCTGCTCGTTAGAGGTGTTAACACGTACCTTGGAAATCGTTCGATTGCCTATGTGTAGACATTTATGGCTTAGTTGGGAACATGGGTTTTGTTACTTGATCATGTTACATGGACCCTGTTCTCCATCTTGCAATAATTTGATTCCCGCACCTGCCAACGATTGAGGGTTCTTTAACTCAAGTTTGCCCAAAATAATGTTAAACCCAGATTTTCAGCAGTGAATATTTCTGAACTGCCATATTGCACCTTGATTTGTGTGCATGTGAGAGAATATCTCTCCAAACAGTATATTGGGTTTGAATAAAAGCTATCCAGCTACAAAACCCAGAATTTGTTTCTCCAAACTCGCAGCCACTAGAGAGATATTGAGGGGGCGTTTTTCCAATTCGTGCCAAAATGTGTTTTCTGAGTTGGTTGTTTTCTAAGTCTGTTTCATATCATAGTTACAGTGTAATATTAGAGGGGTCGACCACTAGCAGGGTTAACCATATCTCCCATGTGTAAATTCTTATATATACAAGCTCTAAGTCATGAAAAACTACACTACATTGTAGAAATCCATTTTTGATAATATCAAATGATTGCTCTGTCTTTGTTTCCTTTGTGTTCTTATTCTCATGCAATTAGTGGCTGAATAAACTGTAGAAGTCACTTGTTGCTTCCTGGGAGGGCCCCTTAGTGGCAGTGTGTAGTCTTATGCATTTCCTTTTGTTTCCATTATTATATAAGTCACAGTATTTCTCTTATATCATTTGTTGTATAAATGTTTTATATGTCAAATTGTATGACTATAATATTGTTCATTTGTTTCTATGTATCAAATGTAAATGCCCCTTGCTTCTATTTTGTGCATTGTGTGTCCATGTGAGCTCATTGTATATGTATAACGATATCTTGGCTTATCATTTGATTTATGTCATTTGTGTACATGATTTTAGTTAGCTAGGGTTTAGAATTTTAATTGTTTCTCAAAGCATTCCCTTAGTTTCATTTTTATGCGTGTTAAATTCAGAAGTAGGTTATCATTGTCGTAGTCTTCATTTGAAAAACAATTGTGTTCAATTCCATTAAGTCATTGTGCAAAGGAAATAGAATTATATTTTGAATTGAGTACAAGTAGTTTAGTTTAATACAATAATTCATAATTAATTATCATGCTTTGATTATGAAATAGTACAGATTTGTTTTAGATTTTCTTTTGAAATAGAGTAGTTTGCATTGTCTTTAGATGTTTGAATAAATAGTTTAGCTTGAAATTCAGTTTACTGTAGAAGTAGGGTAATGGTGTTTTGCTTTTCGATTTTCATATAGATTTGCTTGCAAAGTTTAATATTTGTTTCCATTCACTGCAGAAATAGAGCAATTTCAATTTATTGTTTCATGATCAATACATAGGTCTGTTTACAAGCTCTGAGTTTGAAATATTTTTGTCTTGATGCTTTGGAGATAGATTTACTTACAAGTTTTGAAGCTTTTTTTTAAATAGAATAGAATTAGAAGTTTCCTAAATTACAGCATTGATTTTTCATAGCATTTCCTTTTCTAATTACGAAGCAGTTAGTAGAAGTAGAATAACTCAGAATGCTTTGATTCCTTGTTAATCCTAGATAGAGTCTGAATGCAATGTCGTTTTTAGGTCTATTTGACAAGTTGTTTATGCGGAACTTATTTGTTTGGTTTCTAAATTAAGAATGCAATTACATTTGTAGGTTTGTTTGATAGGTTGATTGATAGTTCAGAATCCCTACTCAATTCCTTTCAATTGATTTCATTTAACTTCCGCACTTGTGGTTTCCATACTTTAACTTTTAGGTGGTCACCGAAGGAAAGATTAATGACCTAACTCATGAGATATGGTCACTCTATAATGAGTTTCTTTCTTAGGTGCTAAGCTACCTCAATTTGTGTGTTTTTGCTTTCAAGTATATTACCGGATTTAAGTTAGGCTAGGGTAATTTAGGCGTCAGTCCTGCACATACTGTGCCAGCACCTCTAAACTTGCGAGCCCCCGGGTTGACAATTTAATGTCGAAACAGATAGTGCATATTTTACTTGACAACTTGCACTCTGACGTGTTTTGTTTTCCCTTAGGTGGATTTGATATGGTTTAGGGTGCTCAATGGTTACGCACACTTGGACCCATTTTATTGGATTTTGCTGAACTTCTAATGCATTTTTTAGTCAATGGGAAAAAACACACATTGAAGGGTTTCCAACTAGGGTCTCTCAACATCATCAGTTCACATCGCCTGGAAAATCTCCTTAAGAAGAGTTCACATGGTGTCATCGCTCAGCTCCATTTCATTCAGATGCAACCTTCAGTTCTCTCAACTACTACCTTAGATCTCCAACAAATTTTGGATCGATATGCATGTGTTTTTGCTGATCCAGTGGGATTTCTACCTTCAAGACCATAGGACCATCGTATCCCGCTCCTTCCTAGAAGAATCCCTCCCAAAATCAAGCCCTATCGCTACCCGTTTCACCACAAGACAGAGATTGAAATGCTTGTTCGGGACTTACTAAAGAAAGGTATTATTCGCCCTAGTACCAGTTCCTTCTCTTCACAAGTTCTTCTTGTCCGAAAAAAAAAGATGGGTCATGGCACCTCTGCATTGACTTTCAAGCACTAAATCACATCACAATCAAGGATAAGTTTCGAATTCCTATTCTTGATGAGCTTCTAGATGAGCTTCATGGTGCTCATTGTTTCTCCAAGTTGGATCTTTGTTCTGGGTATCACCAAATTCAAGTTCATGAGGATGATATCCCTAAAACAGCTTTTTGCACACATGATGACCACTATGAATTTTTGGTCATGCCATTTGGCCTCATGAATGCTCATTCCACATTCCAGGCATTGATGAATAAAATATTCTGGCCCTACTTCAGAAACTTCATTCGGGTCTTCTTTGATGATATCCTCATCTATAGTAAAACATGGGTTGAACATCTCCAACATCTGGATCTTATACTACAACTTTTTTGTGAACGTCACATCCATGACAAACAGTCTAAATGTGTTTTTGGGCATAAGGAAGTCGGTATCTCGGGAATATTGTTTCAGCATAATGGGATTGTGTAGATCCTGCCAAAATAGATCCCATGGAAAACTGGCTGCATCCTCAGACCCTGCAGAGCCTTCATGGGTTCTTGGGACTGATTGGATACTACCGCAAGGTTGTCAAGGATTATGGGAAGATTGCAGCTCCATTAATAGCTCTACTGAAAAAAGGATGCTTTTACATGGACACATTTTGTTGAGTGTGCATTTGACAAACTGAAACAAGATATGTGTACCACACCTATTCTAGCTATGCTTGATTTTTTCAAGCCCTTCATTATTGAGAGTGATGCTTGCAAAAATGGACTTGGTGTTGTCCACTTTAAAGATGAACATCCCATTTTGTTCACCAGCAAATTCCTTTTCGGTAATAATTTAGTCACCTCTACAGATGAGAAGGAAATGATTCATATTTTTCATGCAGTATAGAAGTGGCGTCCATAGCTCTTAGGGAATAATATATGCATTAAGACTAATCACCAGAGTCTGAAATATTTCCTAGAACAACGGGTCTCCTCCCCAACACAACAGAAATGGGTTAGCAAACTCATGGGTTATGACTATGAGATCTTTTAAAATAAGGGTAAGGATAATCTTATGGTGGATGCTCTTTCCCGCACATTTGATGACCTTGCTTCTCTTTCATCTATTTCTATGCATGTTCCATATTGGTTACAATCTATTCAGCAAGGCTATGTCAATGACTCTTCATTATCTGAATTCATCCAACAGTTGGCCAGTAACCCTTCTATTGTACCGCATTACTCTTGGGATGGTTCTTCTCTGAGATATAAGGGTTGTCTGGTGCTTCCCCAGAGCACAGATCTTCACTAGGTTGTATTCTATGAACTCCATGCTTCTCCATCGGCAGGGCATTATGGGTTCCTCAAAACGTATGAGAGGGCACGACGTAGCTTCTTTTGGAAGGGAATGAAATGGGATATTCAACATATGGTTGCCTAATTTTATACCTTCCAGTGCCACAAGGGTGAAACCACATTCCTTCCTATATTTCTCGAACCTTTTCCCATCCTTACAAGGATTTAGTTAGATATTTCGATGGATTTCATTGAAGGGCTCCCTAAATCTAGAGGGAACACCGTAATCTTGGTTGTGATTGATCGAATCTCCAAATATAGTCATTTTTGTGCTCTCAGCCATCCATATACCGCCTCCTCAGTCGCACAAATTTTCATGGACCATATATTCCATCTTCATGAAATCCCTTCTTCCATTGTCTCAAACTACGATGCAACCTTCACGAGTCATTTTTGGACTGATCTATTTTGCCTCACTTGCACCAAACTGAATATGAGTTTTGGATATCACCCACAAACAGATGGCCAGACTGAAGTCATCAACAAATGTTTGGAAACTTATATTCGTTGCTTCACATCTGAACAATAACATCAGTGGGAAAATTGGCTCCCTCTCGTTGAATTGTGGTACAATACTTCCTACCATATTGCATCTAAAACGACTCCATATGAACCAGTTTATGGTCAGGCACCACCAGTGCTCCTACCATCCACCCCCAAGAGTTCACCAATTTAAGAAGTTGACATGGTTCTCCGAAACCGGATGAGATTCTTCACATTCTGCATGACAATCTTCACATGGAAAGAAACTGCATGAAACAATAGGTCGATCAGCACCATTTTGAGCACACTTTTCAAGTCTGTGATATGGTTTTTCTTCGCCTGCATCCTTACAAGAAATCATCCCTGAAACTCAAATGGAATCAAAAGTTAGCTCCAAAGTTCTATGGGCCATATAAGGTTCTTCAAAATATTGGGCTCGTTGCTTATAAATTAGAACTTCCTCCTTCTCGCATTCACCGTAGTATTTCATGTTTCTTGTCTTAAGAAAGTGATTGGCACCAACATTAGAGCACAAATTGTTTTACCAGAATTGGATAATGAATGATCCATCATTTTCGAACCGGATTCCATCCTCAATAAGCGCACTCGTCAGCTTCACAGAGGTCTATCATAGAGGTCTTAATTCAGTAACACGACATGGAACCCAAAGGATGCTACATGGGAACCACTCCTTCATATTCAGCAACAATTTCCACATCTAAATCTTTCAGGACAAAGCTTTTATAAGAGGGAGGGGATGTTAAGAACCCGTGTCAACCCTCCTCTTTATTTTGTTAGTATATTTTTTTGGATGCATATGCTTTGTAAGTCGTCTCGTTAATATGTTGTATTATCCCACATTAATGGGGAGTAATAGTTGTTAAGTTGTCTAGTTAATATGTTGTATTATCCCACATTCATGGGAAGTAATAGTTGTTTAGATTAGACTTAGTATATAAGTAAGTGTTGAGTCCAATGAAGACATCCAAGAGTTATTTGTATTGAACTTGCTCAAAGGAGGTTGCCCCCTCGAAGTGGCCTTGTTGGGCCTCAAAATTGTCTTTTATAATGGTTTTATTTACATTAATTTTCGACCTATTTACCTTAATTTAATACATCTATGTTCAATAAGGTTGTCTTTTACTCTGTTTTACTAATTAAAATCTCGTAAATGTAAAATACGACAAATATTATATTTTTATGTATTAAATGTATTATTTTGCAAATAATAGACATTCTACACTCCATTCAGCCCCTTCTTGCGGTCCTAAGTTCTAAATTAGATTTGATTACATGATTAGTTTACTAATTTGGCTTACCTTTTCTTGCGGTCCTAAGTTCTAAATTAGATTTGATTACATGATTAATTTACTAATTTGGCTTACCTTTGTCTTACAACTCTCTCTTATTAACTTTGTAATGCCTGCACATAAAAAATAAAATTATACTTTGATAGTAAGTTTTAAACACTATTCTAAATTTTAACAAATCAAAAAGATTAAACATTAAAAATGATTATTATTTTTTTTAAAATACTAATCCTATTTAGAATTTGTTTAGATTTAAAAATAAAACACTTAACTCTTTTAAATGGAATGGTTGACTTTTGTTCAAAACATTTAGCCATTCCATCTAAGTTTCAAATTGGCTTTAATATAATTGCTTTGGTTTTAATAAAATATAACGTTATGTGCAGGCCACTAAACTCATGAGGAGGAGGGCACGTAGCATGAGGATGAAAAAGGTAAAGAATTGTGTGATGCAACAATAGAATCTGCACACGATCTGAATCTAGAACCCAACCATCAATGTGGCCAACAAACTAGCAGAAAATCCACTAAGAATCCGGGTTTATGAACAAATTTTAGTTACAGGTCATTCAAACGTTCATCCAGACGCCCATGCAGACCACGTGTTTTTCACATACAGTTGATTTTTGAGCTAGATTTTTGGGAAAACAGAAGCAAAATTGAAAATTCTGGCACATGGGTTTTGTGCATAATAGGACCATTTCAATCACCATCAGTAATTTTCGCAAAATACATATCCATTTGGGAGAAAATTGTGGTTCTCTGAAAATCAGTTGCATGATCTTTTTATGATTGGTTAAGATTCCTTAGTTTATGGTATATTTTGTTGAAGAGGTAGAGTAGAAGTATTTTGTTTTTTTGTCGTAGGTTTGCTTATAGATTGAATATATTTCCAGTTATTGTTTTGTACTTAGTTTTAAATTTGATTATAAAGCTCCAAGTTTAGTTTGCTTTGATTAGTTTACTGTTTTGCAGCGCATTTATTTATGCTTAGTCTTTATAATAATATTTTCTTTGCTTTCTACAAATCCGCAGTTACTTGTTTTGCTTTCTACGAATTTGCAATTAAATAGTTCATTCCTTTCCATAACTCAATTGCACTTGCATTGTTAGATAGGCATTTACTTAAGCATACATGAAAGAGTCTCCAATTTATAATATAGATCAAATAATTTGTTGCAAGTAGTTAGTTTTACTCTCATTGGTTAAATCACTTTCAGACCAAGCGACTGCTTTCTAGTTTAGTATCTGCAATTCCCTTCCATAGAATAGATTAGCATAGCATTAGAATAGTTTGAATCCTAGTTATTTATTAGTTTCCTGCCTTTATAGAATAAATTAATATAACATTAGATTAGATTTGAATTTATAGTTACTTTTCAAGTTCTTAGTTAATTTCTTGTTTTCATAGATAGATTAAATTCTCGCATTTGAATTATGAAAGTCATGCATGTAGTTTAAAATCATATAGTTGCATGTTAGCGCATTTGCATCTTTAGCTAGCTTAGGTTAGTTCAAGCCTTCAATCATGCACATATATTGTTTGCATCTCACAAGCTACCTTACCGGGTTGACAATTAAGTGTTGAATTATATAGTGCATATTTTACCCAACATTTTGGCGTCGTTGTCGGGGAGGTGCTAAAGGGGTTGGAGTCTAGGTAGATAAGCGTAGATAGGTTGCATTTACATTACACAACAAGGGGTAGGGGAAACGATAAAACGCAAAGACGACTTCACTACGGAATTTCAATAGTGTGGTGGCCTGACGCATCCACTTTAGTGGGTCGCCCCAAAGCCTTGTTGTTCCTTTTTTGCACAAGTGTGTTTACTTCACGCAAAGTTTGATTTACTTCTCTTAAGTGTACCTTTTACAAACATAGGTTGTTTACTTTCCCATAGTTAAATGAACTTTTCCTTCCGCAAATGTAGATAATTTACTTTTCAATAATTTAATTTCATGTACGTGTGTCTTCCAAATTTAGGTAGTTTACTTTCCTGCCATTTACTCTTATGCAAGTGTGTTATCTCTTCAGCAAGCTTAAGTGTTGCATTCAGATCTGTTACGTTCGGTTCATTTCTTTTAAGGTGTGTTTACATTTGTCATAAGGTATTTTCTTTTCAAATATGTGATATGTTTCGTAATTAGATTCTAAAGATATATATATATATATAAACAAAATTTTGGGTGTAGTAAAATCCCCAATCACTAATCCTTCTGTTAATCAGGACTTACCAACCAACACATGGATTCAGAGGTGACCATAAGTTTAAGAAAACTCTCTCAAATCCTAGCAGCAGCTGGGAATGATTCTCACTAGGTAAAAACCATCTTGACAGCAATTGAGAGCTTATCAACCTCTCCCGAAATAACAGACGAACCAAAATCCTAAGAACAACAAAAATATGTTCTTGCGAGACTACAAAAGAAGCTGATACATTGGGGATTACATTCGAAGGAGAGCAACTGGAAATTAAAGAGTTCTTTACATGCAAGCTAATAGATCCATCATATGCTCAAACAACTGCTCAACTAGAAGAAGATGATCTGTATGACATAGCGAAGGAAGGTGAGTACCAAGACTACATCGAAAGATGGTTTCAGAAGGTAACTCGACCGCAATACCATTCCTTCATTCGACACCTATTGAGGCAAAAAAAAGTAAGTTGGTTGAACTTCCACATTCAAGTAATCACTACAACAATATTTTCATATGTGGATAAAGGTACAATTCGCATTTTGCTTCGCACTTGGTTTCATTGAAAAAGATCATATACTTGAATAAACACGTTTTCTTTCTTCTTAGGGTAGGGAAATATGTATATAAATAAAATGTTGCATTCTTAGTTTAGGGAATAATGCAACTTCGTTTTTTGTTTTCTTTTTCAAATAA
The DNA here is from genome assembly GCA_001517045.1 of Pseudotsuga menziesii. NCBI lineage: Eukaryota > Viridiplantae > Streptophyta > Pinopsida > Pinales > Pinaceae > Pseudotsuga > Pseudotsuga menziesii. The sequence goes on from LPNX010342859.1 coordinate 246,103, forward strand.
AAGAACTAAGAAGAAGATCATGTTAATGACTAAACCAAAACAATTTTACATCATTATTCATTTTCATACATACTAAACCAATTACTTGAGACCAACTTTAAATATCATGGGGATTTGTCATAAATTAAGGTCTATCTAAAACCTAGAGGTCACTCGTACATCCTAGCTTCATTATCAGGGCATGTTATTTAAGCATCTTTACTACAGGGTAGCATAAGGGTGAATGAAATTCCTAGTTTGTGGGGAACACTACTATAAATCTATATGAAAGAGGCGAGATTTGGGACTAGAGACACCTTTCACTCATTATTTTATGGATCCATCCACTTTACACTAAATCCATCAATCGTGTGTATATTTGATTCAGTAGATTCCTCTTCGAGTCTTTATTTTTCCATGATAATAAAAAAGAGGCGAGATTTGGGACTAGAGACACCTTTCACTCATTATTTTATGGATCCATCCACTTTACACTAAATCCATCAATCGTGTGTATATTTGATTCAGTAGATTC